>CM017797.1:22616935-23216935 GCA_008086715.1 Sitobion miscanthi
TGGTGAACTAAGTTTTGTGAATAGTATTTTCTGTTTAAAAATCTGAAGATTGTTGTTTCAATTCTTTAGTGTTTGTTCGTAATCGAAACATTTTTCTGATTTTTTTTTTTTGCTTTCTAAAATTCATTTGCCTGTGGGTGTCAGCGTTCCCTTTCCAAAATTGTTTTCATTTTATTAACTCAAATTGATTTCAGATTCTGAGTGGATCGATGAATTTATTGATATTACAATGATGTGTGTTTTTTTCGTCTGTGTACATGATAATTAGTCAAAATTATGCTTGTTTTTCAACTTCAGTATCTTGTTCGATGGGAAAGTGAAAATTGTTGGTGCATTTGGGAGGTTATAATTCCCAATAGTTTTTAAATGCGACGGGAAAAAAACATAATAATTGAGGAAAAACGAAATTTTTACGCAAAATTGTATTTGGTTTTGGGTGTTACATGAAATTTTTTTTTGATTGCTTATATTAGCTTTTCAAAATATGTTGACTTGTTTTAAGCTGTTCACGGAGATACTCAGTGTTTAACTTATTTAGGTTTCTTTTCTATGAATGTCAATAAAACTTATTGGGTAAAAAAGTTTGGAAATTTAATATAAGGCTACTACTGTATTGTGAATAATATAATAATATTGCATATTATTTTGAGTTGAGTATTCATAAAAATTGTTCTTTTTAAATCATAAGTTTTGAAAATGTATTACAAGTTTCCTCGTGTTTTTGTCTACCTTTATCAAAAAAAGAGTGTGTGTATGTTACCAGTACGCGCGCGGGAAGTGAAACTTCTTCTGAACGGTACACGTGAGTGAGTGAAAAAGAAATAAAGGCATGGATAGACTGAGGCAATAGGGATAATAAAGAAAGAAAAGAAACAATGTAAATTGTATTTTTTCTATTTTTTTCTATTTTTCTATTTTTATTCTAATGATTGATTATCATTTTGCTCAATCGGTATTGTAGTTATGATTGTCATATAATAACTAAAATAGGAAACGTACATTTGCGACTGAACATTATCGATATATAGCGTAAAAATTACATTGATTGTTGTGCCTGATTTGGTAGTCGATATTGTTGGATCATTATTCAATTGCAAACTGAATTTGTCTTGCAATAAAGTTACGAGTGGTGCTGAATCAGAAGATGCAAAATTAACATTTCGGTAATATTATATTGTAAATTTTAATCATTAGGTAAAATAAAAATACCTACTATTTTTACTACCTAGTACAATTATCATCATAAAATATAAAATACGTTTAATATAAAAAAACAATGTTATTAAGTATATTGTAATTGTATGGAAATATATACCAAATAAATATACCTTACTTGTGGTTATTTGTGTAGGTATAGAGTATTAACTAGTCCTGCAAAATCTAGTCTTATAATCTTCAGTTGATATACATAAATCAATGAAAACGGACTCAACAGATCTGGGATTAATTATGAAAATTGCAAAATTATTATTTATGCAGCAGTATAATATATTTATATTATTATGTTGCCAAGTAAAATAAATAAGTAATAATATTAATATTATACAAACCTAACTCACCAGGTAACCATTTTTTTTACACGGATATGTACGCGTTCGACGTTCGTACGGCCGCCCGTTCGCTTTTTTTTTCCCTTACTACCCTGCGTAAAGAAGTTTAACTTCAAAAAAAAATGTCTACAAGCAAATCAAATTAAATTTTTATGAGCGTTTGAAATTCATATTTTTATGATATTGGACATTCACTCGATTTCTCATGTTGTCAGTTTTCATTTTTTTAGTTTTTTATAAATATCAATAAAATGTTTTTGTTGGGTAAAAAACTGTGAAAATTTAATACAAGGCTCCTGATTTATTGTTACAATAGCAGTTTATAAATATTAAAAATATATATGCAAAATTTTTTTTATAAGCATTTAATGTTCGAATTTTGACAAAATTTAAAATTTAATAATTATTTTGTAGTTAAAAATATATAAAATGTTCAACTTTTATAGATAAGGATTGAAAATTTAAAACGTAGTTCATTATTTATAGTAATTTTCGTGATATAAAATTGAGAACAATTTCTCACGGTTATATCACTTGTTATTATCACGTAGATTATAGTACTATACTTTAATATGGTTATTTTTAATACGGTAGTCCATAAGTTGAATTAATATTATTAATTATTTGCATATTATGAATTATGATATTTAAATATTTGTATAATATTATAATATACTTTAGAAGTTCCAAGTATTCACGGGCTACGAATAAAACAAGTATTTTTAAATTACAACAAATAAATAAAATCGTATTCTTGGTTATTTAATATATACTTTTGTCGAAATTGGGACAGAATATCTATAAAAAAAACTGTTTGAAAATTTTTAGATTTTTTGGTTACAGAATAAATTACTTATGTGGAGCCTTGTTTTACATTTTTAATTCTTAACTATTCAAGTTAAATTTTTTATAAATTTTTAACTATAAAATAATTATTAAATTTTGTTAAAAATTGAACTTTAAATGCATATTAAAAAAAAAATTTGTCAATGTATTTTGAATAATTTTAAACTGCTATTGTAACAATATACCAGGAGCCTTGCATTAAGTTTCAACGCTTTTTGGCCCAACAAATACAATTTTATTGATTTTTATAGAATTAAAACTAATAAAATTGGAATTCAAAATTGTCCATAAATAGCTCTAATTGAGTCAAAATATTTTCAAAACTTAATAGCGTATAGAAAATATAAACATTCAGTGAAATTTTTATGTATTTACGGTTATTTGTTTTAGAAATACAATAAAATAAGAAAATGGCTACATGAGAAATCGAGAGAATATCCAATGTTGTAAAAGTATGAACTTCAAACACTCATAAAAATTAAATTAAATTTTCTTATAGAAATTTTTTTTTTGATAAAGGTAGACAAACTTATGAGAAATCTTACATGCCATTTTCAAATCTTATATTAGAATCTTTAGAATTTTTAGAATTTTTAACTCAAAATAATTTGCACATTTTCGTGATTTTTAAGCCTTTTGTAAAAATTCGAACTTTATATGCTTATAAAAAAATTGTGATTATGGATAATTAATATTTTGAAAATGTCATTGTTAATATATATATTCAAAGGCTTGTGTTAAATTTTCAAGCTTTTTTAACCAAAAAATACATTTTTATTGATATTCGTAGAAAGAAAAACTAAACAAATTGGAAACTGATAATGTCCGTAAACTACATGTTTTTATTTAAAAAAACGGTGTAATATTTATTATTATAGTTATTAATAATTATCGACGGGATAAAAACCAGTGCCAACATGGTGCGAAACTGAAAAATGTATTTGTGGGGCCTATTAAGTGAATATTAAGTTTGGGGCCTCAGAAACTTTAAGCCTATCTATAAATCTGATATCTGAATCATTAGATGAATAGGTATTTACATGAACTATTGACCCAATAACTTATGTTCGAAACAGGCCTTTGGGCCTGTGCCACTATACAGCTTGAAGCAACTTGATAGTAAATACTAATTGTGTAGACTGTAGTTAAAATATTGTAAAGTATGTTTTGAACTAACAATAATTAATTGTGGGCGAAATTGGTCTAGGAGGGAGTTATATCTCCCACATTATCCCCCCACCCCTCTTAGTACGTCACTGTTTCGAACCGCCTTTAAGCCAGCCATGGATAAAACCTAAATATTTTATTGTATAATCTAATTATTAAATACTGAAGACCAAAATGTATAAAAGTTAAACAAAAAATATTAAACGGCTCACTAAATTTAAATTGATAAAGTACCTATTGGCTATTACTATACATTTTGATGTTTGATTTACTGATACATTTCATGATGATTGCAGTCATTAATGGTCTGGTAAACTAATGACGACAGGAATATGTGGTTTAAAATCGACCTGTTGCTCTTTTTAGCTTATGGCAATAAAACAGTTAAAATTAATGTATTTAACAAATAGGTACATGGAGATTTACTTAACTAACACCTATATATAGATATATGTCTGTAGGTATGTATCTAAAAAAAACATGTGTTAAACATTACAAATATCATTACTTATACATATTTGAACAGAGTTCTTAAAAAATAAAATAATCCAATACTAAGGAAAGACAATAATTTTTACTATATTCATATGAATTTGAAGTAGGTTATAGTAGGTACCTATGGCCTATAGATAATAAATGATGTAACAATATGCAACGTGACGGATTGAGAAAATTGATGTTGGGAATGCAGACTGCAGACATTATTAAATCTGACCACCTTGGAAGCTATATTTTAAAGACCCCCATATTTTAGCAAAAACATAAACAACAAAAAGTGGGAAAGTAGGTATCGCTTTGATATACTGTAAATGTCGAGTGTTCAGGGGCGTATTCACGGGAGAGACGAGAGTTTGTCACATCCCCCCCCCTCCTTTCGCTTATTATTGTCGTATAAAATATTTGATAAAGCAATAAAAGTATACTGCTATATAACGTAATCGAGAATTCATTCCTCCCTTTCAAAAAAACTGAGTACGACACTGCGACTTGCGAGTATTTCTCATCAACGAGGAAGGCACTGGAAATGGATGTGTAAAATTTGAATTCAATGTTCAATGTACGTAGGTTGTAGGTAGGTATATATGAAAAACGATTCTGGTTGGTCACTGGTCAGCCTATATGTATTATTCAGTAGGTATGTATATTATTTTATATATTTGTATTGCTATTATTCCTCGAAATTCTTATAAGTACCTAATCATAAGGGACAAATCAAAAATGTGCAAGAGCCAAAACTTATTAAAAACTCAAATAAGTAATTGATTAGAATGAAAATTGGAGTTATAGACCAACGTACTGGTTAATTTACGCAATAGCTGAAAATTGATTTAAATATTTTTAAAATGTCATTGTATGTTATAGTGAAATATACTATAGTTATATACTTACTTAAATATTTTAAGTCCCAAAGAATAATATTTTTGAATAATAATAAAATAACTAAAATCATTATTCTTGTAAGTATAATCCAAACTGCGAGTGCCTGCATTAAAAATTAAAAATAGATCAAAATATTATAGTTTTTATAACAATAATAATTGATCTTAAAATGTCCAAAAGTAATAATAATTATAAAATTGACTATTTGTAAATGGTATTTAGTAAATAACTAAAAGCTATTTTAATTAAGTACTTACATTCCCTCTGTAATAATTACTGCACCTACGTCTTACACTGTATTTACAACTTATAAGTAATAAACAAGGTCTATAATGTTCCATCAGTATAATAATATTAATATATTATCATAGTCAGGTAGGCCACAAACTTAAGTGTTGATCATAGACATAAACAGAATCGATGGTGTTGACAGTTGACGTATATTGTATAATTTTATTATTTATATTATTATTTTACAATTTATTTTACAAAAATGCACCCAACCCATATTGTTGGGGAGTTGGGAGTACGTTAAAGACGCTTCTCAGCCCCTGACAAAATAACCACAGAACAATAACATAATGTTTTGGTCATGTTTGATACATTTAGACAGTGGCGGCTTGTGGTTTGGACGACGGGACGATCGCACCCCCCACTAAAATTAATTAAATGAAGAAAATCAAGTGTATAATAATCTTAATTTTACGTTTTCAAAAAATATTGCAAATTTTTAAACAGTAAAATAGTTATAAATTAGGTACCTACTACCTACTTTACATTTGTCTATTACATTAATTGTCGTGTGCGAACTGGTTATTTCTTTCAGATACCAGGTGCATATGGGTACGCCGTACGCATGCACACACGAACAGTGTTTGGACGACCGGTAACGTCGTCAGAACAATATTCGTATTACGAATTTATAAGCGACGTGCAACGATAGTGTGCGTGCGGGTACGTTTAAGCTGCGTTCTTATCGTAGACCTTATACTTGGTATAAGGTCTATGGTTCTTATATGCGGATATTGGACGACCGGCAGCGTCGTCCATACAGTAAAATATTTATATATTACTATATTGGGTAGCTTATTTTTAAATCAACAGCGTTGTCGGTTGCTAATCGGTTATTATTATTATTATTTTAATTTCCATTTTCTACTGCGACCTGCGACTATATAAAAAGATAAAATAGACTAAATAGATCTATTTTATCACGGTAAGATGTATATTTTCGTATATTTAAATAATTTTTTATACCTATGGCTACCGCTATTATGTTTAAAGTCGCACCCCAACCACCAAAACCCACGAGCCGCCACTGCATTTAGAACTATAACATTTGGTAGTCTATCTACGACGCCGTAGAATCATCGCACTCTTCGATTGAGTTAGATTTTTAGGTTTCTTTATTTAATTATAATATGTTACCTATGAATGAAAATATCGTATGATTACATAAAAATTTGTTGGTAAGTAAGATGTGTGTTTATGATCTTTCTATAATATTAATATTAAATTACAGTAGTCATGACTGGTAAAAATAAAAAAAATATTTACCAACAGGAAACTGCAATACTTAATGCTCGATTATGTCTTTACCTATTGAATATTATCCAATAATCAAATAATAATATAGTAGGTACGCCAGTACCAAATGTATGTGAGAAATTAATTAATATACTTAATCGATTTATCAATATTGATTTTGGTAACCATGGTAACAGATTGTAAGGACGGGCGGACACGACGGGGATTCCATTCTTTGTAGTTTGTATATAGAACTTTGAAATTAATATTGTAAATCAAGTCTATTTAATACATTCGATGCTCGTTCATCATGCTGGTTTACTTGGACTTAGCGAAATTATCATAGTGCTTTTCTACTCTATTGAAGTGCCATAGTGATTCTGGCATTGGTCACCTTTCATTAACGGCCTGAATGCCCTTAAAACTTGAGTGTGCAGTGGCGTAGCCAGAATTATAGATTCCAAGTTTTCTAAACCAATTTTTTACAGTTTTCGTAAATAAATAATACATTTACACATTCTAATGACAATGGGGGTGGTGAAAACATAATTCATAGATTAGCATATTATAGTTTTAAATTGCTTATTATAAAATATATATTTATTTTTATAAATAGATTTTTAAGAGGATGTCGGACCACATGTGTCATCTTCGTCTAACAAATTAGTGAACGTAAACGTAGCTATATAGGTAACATGGCAAATTTTAAGTTCAGAATAATCCATTTTATGGTTTTAATATTATAGTGAATTGATTTCCTAATTATTATACAATTTGAAGGTCAAATTATTATTTAAGGCCTTTTTCTCGAGTAAGCTATAAGAATTTTATTAAAATTTTAAAATGCTAATAACTTGTATCAAACATTTTATATTTAAATAACAAAAAAACCTTCGTAGAGCCTTAATAATATTCCTACATTTAAATTTAAAAAAAAAAAGTGTAAAATGGATTGTTCTGAGTGTAAAATTTATTGTTGGAAGTTAGTTAAATGGAGACCACACATGCCGGTACAACGTCTTCTTAAGCGGTTATATGGATAGACAACCTTGATCGATCGTTTGAATGCACCTATACCTATTACCTATAAGCATGGCTAAATATATATATGTATGATCGCAATTTTGTGATACACAGGTGTCATGGCCGCCACTGGCAGTGAATATTATCATTTCGATTTATTTGCTAACAAAACCATACAAATTATTAATTTCTTGGCTAAATAAATCCAAAAATCACTGCCAGCTAAGATTCCTTTCCATGCTAAGACATGCAATAATTGTACGTGCGCATCCCAAAACGAAAATGCGTCTCAATGCGATCATACCTATATATTTATCCATGCCTATAAGTATACCCACATTACCCCGCATTGTCAACATATCCTGAGATGCTGGAGAAAGTGTATAAATTCACAGATTTACATTATTACCCTCTGGACTACTTTATAAAACATAATTAAGATGCATTGTTTTTTTCTACTTTTTTTAACTATTGTAATTTATAAAATGTTTTTTTTTTTTGGTGGTTGTATTACATTAAAATACAATAATAACATAAAATAATGAGAGGAAATGTTGTGAAAACTGTTGTAACCACAAAAAACTTTTATTATCTGGATAAAAAAAAAGATTATACATCATTCTACAGTGAAATTTTACAAATAAATTAGAGTGGTGGGGAAGATGATTAAAATGTACATAACACAAAATTAAATAACAAATATAATAATATATAAAAAAAAGTGTATTAATACAATTTGTTTCTTTTTCCTGCAAAAATTATTATTATTAAATAATTAAATTTTCATAATAATCATATTTACATTATGGTTTTTTTTTGTAAGGTAGTGGGTAAGTAGATAATTGTTTAAAAAATATAAAATAAAATATGTTAAATAAAAACGTTTTTCATTTATAAATAAAAATTAAACAAAAATAAAATAATCGTACACTTTACAAGTATCAAACACGCAGTAAAGAAAAAAAAATAAGCGTATATATATAAAAATTGAAAACCAAGGTATCTTAAAACATAAATTAATAGGAATTACCGATGCTGTATAAGATACTAATTACTACTTATATTACGGATTGATTATAGTCTATAACTATAATAATAATAATAATAATAATAATAATATAATGATAATAAGGATTGAATATAATATGTAGTATATTAATATATTATATGATAATATTATGGCATACACGTATTATATATATATTGTATATACTATATAAATTTTAACACCAAAAACTCTAATGAGATGACTAAAGATTTTTTGATTTAGATATTTATCAGTTAACTATGCAATAGTATATGGGCGGGAGCCGACTAAAAGCGACACTTCTGAATTAAACGATTCGTGGATGATGCTCATCCTATTCCAATGTGATGGTTACTTAATATAGGTACCATAGCAGCGTGCCTACACAAGAGGAAAAGGGCTAGTTGATCCATTCTAGAACACTTGGTTGTAGATAATAATTAATATCATTAAATAATTTATAAAATACTATAGTATAGTAATAATAATAATAATAATAATAATATAATGGAATTGTTTATTATTGCTATAATATTATGCTTATAAATTTGTATGCGAACGCGCTAAGAGTATTTATTATTACATACTTTATTAAATCATTTACGTATAGCCATATAATAGGTATTTAATAAAAATGTTCAATTATAATTATTATTATTGTATTCATACGAATAAACGAAAAACGTACTCGACGCTAACCTAATGACTTAAGAGTTACAAAATACACGAAGGTACATGATATTGGTATCGGTAATATTGTGAATTATTTTAATGTTTAACATAATATTGAGAACGGATGAGAGATAAGTGGCCATAGTATAATATGTGTCTACTACCGGTTACGCCGTGCGTTCTTTCTATATAATACTCACACAATATACACGCACACACATAACATTACACCGCACGTCGACGAATTAAAACGATTAACGTCTATATAGAAATAATAAATATTCGTGTTCGGCTGTATACATTATAATAATAATAATAATAATATATTACGGACGAAGAGTATCCTACCTACGTACCTATCTACCTAATAATATTATAATAAGGACGAAAAAAACCATATAATAAGGGGAGACTCGTATCGTATATATTATTATTATATAGGAGCCTGCAGGGAACAAGAAAGTTGGCGCAGTGGTGGTGATGGTGGTGGTGGGGGGGATGTTGGTAGTTCTATGGGTGATATATATATATATATATCTTAAAGGTGATTTCTCGCTGAGGGTATATTATATTGTAATTTTTAATGACGTTTTTCCTTTTTTTTTTTTTTTTAATCGCAGTGTTGGGCCCGTCTCTGGAACCGCCGCATGCGGTTGTGCCACTCTTCTCGCCACTCGATCACTATCGATCTCTGCGTCAACACCAGTCCGTCGCGCCGTTCGCCGTCGTTCTCCTTGCCGAGAATCAAGTAAAGCCTGTATCAGACGGAAATAAATTAATACCCAATGCAATCACGGCAAACCGTTGTGCGCTATTCTAAATAACTTAAGTGTAACGAAAATATTCACCTTCCGGGCTTGATCTTGGGACACTTGCATTTCAGGTCGTTGTCGTGTATCCAGAACGTGGTAGGTCCCCTGCGAAGTCTCGACCCTTGGCCGCGCTTGTACACCGACTGTACGTTCATCGTGAATTTGGCCCAGTTCTTAGACACTATCGGTTCCGACATTTTTCCCAATATTGCTGTACAAAAAATGTGTATAGTATTACGCGTTGTAGTTATTATCGTTATTATTATTATTATTAGAAGTTACGACATGCGGTATGCCGTGGTTATAATACTAGATTCGTTTGAAAGACTATTTCATTTAAAACTTCAAACAATGGTTGGTGAATTAACTAGACATTTTTGAATTTTAAATGGTCATAACGTGTCGGTTGTCGTTTAAAAATCATAAATTTTAACATTTATAGTGAATTCACTAATGTTCAACACTCCAACAAACATAAGGGTACAAATATGGTGCGATAGAATTGCATGTACCTACTTATCTTAAATTTTCAAAAAGATAATTTTAATTAAAATGACTTATAGGTAGTTAGTTTTGAATGAATTAATTTTTCATTGTCAAAGAACCACTCTGTATTACATTGTACGTAGCACAACATCACTAAAATACTTATCTGCAATTTGTTATAATACATATTTACAATAGTATACATAGGTAAATAGTATTATTAATAGTAATTTATTATGTATATAGGTAGGTATATCTATAAATATACTAAGCAACGAATGTAAACCTGCGGTGGTTGTTTAATGTCTACTATTAACTTTATAGTTTTTGATTATATAGAATACAAGACATAAGTATTTTTTATTATTTTTTTTATTATTATTATTATATAAGATATATATGTTTTAATTGTATATACAATAAACAAAATATATGATATATACATATTGGCTGAATACGTTTTCATCGTGTTTCGTCGCGTAGGAATTTTATATTTGTACGCATTGGCGTCAAGTTGATTGGTTTTCGTGAAAATGTTTTGGTTCAAAAAATATAACCTGTTTACGAAATTCAATAGTCGTAAAATAAAAACATTTTCTACTTAAATGGAATAAAGTCACATTTTATGAAATAAAATAAATTAACCTACAAGTTTTTCTATAGACAGGTGGCGGTTTCTATTTAAAACGTTAGAGGCAAAATACTAAAGAAAAGTAGTATAGGGAAATACACGAGTCCTTATACCTATAACTACACCTATACATTTGCGAAATATTATATTAATTTTAATAATTGCTGAGTGATTTTTTTAACAGTAAATACTACTCAATATCAGGGTATACATTTTTGAAAATATTTTATTTTAGATAATCTGAAATCATCAAAAAGCAATGTTTTTGAAAAAAGATATTTTTCAGTTTTGTACGCTTTTTGAATGACAGCATGAATTTTTAATTTCTTATTACGATGTAAAATATTTTTTTCAGAATATCAATACATAAAAATTAAATTTAAACGAGTACCTATAGTTAATTTGTTATAAATATTTAAAATTTAGATGAGCGGAGTACAGAAGACCAATATTTTGGAGGTTATACAACTGTATTACACACTCCGCTGTTCGGCGTTTGCTCTGAACCTAAATTTTTAATAGTTATATAGGTTTATAACTAATTAACCACTTGCTAAAAATTTGATTTTTATAAATCAAAATTATTTGAAAAATATTTTGCTTTAAGATAAAAAAAATGAAGAATGTATGTAGTTGTACGAAAAAGTATGACAAAATGTAGTTGTGTAATCATTTAAAATTATGTAAAAATATATTTTTAAAAACATTTTTACTTATTTGAAATCATGAATGTTTAGGTACTATTAAAAGAATCACTTTGTACACGGTAGGGATAAAATGTTTGGAAAAAGTTAAATTCATAATAGTATTATAGTAGGCTACATCAAACATCGTATCAGGACGATTTATTTCCCTTCAACAACGTCCATCATAATAATACAATATTATTATATAAGGTCAAATTTAATCTCATCAGTTTTATGGAAAAGATATAGCTATTTTATAACGATGTTACACATACAGAATATTGTAAAACGTGTAAAACTTAATTATCTTTATCATAATATAGTTATTACAATTTTTAAATTATAATTCCGTTTCCTTAATTGATAAAAAATAATCCAATATTGCAACGACGCACGATCAGGTTATTCTAATATTATGTTATGAAAAAGATTCTGTTTAAATCAAATGCATTTAAATTAATTGAGAGCACTAATCTAACCAGTAACCAACTTAACTTTGTTGCAATAAATGAGTCCTTATGATGCTCTGTAACATCATAGTCGACTATATAATATAAGAGATTTCTTGAGTTATTGAAAACAAAATGATTTTGACATATTTTGTTAAATCTCTAAAGATAATTATAATTTTAAATTTAATTAAATTTAACGTAATCTAATTTTCTCAACAAAAAACTTGCGTCTGCTGATGACTATGTGATGGTGGTCTGTAGGTATATCCTATACAGTGCGGTAATTATAAAGTTGCAATTTTTCAAGTTTTATTTTAGATTAAAAATTGTTATAAGTAGTATAAAATATTATGTTGTTTTAAATAAATCATATAATAAACTATTAACGAACTCAATATTTTATTTATCTATTTAAATATAATATATGCCATTTTATAGTTTGATGTAAGACAATACGCGACTAATTAATTAAAATGTTTACCAAAATATAATCATCAAGTACTTTACAGTAAAATAAAAATGTCTTTAGACCTATAGTGGAATATTATTTTAATTTAATTTCGATTTAAAATACAAGTAAACCTTCGAGGCTATGACAGTTCGGAGATGTATGCGTCGAGATAGTGTCTTTTATTGTTATTTTCCCAGTCTGTCGGTGCACTCGACAAGCGATTTATTATACTATGTTCAAGATAAACCATATAGGTACCTGTAAAACCTGAGTATAGGTAAAGAAAATTTACATTTTTACTTCATACGTACATATTACATAATATATACATTTTTTTCTTTATATTTGTCGTGTTTAAAAACGCGTAAAAAGTTATTAAGCTATAGTTCTTCAATTTCTTTGTGTGTGAACATTTAAAAAAATCATTTGTATATATGTCTTCTTCAAGAACACCCGCGACTCCCGTTTGATGTTCGGTCCGTATCTATCTCCTTTTATGTAACTTACAATTTAGTATTTACAACACAACCCCCGCGCCATACGATCGTATATCTATAAGGTATGGGATGCTGTAAAAATAATAATTTACGTACCGTAATCTCTACGGCAGTACTTGTTCAAATTCAGTCTCCTGGTTCCGGATCGACACTTGCCGCATTGATCTGTCGAACAAAAACTTTATTATAATATACGATAAAACGATTATCCAGGGTATCGTAATAAAACCATAAAAAAAGGAAACTATATAATATTGTATGTAGGTTGTAGGTACAAGGATAGTTCGTTTGCCGATACCTAAAATATATGCACTATGTGTATATTGTTTGTATAGTTATAGAAATAAGTGTAAACATAATATTATAAACACTAAATACCCAATATATATGTGTAACACAACTATACGGTAAATAAGCATAATATGTGTATGTTAAGTATTCGTTTACAAACGACAAATACGAAAATCCGGTCGAAAGATCTTGCTGTTGTATTTATTATTGGGATTAAGGTTTGGGTAGGGGATGATTTTACGATGAGTTTTTAATCTCAATGAGGCGGTGTGCACGTCGTTTGATGAACGTTACATTTTTTTTTTTTTAATACCTATGTGTGTTTATTACGTACCTACATGTATATTTATTATGTAGGTATATATTACAATATAGGCAGGCGACAGTCAAAACACGAAATATATAATTCAAGCCACATAAACCTGTTGAACGAAGACCACCCCACACATAAAAGTGGATAAATTAATGGCCCAGTTATCACCGTCGCGGTAGGTTTAATGTTTCCGCGCGCTATCGTGTAATAACCCCTCCCCCTTCCACCTACGTAAATGTATCGCCACCGCCACAGACGACACCGCATAATATAACAACTGTCAATCTCCTCATCGAATCGGTGTCAGGTTTCCGGCTCAAAACACTTCACGCCTTATCATCATAATAATATACGCACACACGACAGACTATACGCACGTGTATAAAAGTCATCTACGGTTGATGTATGATGAGTGCCTGCAATCCACGAGGACCTCACTCGTTTTTCGGCGTTATGCGTCACGACAAAATATTATACACACTCTGTATAATAATATACGTATGAGTTTTAAATTTAAGATACATTTCATCGAGTCGCTTATTGTGCTTTCGTTCTCTACACAGTATCTCTCTCCGATATAACATGCTACACACGCCAACTATATAACATGTATCCCCCGAGAGCGTTTTCGGCGAATCGTATCGTATCGACGATATATACGCGTATTGGACATCGGTAGGTCTATATTTTTATTATTCTGAGTGTTAAACCTGCAGCGCCGTATACGATAAAATGTCGTCTTCGCAGTTCACGTAATGCGTTGCGGGCCAGGATCGAAAACCATCGGTTTTCTCCACACTAAAACGCATTTGATCTGCAGAGGGGCGAGGCGCATGCCACTTTATATATACGAGCGTCGAGCACACACACGTTACACCGACGGTTGTTGGTCATTATACGCCTCCGGCCTCCCCTTAATGATAACATCTTCGCTAAATTGCGTACGGGTTTTTATTTATATTCGACTGTCTGCTAGCCAAAGAAGTTAACCCTCGTCGTCTTCAGCAATAACACCGTTATCTATATCAGCCTTTATACCTTCTACAGTATACACTCTACACACGGCAGAATCGAACGTTTTTAATCGTTGCTCGCGTATGTGCACATTGTAAGCTCCGACCAATGCGATTGCTCCCTTGATTCCAAGACGTATATTGTCGTCAAATGCAGATATTAAAAATAAAAATGACACACTCGCCTCACCCACTCCCATTTAATGAAGAAAGTAGACCCTCCTATTTGTACATGTTACGGGGACTCCCTCACAGTTAAACATATTTTGTAGAATTTACGACAAGGAAAGAAGAATATTCCAAATCTCTGATCGCCTTGCCGAAATACTCAACCCCACACCCAAAAATGTAGTCAAGCTCATACAGTTTTCATCAGAAACTCTCCTTATAAATAAATTGTAAATTGTATACAATACTTAATTTCAGTGTTTTTTTCTTATGTTATTCCTAAAAATGTTATTATTTGTATTATAATCAGTTTTAGTAGTATGTAATGCATGAATATTTATAAAATGTATTGTGACGTCCAATGGCCACAGATGCCGCGGATAGTTTGCTTGATAAAAAAAAAAAATAAAAATTGTTACTCGTCACAAATCTATAAACTAGGAAATATTCGTGAGCATCCTGTCACTGTTTCTCTCTCTTTCTGTCTCTGTATACCTCTATAGGCACTATAATATGTAATGCACAGTCTGCAAATGGGGTAAAAAATTAAAAAAAATTAATTAAAACACCTCTAT
The DNA here is from genome assembly GCA_008086715.1 of Sitobion miscanthi. Lineage (NCBI taxonomy): Eukaryota > Metazoa > Arthropoda > Insecta > Hemiptera > Aphididae > Sitobion > Sitobion miscanthi. The sequence goes on from CM017797.1 coordinate 22,632,503, forward strand.
ATAAAATATGTATAATTTCTTGTTCATCTGTGTTTTTCTGCCAGTAGTCGCTGTACGCATTCTTCAACCGTCGTGCGAGTAATGAGTGGCCCGTAAGAAAAAGAATCGTGTTTATACTTCTGCAGCTATCGCGATGAACGTGTTAAATTTTGTCGATTATCTTTTCTTTTTTTTTTTAAAAAAAAAAGAAAGGAATTCGACTTTGATAAATGGGCTTCACACCCCCTTGGTCGGTCGCACCGAGCCCGTAATCCATTAACGATTTGGACGTACCCGATCCGATCCGAACCTAGCTATTTGCCCATGAATTCTTAAATCCCTCGGGGACGATATCTCGAACGATTTTATTCGAATTAACATATAGCTGGTGGCCAAGAAATCGAAGAAAAATACATTTTTTTATAATATTAAATATAAAATAACAAAATGATCAAACTGACATTACTTGATAACCATTGGCCGGATGTACATATAGCGGTATATATATATATATATATTATTTTTTTATTAAATGTTCAATATATTTTTTGTACAATAACGTGTCACATGTTATTTGAGATTGTTTCAGGGCGAGATTTTAATTAAATTGTATTTTTTTAACTTTATTTTGAGTGACAATATTAATAACTTTAATAAAAATACACATTTTAATTAAAAAAAATATGAATGCATAAAAATATTGATATGAGTATAAAAAATTCTGAAACCAGAACCGATAGGTAATAAAATACTAAGTCAATAAACATTGGGTATAAATTGGGTATAACATTGGGTTTTTATTAAATAAATATTAAATACCGTTATCCTCGTCATCTTCATCATAATCTCCTTCGTCTCCTCCTTCATTTTCTGCTGCACGAGCATCCGACGACATTTGATTGACGAAAATCTTTGAAGGCAATTCTGTAAAAATCGAATTAATAATAAACTAATTGTTAATATCATACAAATATATCATTTTACTTATGCATGGCGCGATCTGCGATCTACTTTGTTGGTATCCTTTAGCGCATCTGTCGCATGTTATTCCGGTCACGCCGTCTTTGCATGGGCATTGGCCAGTGGTGTGATTGCATGTTTTACCGGATGCACCAACTGGATGACAGTTGCATGCTGAAAAATTGAATAAATATTTATATTGTTTATTTATTTCTGAAAATGTAATTAAATATAACATTTTATAATATAATAGACACTAGGGTTAAATTATAATGTAAATAATATTTAAGTCGATAACATCAGAACCTATGTACCTACAGTTATAACTATAGTACTAATATCATAACATTTTAACAAATATATTTGTTTAAATGTATCATATAGCTGTATAAGATTTAAAACCTATTAACATAGTTGGTATTTAAATTTAAACTTCAACGTTTTATATTAGATATATATAAATCTAAATTTAAAAACCGAGATTTGGTAAGTACAAAATTATATTTTTCTCGGAAAGGTATTTACTATTTAGTCATAAATAAATGTAATGGTTAGTTTTTATTTAAATAAGTATATGTATTTCAATCACGAAGAAATATACCTACATAGTTTAAAGTTAATGTAATTGTAAAATCGTCAAAGGGTAGGGCTTAAAAACACATTTAGCAGAATGTATTTGCCGAGTCTTAACCAAAATCGATATATTTTTGCGATAAATTTACAGAATCGTAATTTCAGAGGGGACCTGAGATAAGTATACGTATATCAGATAGGAGTTTTTTAAGGAGATGCTAAATCACCGGTGCCTCGAGGGATGAAAAAACGGTAACGGAGGGTAACTATGGTGAATCGAGAAGAATTGCACTAGTGGTATCCAAATACAGGTCAGGTTCTGGTAAAAGATATATTATTGTTATACTATGAAAGGACAAACTAGAAAATTCGACAAATGTACTGTAAAATTAGTTTCCACTGCAAGAATTTGGCTCGAAATCGCATTAATCCTCGGGCATAAGTTTCAAAAGTATTTTTTTTTTAATAATTAATTGCCAATCAGACGATTGGTGAATTTAATTCCCTGGAAAATTACCATAATGAATAGGATATTGTAGAAATTTTATGAACCGAATGAAATTAATTATTGGAAGAATTTCCTATAAGCCCGCCGCCGGTTAGTTAGGGACACACCCGTCAAACACCCCAAAAACAATTTTAATAATGACGTCGCCTTTCACAATAACAATAAATAATAATAATTATATACTTTTCACAATTTCCAATTATATTGTGTTTTTATTTACAGCTATTTTATATTTAGTAGTGTGCTGCCAAAAATGTTATACCAAACAACATAATGTTTGTATTTCCCTTTGGGGCTGAAAATGTTGTTTTTAATCTACACTTAAAAATAAAAAATCATAAAATATAACAAGCTAATCAGAAATAATTAAAATTACACATAATATACATCATAAATTCATAACCACCTTCTTGTGTTGTACACACTGTACACTCCACCATTAAATATGCATATAAAATAAGTAGGTAGTATATTTAGCATTTTTAAATTGTATTTATTGGGAAAAACATACTCTTTTCTTAGGTAATCATATATGTTGTTTACATTACCATACTGTATAAACCAATTATTATTTTTTAATTATGTATGTATTACATTTTATGATTGATTGTAAAACATGAGAAATGTTATAGTTATAGGTAAAGAATTAATTATAAATATTATCCTTATTATATAATTTGTATTCATAAATTAAATTATTAAAATGGTAATCGGTCATAATATCCAAAGATAAAATAGTCATAAAAGAAAACGTCCACGTAAATAAAAAAAAAAATCGAATGACAAAGATCCAACAGATAAGAAATCAAATTCAAAATATTCATGTACCTAAATACTCAATAGGTAATAAAAAAAAATCAAAAGAATTTTACGAGGTATGAGTTCACACTGTTGGGCGATTGAAGATAATTTTACCTAACTCGTATTATAGTCCATAAGAAAACATTTAACCAATTATATAATAACTAATGAGTAGGTACATAGAGCGTGAACCACATACACATTAGTTTTGAAAGCAACCCTTAATTTAATAAAAAAAATATTGTAAGATTGTTTTTATTTTTTTATAAATAAAAATGTAGATACATTCTAAGTATACACAGTGCATTGTTTAATAAGTTTAACTAGGTATCAATTTTGGACTTTTGTTTTTCTACTGTTTATTTGTGCGATATATGTCTTTCGTTGTTTTGACTTGATTTTTTTATTACAGAATTTTATTGTTGATATTTTATTAAAAATTCAAAAGTGAAAATAATAATTTAATTTGTAATATAAATGTTTAAGCGTTTTGTTAGAGTTTACAGTTCGTGTAAACAAACTATTATATATTTCTATAGTGTTTACATTACTTATTTATATATGCGGCCCATCATACATGTAGTTAACTACACAGGGCAAAATCATATTGTATATTATATAATATAATCGTTGCTTTTGTTCTTAGAACATATTTAGAACATATTTTATATTATGTTATTATAGGTAGGTACGTGTAACGTATGAATGAGTTGTGTTAATTTCCAAACGTTGATACGATCTTACTATATTACTATAAAATAATGTGTTCCAAACGCAGTTTAATAGCCAAACGTTATGTTGTTCTTTAGACATTAATTTTTACAAACAAAGATTTTGAAACGAATTTACTTCAGAACTATTGAACAGTGTGAACTGCTTAATTGACTGCACCTACGGACTGTCATGGCTCCCCGCGTTGTTGCGATTGATTTACAGACATAACTATTATTGCATCAATGTTATAACTATGAGTAGGTATATACTGTATACACACACACACTCACATTACATATACATTATACATGTATATTATAAATAGTTGTATACAATTTAATCGTCAGTTTACTCTTGACATATTTATCTCGTCCAAGATAATTTTTTTGAAATACCTATATATCTGATATATTTTCATTAAGAAAAAAAAATACAATTATCTTTTTCTAAGAATTATATTTTAAAAGGATCGTCTCTGTCGGTTGCAGAGGCATACGATGACGCCCGTGACTACACGACGCGGAGACAAGACTTAAAATATATAGACAGCAAAATTAGTTTACAGTTCAAAAGGTTCAGTAGCAAAGCAAACACAACTAAGAGGTGAAAGCGATCGGGTACAAGTGTATACGACCCCCTTAAGACTTTTTAATAAATCTGTTCATCCCTTTGGAGAGACGAACGTGAGCGCAATTAATACTTTGAAGGCGAAAAATAAAAATAAGCGACGTCGCTGCACATTTGCATCATTATCGCCCAAAGCGATGTTACACAATTTGTCGGGGAGGTTTCGAAAGACATTTCGAAGTTTTGCATTTAGTGTTGGAGTGTTTCCGCGTAGCTCGAGGGCCTACGCACCATATAGAAAATAAAATATGCATACATTATAATGAATAATATAGTTATGGATGCGTACGTATACGTTTTTATGGTTATTATTATTTATCTGACTTAAAAAAAAGATTATTAGTATATTATTACACGTTTGCCTGCACGTCAGAGCTGTATTGTTTCGTTACCGTTAGTTTATTTTCGTGTCAAATATGATTACGTAAATTACATGCTTCAAGATCATTAATATTAAAAACGACAATCAATCATAAACGATTATTGAGTATTCACGTCTTCTCCAACTAACTTTTCCACTATATGTATTATACGCGTCGGACCGATATCAAACGCCCGGAGATATTTTATAGATGATAAATAAAACATTTTATTGGTTCGATAATTATTAGAACGAACAACAACAATCAATGACCGCGTGCTGCCGTGCTACCGATGGCCACTTTTCGCCGGAGGTCATAGTAGAATGAAGTGTTAATGATATTCTGTTTAAAAAAATAAAAAGGAAAGAAAAAGATTCGTTCGGTGCGTTTCAATAATTAAGAAGTACCTACCTCTACCAGAATTTTGTCCGTTTCTCTTTAGGACGCTGATCACGAAACACATTTTTGTTTACCGGTTAGATATAGGTACCTACTGTATAAACGATTTGTGAGTAACTGTAGTATACATAATGGCGTGGCAGTCGCAAGTCTGTTCGACCCAATAAATCCTCGTTTTCGCGGCAAACTGCTCGAAAAGTTTTTAAACGGATAAAAATCGATTATTATTTTCCAACCGGTAATGTTATCCAATTAGTCTTAAATCGGGTTAAGCCGAGTGTGTAGGGGTCGTTCGAATCCAATAATTTACGCTCGCGTTTGTTTTTTAATGAAATTTACCGATCGCACGTTGTATACCGCCCTTAATCCCTATTCCGAAAACATTACAAAATATATTTATTGGGCCTTCCTGCAGCACGCCATCTCGTCTCTCCATCCTGCAGCATAGGTATATTATAACGGGTTATTCTATTATTCGCAGTGAATGGACTTAAATATATCTAGGGTAATCATTAACGACAAAAATAGGTTTCATATGCCATAAAAATCTAAAAACGACAGTATGTTATTATACTATATTATATATGTTTATATTACGTTCATTACAATTTTTTATAACGATAACCTTTAACAATATATTATACCTATATACTCGACTACTCAAGTATTTTTTCACTCAAATTATATGCGATATTTGTAGAATATTTATTAAAAATTACTAGGATTATAATTAATATACAGATCGATACCTATAAGCAGGCGTAGGAATAAAAGATATAAAAAAAGAATACAAAAATCAATGCATAAATTATAGCACGTATATTCTTGGTATTCTATAAATCAAATAACCTTTAAAAATACATTATAATGTATAATATATATTATATTACTTTGAATTTTTTTAAACTATCGTAATATTTTATAAAATAATGAACGCGAATTAATTACGCATAGGATTTGTCGTCTTTGGCTTTTGCAAGTCGAATATATACGAAAAATAAAGATTAAATTTAATAGAAACAAAAATAAAAAGTCTAGTGTGTCACATTGTATATACATATACGAGCGTACCACGCGGGTATAGAATTACGGGAAGCTTGTCTAATTTATTGTTAATAGACTTAGGGTCGGGGGATCTTTTGTTTTTTAATATGGTTGTCTAATAACTTGGTGGAAATTAATATAGCCCCTAAAGGCGCGGACCGACAGACACCTACTGCCGCTGCGCGGCGATGAAGACGACTATAATATGTGTGGGACGGTCCACCGCCGCTGTGGTTAGAACATAACTAACGACCCTCGTATTATCATTATTATTATTATTATTATCCTTATTATTACCGTCGAGGCCGATTACTGGAAAACATAATTTAACTATAAACCGCGAATATATGGCTCCGAACTTAAGTGCAGCTGTGGTGCAACCGGCGCACGTGGCGACGACGTACAGGCACTGTTCCCAACAGCCTAATTGCGTCTTCGAACATTTGCAAAATATTACCGTGTGCGTAATTGTATTATTATTACCACGCCTGACATCCGCGGCGAACACGCACATGTAACCTGTCCGCAGTTTTAACCGTAAGGCCGGTAGTAAAGCTAGTGAAAAATCGCATCACTTTTCGGAAAGATTTAATGAAAACTATATTATAGCACCCGCTGGGGCATAGGTAGGTTAGGTATATATAGGTATACGTGGCCGTCGCTAGTGCGTAAATAACGGAGCGTTTGGCTGCGGGCAACTTACATAAATCAGCTAAATCCTACTGGGTCTTTTAACTCGCAAAGGCTCTTTGAGAATACAGGGATATGTACACTTTTGTGCGAGCCCCCGGAACACACACGGCAAAAAGGTATAGTTTGGACACGAGGTTCCCAACAAACGAAATTAACGTTCACATAATGTAGGTACATTATGCGTTGTCTACATAACATTAGTGCTGTGCGCACGCGGCGTAAAGTGTAAAAACGAATAAATCGTTTCAGGTTTATTTTTATTTTAACGCCGGCGAGTGTAGTCGGGAACAATAATGAAATATGTAAATTGAATTATTATCGAAAACGTTAAATTTTATAAATTATTACTTTTTAAATCGTTATACAATATATTAAATCATATACCTATAATCCGTGTATAAGTATTGTACGTAGTATAGGGACACGGCCGTGAAGTGGAAAAACGAATGGCACAAATATTGGTATTTTAAGTGCGTACGGACCATCTGATTGTTAAAACGATATAAAATATTCAAGTTGGTTTGTGTACAATGTACGTGTATATATCGTATATTATTATACTGTTCTGTGCTGTGTGTATATACATATTTATATATATGCATACATAGGTAGGTATACATTTTCAAGAATTTAAAAATGTAATTGATTGAAAAATGGATGTATATTCAAGAACATAAATATTTTTATAAGCATAAAATAAAAATAATGAAAACATTTGTATTGATTAACTTCCTTATTGTTATTAACTAATAATATTTTTGAATATAACTGTACGTAAGATGTTAGAAACTTAGAACATACTGCAATTACAATTTAAAATAGGTACTATTGAATTTACCCATATAATATGTTTTTCTTAATTAAAACGTTTAAAAAATAGCGTATTTGTACAACATATTAATTATTCTACGATAATTTATTATGACTTGTAATGTTTCTCTTGAGATTTAATGGTAGGTAGGTAATATAAAATAAATTAAAAAAGTGACACAACTTTTTAGATTTTAGTACCTAGTATAAATATTTTAATTTTATAAATAATATATTGTTGTTGAACTTTAAAATTATAATTAAAAATTTTAATCATGAGCATTGTTTATTTTATTTATATTTCAACACTTTGTACGTGATTTTGAGTTCAAAAAATAATCGTATTAAGTTGGTGGAATAAATTGCTTGTAAATTTCATGGAGATGGGAAATTGAGTCATAGATATAGAGAGAAAGAGACGTTTGAATAAGTGTTATTAATCGACAGCTTACCTACATTTGACTTCATATAGATAATACTTATTTGGTATCATGGTGAATCGATCATAGACTTATAACTTATATAATCATATATTATCAGACACATCCAGTGTTCATTGCTTTGGTCCAACCGCATGAATGATGATAATATGCGCATACTATTAAGTAAACTCCGTTAGAAAAGAAAATAAGCTGCGTGTGACGACAATTATTACATGCGGAGATATTTTATTTTTTGAAATAGGACCTCGCCCCACGCTAGTTTCACTATCCATAACAAATATTATACGTGTACAATATCTTGTCGCATTCGAGTTGAATAAAACCGTAGAATAGAATTTACGCAACACAACCTCAAACTCTTCTCCGGACATGGGTTTCCGTAAATCGATGCCCCCCCTCCTCCGGCCATAGCCGCCACCGACCCTATACGATAAAAATAAATTAATAATAATAATAATAAACGTATTTTATCCTGTCGCGCTGTCCAACTTAATCTGCATTTTCAAACGAGCCTATATTATAATAATATAACCCACGCTGGAATGCCGGCGCACGGCGACGCAGACAAACTATCACATACATGAGGGCGCACTCATTAATAAGTTGTCGATTTATTGTCCGTGCATATATATACATAATACGTGTTATAATATATAATATGTACACTGAACACATATATACACTACCGGTTTTACACATGATATTTTCTCCGTCCGTATAAGTGTACGAGACAGTGATAAACGAAATTGGACGGGTGTGTATTATTATAAAGGATGACCGACAGTGGATGGCAATCAGAAACCGCATCCGAAAAACAATTTACTGGATCTTGATATATACGAAATACGAATACGCGTTAAATAACCTAAAACGAGGGATCGTATTCAAGTGTTTGCCCGTTAGGACGATCGTTCTCAGTGGGTTTGCTGTAAACAATTTTATTTTTGAAATTTTTAAGTACACACAAACTTTTTGAGTATCTACCAATGAAATTGAAATCCACTATAGTTTCGATTGTTTCGAATAAAAAATCCATCAAATCACAATACTGTTTTTTTTTTTTTTTTGTTATCAACTAAACCTGTGTATAAGTTAATATACATTTTAAATGATGGTTTTTTAATTATGAAAATTTATTTATTTGGAATTTATTTTCAGCAGACAAATTTTAAATAAATGCGCGTTAGAGTTTAAAAGTTCATTAGTACTAAAATACTTATCGAGTTCCAAACTTTTATAAAACTTAAAGATTCTATTGAATGTCAAGTAAAGACAGTAAAGTTATTAATTTAAGATTCTTTATCCAGTCGCCTTATTCATCGAATAAAATAAAATGGAGTAGACTGTTTTATTAAAAATATCTACGCCGCAATTAATTTATACTCACTTAATGGAATACATATCCCTTCTCTCATAATAATAATATACGCGTATATTTTATTCAAATTTATTTTAAGTGATTCGTGTTTTGAAGTACAAAATCACAAAATATTTCTTATATGTATTTAATAAAAATGCTAATAAACTAGAGTATTGCCGAATATTAAATTCCTTTAAAAAATATAAAAATTTAAAAAGGGAAAAGTAGGTAACCGTTCTGTTACATGTACAGTAGGTGTCGTACCTAGTCATCGAACAACTAATAAGAGTAAGTCACTGTAATCAAAGTATTAAATTTAAATTTAATGATAAATCATTGCACACAAAAAACATTTCTAAGCAAAGACAATGTGTCTGCCTAGTGTTTATATTACTAAGTATATAATTATTATTATTATGATACTATTATAATAATTTATTTATTACAATTATTGGTAAAACCGTAGGTTGAATTATTTTTTCCCAAAGCATTTATTATATTTTTCATTTATAAAAAATGCTTATATTTTACTAATGCTAAGTATTTACGTTTATTCTTTTTAGAATTATTATAACAAAATAAAAAAATCGATTTTATTTAATAAATGTTTTGTGTTAAAATTCTTATCCCATTTTTCCTAATTTTTTTTGTTTTTCCTTGTTATTAAGCAATGTACTCGAAATTTTTATTTTTGACCGCTCAAACTACTAACTAGATCCACCAGAAACCACACTCAATGTTGAAAATCTAATCATTTTTACTGCTCCAAAAAGTGATGACAGACTTAAAAATAAAAAAATAAAACACACATTGTAGTAAAATCAAAACACATTTCCGTTCAAAATCTAAAATGAATTGTATCATATTTGTAGTTTTCTTATAATATACTTAATCAAGTTGTATAATTTATAATAGCACTATAGCTGGTAGGCATATATATGCACTGATATAGGTTAAACAAACACTATTTTTTAAATGGCCCAATGGTTTTATTTGAAAAAAAAAGATTCGGATAAAAGAGTATACGACCGTATGAATTGCATAAGTTTTATAGCTGTGGTCCAGCGTAGAAAATCCATCTATCGTCAATTTTGAAGCGTCATTATTATACAACACGTATTCATAAGAATATGCATTATGTATAATATGCATTGTACCATTTACGTCGTATATATAGGTCGCCGCATTGATACCCCTCGATACAAATTTTACCCTACGTCAATAAATCATTGTGTCCAAAGTCCAAGTACCTATATTATTATTATTGTCGTCTCCCATAGAATATCAAAGCCTGCTTTCGTTTTGGCACTTAATAGGAAAAAAAATCGTTTTTGTATTCCATCGGTTAAAGTATAGTCGCGAAGTATATAATAATATAAGTGATAAGAAGAACCCTTTCGGCACGAGTTCATTTACGTCCATGTGTAATATATGTATATAGGTATACAGCTAAAGCGTATAAAAGAACGGTTAAATGGATACAGCATTTGACCTTCCCGCGAACGAAATCTCCGTGCGTGGAATTTAAAAACCATTTATAGCATCGGTGCAAAATGAAAACCTGCCAACAGAGATCGACTTTTGCTCGGGCTGCGTTTTACGCTCGCAAAAAGCGATTTGTCAAGCAGTAACCGTAGTATTCGGTATGAACACATGAGCTGTCAGACCACAGCAATATTATGTAATAATACTAATAAGAAATCGCGATGTATAATAATATCGTGTGTGTTGTGTGAGTTGTCGAAAGGGAGTGAGTTCGGATCATAATTGAGTCTCTCGTTTAATCCCCAGCGCCCCAATATACGGTGTAAACAAGGGAGAGGTGACTCACGCATTTCCGTCGGGTTAAAACAGTCAGTTACTATTGCGCTTTTTGTAAGAAATATATATTGGATCAAGGTTTTTGATTTAGAACACTATTGTTTTCTACAGCTATACAGAGTGTTTCACAAAGCGTGTGCTCACTCCCTTTTATCCTTGAATAATGAATTTATTAAAACCCTAAGTTTTGAAATTTTGAAATTAACTTAGGACTATATTTTCAAACCTTAAATATACTTATATAAATTAAAGAAAATATACAATTTTTTATTAAATGTTTTTAAATTAAATTGTCATTTTTACAGTAAATTGGTAATAAGTAGATGATTTTTCGAAAATTTTTAAACAACTAAATACAATTTTGAAATAATAGTATCCCAGTTATTCTTACGTTTTCTAAACGTTATGTACCAAAGATAGTTCATGATGGTAGGTTTAGAAGATATGTTTGGGGCCATGATGATATGAAAATTTTAGTGATTAAAATTAATTAATTGACAATTTATAATTGATAAAAATCGTCAGAGTAATATTAAGTACTAGACTATAAATAATATATATGTATGTTGTTATGTATATATATATATATATATGTTTAATTTTTATGTAAAACCATGAATAAATTATATAATACCTGTACATTAGTATGTTTATTAACTCAAAAACTACTTTTTAAAAATACTCTTAAATATTGTAAATAATCTAAGTTTTTTAAATATGGTATTTAATAAGTGTACTTAAAATTCCAAAAATCAGAATTTGAATAAATGCATAGTTTATATTTAATGATATAGGTATTATTTTTGTTGTTAGTTTTCAAAGACGCAAAATGTGTGAGAATCGATCTTTTCAGAATAACTTATAGATATCACACATTATTTTAATATTTAATAATTAATATAAAATTGCATGATCATCGAATAGAAAAATGTTCAGTGGTAAACTAAAGTATAAAATAAGGATACGTTTCGCGTTTTATAAAGAGATAATATCTTTACAGCTAAAATAATTACCTTATCGTGTTTACTATCTATAAAATATAAATACATTTTAACTTGTTTGGCAGATATGCAAATATTAATACATAAATGTGTGATAGCAAAATATAAAAACCAAAAGAAAATTATCTAACTTTGTATCTACATCATCCCACATAACTATTAACATTATAAAATATATTATAGAATAAGTGGATTACGCATAATTTTGTTAAATGCCTAAATTATATAAACTTAAATGTAGGTAATACTTGATTTCTGAATTATTGTGAAAATCTACTTATAAGTAATTTACTCAATAATAATTACTTATTAAAAATTACGATGTTTAAATAAAATTAAGATTAAACCAACAATGACAACTTGTTGTTATTATATTTTGAGTTATAATTTAAACATTAATTTTAATATTTAATAATATAATATATTATAATAAATTGCAGCTTTTTGCAGATTATGATTTTATAATATTCATTTAATATGTAGGTAATGAATGATACAAGTGTGTTAATCATGAAAAATAATTATTTTATAATATAACTTCATATTATTTATATAAATATTTATAGTCAATATTTCAGTAGGTATATAATATGGTTAGGTTATCTATGTTATACACTTATAAAATAATGTATAAGTATATAATTAATATAACGTTTGCATATTAATACGTGTTATACTGTTGTATACTTGTATAAACTTTTTAAAATAGATAACGTTAAGATCAACAATTTAAGTGTAGATACCTACAAATAGAAAACATTTCCATACATTTTAAACAAATTGACGTAAGGATTGCAGAGAACTAGGGATAGACGTATACGTAGTTGTTAATACAGATGCAAAACGGATGTAATATGGATCAAAATAATGAACGTTTATTTTTTTCTACAAATAACTTCCAAAACAACATTAACGATTCTATTATAAACAAACAGTACTTTTGAAATCAGCCAATCACCGACTATTGCCGGTCGAACAAAACGAGAACATCTGCCGGTGATCGGGGCCTGGTCCTGTGAATGACACTAAGTCGGACCCGAGCGACACAATGGTAGTTGGTACCCAGGTATACTACAGACAGAGGGGGCATGGTGACCTAAGCGCGTTGATGAAAGCGAAATTTATCCCCCTATCCTCCCCCATTCCAACCGTATTTTAATATTTACGTCTGGGGGGAAAATGAAAAAAAGCCGATTTATATTAGACTTATCGGACCGCAAAATCGGAACACGTGCTGCTTTACACCATTTCAGTAATTTTTTCTCAATTCCGAATATTATATGCGTTCCCCCCACGTATGCAAGGGGATGCCCCACGTCCAGTAAGAGCGTATTTCCGGGTTTTGACAGTTTAAACAGAAGGGGAGGTAAATAAAAGGATTGTATTTACAGATTAAACCTATATAGACCACGGGCACATGTTTTTAAGTATCTGTAAAGTATTAATAATATAAGTAATCGTTTTATTGTAAATTTAATTTTTTTTTAACATTCAAAAATATTTAGTTTTTATAATTTATTCTTCTAGTATATAGGTATGTGCTGAAATGTCATAATATTCATATGCAGTCTTAGTAAAATTAAATAAATTATGCATAGATGCATAGGTACATAATATATTTTTATATTATTATAACTGTTAGTAGGTAGGTACCTACAGCATTTTTTCTACATTTTGCAAATAAATATTATATTATATATTTAAATAAAATAGAATGATTTTTAGCAAGATAATACGATGTTCAACAATTTATTTATCATTAAATAAATAATATTACTATAAATATGATAAATGTTTTTAGAGAAAACCAAAATATTTAATTATTTTTATATTTAAACATTCATAACTCATAAGCACCATTATCTATGTTCAAAATATATAGGGGGCACGTATAATGTTGGAAAATATGTGCTAGGAATCGTATTTGTCTGTAAAAATATTTTATCGGAAACGTATTTTGTCGATACATATTTTATAAATAGAAATATATTTTGTAAAATGAACCACATTGATATAACGAGTATGGGAAAAGAATATTTTTATGTTTATTATGAAAAAGTAGTTGGGAACTAAATAAAAATAAAAATTATTGATATGGGATTATTGAATTAAATTAAAAATGAAAAATATTTGAATATTTTTTTTTACAAATATATTTTCTCGAATGCTTAAAAAAAATCGCTTAAAGTACGGCAATTTATAGAAATGCAGAAATGTATAAATATATATACATATATTTTTTAATTTCCAGAATCTATTAAGATTAATGATTAAGTGTCTGATTAAGCCCATAAGAACGATTTAGGGAACGACGTTATAATAATATCACATTAAAATAGTATTAATAAAAGTGTACATTACTTAAACTCAATTATTTACCGCTATATTTTTTTTAACGAATACAATTTTAAGCTTTAAAATTTAAATGATTAATTAAGAATATTTAAGAAATTATTATTACCGAAATTAAATTAACAGTAAATTGTTGAGACACAACACACATAATAGGTTTTATATAGTACATAATATGTAAATATTTCTAATTTAAAAAATATTCAATACAGATATCACTTTTTGATGTTCTTATTATACCTATTTTCATTATTACAAAATATATTTTTTAATAACAATATTATCATTTTAGACGCCATTCCAAGTGTATAATACGAGAAGTACATAATTTTCCTAACCAGCCGATCATTCAACACTAAAATACAATGGCCCCAGAAACTGGTCCGCCGGGGCTTCGTCAACAATTCATATGCTCCCGATCGGTATAGCACTAATGAACTATTATAAAGTTTTATCGCGTATTCCCTCGTCGATCTCGTTGTGCTCGACAATAAACTTATTGATATTATATACGGTCAATTTGTCAAAACTAATAATAAGAAGAAAAAAAAGAAAGCCGAAGACGAAGCAAGAGAGAAAAAAATGGAACCGGAGAAATGAGAGAAATGCGATTTATCGCGAAAACCGCGATAATGTTGTTCTGGTCGTTCTTGTCGGGGATAAGATTTCTCCAAGGGATTATATACTGCACAGCGTACTCACATACGTACACGCGTACGTGTAGGTCAACAATCTACCCTGGGCAGGAAATTGTCCCTGGAGAGCCGTTTACCGGTTTCCATCGCGAAGATATTACGCGCCGCCCGCCCCGCCGAATAAACGTCCGCTCGTAAATTCTAGCAGAGAAAAAATAAATCCGGTGGCACCCGCCAGACCAGCCATGGGGACAGCGTTGCACTCGGACAATAATTTATTTCCATCGATTTGACATCGCGGATTGCCCGGTGTTCCTATTAATTAGGATTCGCGTGACATCGCACGAGGGAAAAAAACAGATGACAATTTACGCATATTATAATACACACATTAATAGTATACATAATACATAATATTATGTTTATATTTATATAATGTGAGGTGTAGGTAGCAGCGCACTACCGCTCGCCGGATTACCGGTTTTTGTTCCTTTAACAATTTTATCGTTGTGGTGGGGGTGTGGGGACGTGACAGTCGTCATTGATGGATGACCCACGAACGCAGTTATACCCAGGTGTTGAATATCATTTAGAGAAACGGTTCGAAGTGTTTTTTAATAATACGACTATACCGCGGGACCACCGTTGATGAATATGCATTCAAAATAGGTATTTTTAGTGTCTCTCATCGCGGGCCGGACGAGTTGTCTTTTTATTTGTTTATATGTATATTCGATTTTTTCCACCTCACAGTGGAATTTATTTAATATGATTGGCATTAAACTTAAAGACAACGCAAACTAAATAGGACAATTCGTTTGTATAATATAAACATTCCAAAGCAATAAAATACCAAATGTACTTAAAACCAAATTAAATGTGCTATGGAGTAATAACAGTAAAAAACGACATAAAAATAACAAAATAAGTTTACTGTCTTATGTTACCTATTTTAAAATAAAGTATTCAAGTATGGCAATTTTTCTTGTTCAATTTGATGAACATTTTTGTTTATAATACATCATTTAATTCAATATATTATGTGTAATGCAATGCTTAGTGCTAATATACTTGAAAGAAAACTACAATCTATAATGTCAGCCGTCAAGTTATAAATATGACAGTATAGGTACTAAATAAAAAACATTCCAAAATGGGAAGATAATATGTAAAATAAGGTTTTCTGTGAATATAACATTTTGTAACACAATAATAGTAAGAACCTGTTTGGACGCTCTCTAACTGCTTTTTACCTCTTACAGATACGACTATACGAAGAATGAATATTAATTTAGTAAGAAGTAATATACTAACTGGATTACACTGAATATTGCGATAAATGTATACAATACCTATTACAATTTTAACAATATATGTTTCATATTAAATTATACTACACATCCAGGTAAAACGGAACAATTTTTTCTATTAATAAGGACTAAATTCAAAAAAAAATCTTCACCTTCAGCCTCTGGAATTATAATATTATCGTTGAAAAATCCTTCCGAGATGTTTAACCATTTAATGAGTACCTAGGTATATCGTTATACCTATCTATCTGAGTAAAAGTAGAGTTTGTTTATGTATATAAATACAAGAAACTAACTATACCAATTAAAAATATATCCCTACCTATATTATATATTACTATTAAATGTTTGATATTAATGGCGCTTGCCTAGTAAACATCAAAGAGATTGTTTATTTCAAGTGGCTATTAACTTTCTTCCCTACTTTTTTAGTATACCTTATAAACGGTATTAATTGTATTTTATAAAAATGTATATACATATTTATGTTTAATTATTTTAATATTCTTTAAGATTATGGATGTTAAAATATAAAAATGAATAAGGTTAGCCCTTAATTTATAAATAATATTAAAAACTACATACTCATTACTACTAATTTTTATTTAATTACTTTATTGTTCTTCGTATAACTATTGATAAAACTATTTATATTTTTGAACTACGTTTATTTGACTTAAGTACGATACGTGTTTAATAACTTTTGATATGTGTAAAACTTGTTATATACAGGTATATATTGAATAAAATAATATTAGAAATACTGAGGTTTTATAATCAAAATCATTGAGTAATAATAACACTGTAAATGAATGCTCAATCGTAATATTTTAGCTTACAAAGAGAAACTAGAAATAATAACGCTTTTTGTGAAGGCTTATGTTCGTGCTTGGAACATTTTTGTAAACTTAATACATCCAAATGAATTTCTTTTATGTATATTTTTTTTTTAACTTAAGCTATAATTAGATAGAATACTTCGTAAGTGTTGACGGACTATCAATCACTTGGCGCAATGATGCACATTGTGTCGTTACATATGTAGTAATGTAGTATTGTAATAAGTTATCTTTAATTCAATTATCTTTATATACAATTGCTTTAAAAGATTAATGATTCATCTACCATAGTCATGACTTATGTCGAGTTTCAGATGAATATATTTTTATTAATTAAGATTTAAGTTAAATATAGAAAGTTTTTTGTGGAATATTTCTTTATTTATTTCTTTCTTTATTTTGATTTTATGATTAAAATATTTAAGCTTCAATATATTTTTTAAATACACACTTTATTATTAAAAACGCTGATGTAGTTATCTATTATCAATCATCTTATTTTAAAGGAAATAAATAGGATAGTTTATCTAGTCATCTAGGTAGCTAACGGTATGTATGATATTGTTGTTGTTGATAATAATTTAGATTCTTCAGTCATATTGGCACCTTATCATATTCTTTAAACTATTGAGGGATATTGAGATTTGAAATTTGATAAATATACCGTTTTTTTTTACTCATGCATGTATTATCATATAAAATAAATACTACAATAATATTGTTACATTATTTTAAAAGTTTAAATAACAAAAAACGATTACGTTGAATTTTGTATATGTACGCAATACGCATAGTAATTTTGTCTATAGAGATTCAACTTAAATTTAATATCTTATGTTCCTGTTTTACCAATTTTAAAAGCCATTTTCTGCTGCGAGTACAAAAACCCATTTAGATTTAAGTGCCATGTCATTTTCACCTTCAGACATTCGAGTTCACACGTCTCGTGATCCATCATTGTTGTATCATTTTTCACTCGGAACCATGTGCAAAGTACATTTCCGGAATACTTGGAAAACCAAATAAGTTGAAATTGGGTTTGGAGGGTGTTCACTGTTCATAGTTGGGAAACTGATGCGATTTTTAACTCTTATTTCCCCCCAATATCTTCAGAAGCAGTCAACTATGATAAATACAAGTGTCAATGCATGATTCGTTCCCTCGTGGTTTTGGCCCAAGGGCTTCTAGAACAATTATTCTTGTTTTCGCTCCTTCTTTTTAATGATTTGCTAAAAGATTCATGACAACGATGATGAAAATCCAATTCTTAACCACTACCTTGCAGAGTGCAGAGCTTAAGTAATGATATATCAATATTATGCTTCACATTTTTATCATAGAATAGGTATAATATAAATAATAAACTCACTTACAGATACAGGTGGTTTTATTAATTATTTTAGATATGATATTATGGTATTATTTGTAGTATAATTTGGTTAATAAGTAGACTAATAAATTATGTATAGTGTATACTGAATAGTATATACGAGTACAGCGTATTGTGAAAATTTCGAAGAGTTTTCTATCTTTATGCATTTTCGAAAATATTATTTTTGAAAAAATACAATTTGTAAATATATACTTATGATATGAATTTTCGATAGCAAATCTATATTTATGACAGGGTAAAATTCACTTGAGGAGTAACCTCTCCTTATAGGAGGCACTCATATAGGTATGCAAAAATATAAAGTAAGACAAATATTATTTTTGTTTGCAAGGCAAATTACGTTTTACAGATTTGTTCAAACATAATAATCTGATAAGAGCACATGTTATCAAAAATGTTGAGTCCTAAACTGTGGTTTTCGTGTAGGTAATAATTTTTGTTAACAGTGAAACCCACAATACATTAACAATGGTCAATGACGGTAAAACTCTTGTTTCGGCATAAAGAAAAATACCATTTATTTTATACTACCCGTTATATTTTTTCTCTATTTACGGTCGAATAGCCTTTTGGATAATATTAGCGTTGTTGTATCCACTTGTGCGCACCTATCTTTTGTCCCATGTGTTTAATTAGTCAAACCCGCAACAATAGAACGTGTACATACATATGCACTTATACATGTATAATGTATATGGATATGAATCGAGTTTTTTGAAAACCCCATATCACGTATATGGAAAGCAACGAAAAATAATAATGACCAGTGGTTTATTGCTAATGACGATGTTAACGTAGTGACTATAATTATTGCTCCAGATAAAACGGGTTTGGGTCAGCAGCCGCGAATACAAGAGGGAATATCGTACGTTATAACTACTGTTCCTGCAGGCTAAATCGTAGGTGTTATCAGTTTTGGCGTACACACACGTTAAACATATAACTGTGTACATAATATTATAATATAATATAATATTATGTTAGGTACATTATACGAGCGAAGCAGCGGCGGCGGTGCCTTTGTGTTGCCCACACTGAGGTATAAAATAAAAAATAAAAATACAGACTCGACCACACGGTACAGGGTGAACTCGATATTGATGTACGCATATATTACATAGGAAGGTCTCTAACGCGTTGAATAATAACGTCTGTTAGAGTTGATCACTGTTTTTATGTTATATCAAACTTTATATTTTGTATATCTACCTATATTTTTTTCAACCGTCAATCACAAATTATTCGACCGGAGGATATGATTTGCTGAATTACCATATAGTCTTTGCACGGAGAGCGTGTATGCCGAAAAAAAAATTGTAAAAATAATAAAACAGAAACGTTTACCCTGAAGTATAATAACTCGGACGCGACGTGCCCTAGGCGCAGTAAACGTTTGTAATAATAAGAAGTAAAATATTTAAAATCAAGTATAACTGCTGGCGGATCGTTTGTACAACAACAGCAAAGTACCTATATATGTATGTATAATAATAATAAAACATTATAATCATAACGCGATTAAAAAAAGCCATATAGGTATAATATAATAGGTATATCATACACAGACACACACACACGGTCGCAAGCGCTTGCATTATCGCATTGGAAATAAAAAAAATATTCTGCATATTAGTACGCTCGCTTTGAATCACAACGCATACGCATGCTTTTTATACAAAAACCGTTTGACTCGGGTACGTTATAAGAATACGAAATTTCTGTTATGAAAGTATTGTTTGTAATATTATGTTTTTGTATATTATACGTATTATGCCTATTACAGTTTGACCATGATAGTGGTAAATAGATCAATAGACAGTATTTCTCTCGTAGAATATTAATTGTAAATCGTAATACTTATTTGTATTGAATTATTGTTGTTCATTAATGACATACGGTTTTATAAGGAATTTATATTTTAATGTTGTCTTCGATAGTGCAAATTAATTTTGTATATTATATCTATTAAATATATTACAGAATATTACAACCGAAAGAATAGAAATTAAATTAATTGTACACTATATATTTTTAGAAATTGTATACAAATAATTTTAAAAACTGTATAAAAGTTTTCAATTTAATTATTAATATAGTTCACTAAAGCTAGTCTAAGTGAATATAACTTTGAAGATAGCCATGGAATCATTACAGTCAAAACGTCAAACTAAACAAAACAAACATAAAGAGTATCTCAAACTATAATTCAAGTTGCCTATGAAAACACAAGCGAAACTCTAAAATAATAATTTACGTAGGTACCTAATAATTTATTGTTGGTAGTAACTAATATCACTATTGTTCTTAGTTAATAAGTTGACCAATTAATTTGAAATATAGGTGGTGTTTAAAATATTTTGGCTAACGAAGTATTTTGTTATTCGTGAACTAAACTGCAGTAATACAAATCCAAATTTGCTATTATAATTTATAATAATATTATAAAGTATTAAATTGATACTTACAGCATTGAAACTAGACCTCTATTATAATTTATTTTTATTTAAAAAAAAATCTATGGATACTTAAGACTTTGGTACACTTAAATTATTTATATAACATAGGTTTACCGGGGCTCGCAGACAAGAGAACCACTCGAAAAAAAAACAAGTGAGAGGGCAGCGAGAAACATATCCCTTTCCATTTTTAAGCACCTAGCATTATGGCTGTTTCCACGCAGAAGTCCATTAGTCACAGGGGCCTTTTTACACACATCCATCAGAGTCGCTAGCCCTCCTCACATCAATAGTATAACGATTGTATACATCACACGCACTGTGTGTGTTGAGTTAGGACGGGAGGTAGACAACTTTGACTCGTCCAATGGCCGAGCCCCCCGAGATAAAGAAGCCCGTTCATGCAGGGCACACGGGGTGCATGGATAGGAGAGGCGAGAGTGTAGGGGTGTAATCCGTTTTTACTGGAAACGGATCAATTTGTCTAACCTTTGCCACGGGCTACGGTAAATATCGTCCAGTTTGGTCTCATTCCCGGCCCAGTCAGATGTATCCGGTTGAAATAAATCGCTTCGGATTCTAAAAAACTGTGCGATCGTATGCGCCGAAAGGATTTTACGAGCTATGAACGAATCCCTAGAGGCCACAGAAATAAGTTTGTTTGTCGCTAAAAAGACACGGCGATTGACAATTCGTTTGTTTTATGCTATGCAATATCCGTTTTGTCTTAACTTCCGAAGTAAAACCGTATTTCCGTGTTTGCAAGAAAAGTAAATGTTTAGTTGAGAGGATGATACCTAATCCAAGGAGCAGAACCTAGTTGTATTATATCTTTTATCGATTGATTTTAAAATTGAAAACAATACTATATTAGTTATTACTGAATATTAAACCAAATTTTTTTTATTCTTTATAGTAATATATAATATTATAATAATATTTTAGGCAATTGAAAAATAAATTATTTTAATTTAATATTTAATGTAGTGTACTGCGTAATATATTATATCATACTGGCGTATTATATAGAAAATAATTTAAAATAATATAATGTATAATCGGGTTAATAAGTGTTAAGATTTATGAATATATAAAACATACCTATATAGGTATGAGTTTGCGTAAGATTTAAAACTTGTTTATCCGTTTGAAGATAAAACGAGTTTTTAAAGATTTGGATAGGCCTTGTTATATTTTATAAAATGTATAAAATGTGTTTATTATAATCTTAAAAATCTTAATATTTTATAAATATAGACTTGACCATACAAAATATTAATTATGTATTTTAGTTAGCTGTTTTAAAACGTATAACACGAAATGATCGCATTAATAATAGTATCTAAATAATATGAGGTAATAGGAAAGATAAATATGAAGCATGAAAATATTCTTTAAGGCATTATTAAAATGTAAGTATAAAATATAGATGTACGATATAACCCCTAATGTAAATAATTATAACCATAAAAATAGAGCAATATAATAAAGTTTAAAATTTGCAGTTTAGCAGCTGCTATAAGATTGTGAGATATAACATAACCTTTTACTGAATTTGATTAACAGGGGAATATATCAAAAGCCAAAATTAATTATCATCTCGTAGGTCTTCATTTAAATTTTAATCAAATAATCCGTGTATAATTACGGAAGGACTCACCTCAGAGGCTCAAAATGGCAAAGGTTAAGGGGTTCCGTGAATACATTATTAATAATCAAACTTTAAGAAGTCTCCTACCATTAAGCTTTCAATGTTTAAACTTAGGTATTATATATAACAAAGCCTACCGATATATTAAGTCATAAAATTGTTTATGTTATACATAAGTACATAATTGATGTACATATATATAAATGCATATATGTTTGAAAAATTCGTCTTTCTTATTACTAAGTTATAGAGGATATTAAAATCATTTAACAAACTACAATTTTCAAAATATCATCTATTAAAAAACCACAAATGTTGGAATATTTTTTATAACTTTGTTGAATATATGAGTTTAAAAAATGTAATAACAATAATTAAAAAAATCCTTAAGAAATATGAAAATAGGATAAAAATTGTGTGTTTAAATTATTGTACTTTCTCAATTGCAAAAAAATATTTCAAAAGGCGTATAAAGTGCAATAGAATAATTTACGCCTGTAGATTTATATGCTAATTACGATGTCTACACTTATATTTATCGTTTTATTAATACATAGTGATCGGGTAAATTATCTCTCTTCGCTATGTGTTTAAATTAAAATGTTCAAAACACGTTCCAACTTCCAAGACCACCTTTTAAAATATTGAATGTTTAATTCCCATTTAAATAAATAGGATTATTTCCTATAATTTATGTTAGGTACACATACGTGAATCTATGAACACAGTGCATAATGTGCTTTGAATAATTGAATCACAAAAGGTATAAAGCACTAATTTGTATCAACATAATGGACAACATCTGAATTATTAAAATAACATATTCTTACAACAAATATGTAGGTATACAGTATACTGCCAAATTTGATTTTAAAATTGTTTTTAAGTAGATTTTAATAGTAATAAATTATACACTAGAGAAGACAAATTTATATTCTTATTTCACTTTCAAGAAATAAAAATATTACGTGCCTGATATGAATAATATGTCGATTTGATTTAATACTTTGTAAAATATTTTAATTCGTATGCAAAACACCATTTTAATTGTCTCGTTTATTGCCTGTTTTCTCGTGTCATTCGATTACTTTGATCCCCTATCATCGTTAGATGTTAGCCTCTTAATCTCACACCATAAGTCACGTTTGGGCAATAATGTAACCCCCCGGTCGTTTTTTTACCCGAACAACATATAGCCGGTTTATTGATAGCGCTTCACCCGTGTTCGTGAATCATAAGCGAGGATCTCACCATACCATCAGCATATTATATGCCCGGTATCTTTAAATCCTCACGATTTTTCAATTTTCATTCTTTATTATTAATATTGTATTACATTTTTTTTATCACAAAGGGATGTCTGCATAAATAAACCATTCTGCTGACCCGAAATAGCACATTTCACATACGAACAACCAACCTTCCTCTATAACGAAATATCATCACGTCGACACTCGTATATATTATATTAAAAAAATAATAAATAAAAGAAACACAACAAAAAACATGGTTTCAAATTAAAAAACGATCATGAGTAGTACATTTGTAAAGAATTTTATAACACAAGTTTTCTTTGAACTATTAAAAAAAAAAAATGTTTTTATACAGCCAATCGAGGGAATTATGATGAATCTATGAAGCCCACTATAGGTATAATATCAGGAATATATTTATTTTTTCATAACTCCAGACGGACACGCATGCATGGCAATATGGCACTTATATATTATGCGTTTTGAAGTTTTTCAAGGTGTATACTAATTAAATAAAACAATTCATGAACGTGAATATAGTATTAAAATTATACGAAAGCTGTTAAATTAGTTGCTCTTTTACTTATTATATGAATCATGGTTTCACATACCATTATTATAACTGATGTTATCACTGTCCTTTACATCTAAAATAGAGAAAAAATAATTACCTACCTTTACAAGCCTTTCGATGTGTTATGGGCTTAGTAGGATCCCTGTAGTATCCCTCCTTGCAGTAATGACAGTATCTGCCAGCCGTGAAGTGTCTACACTTAAGGCACACGCCACCGCTCACCCGACCCGACAGTTTGTACAGCTCCATGTCGAACCGACATCGTTTTGCATGTTCGTTGCAGTTACAAGCTGCAATCATAACAAAATATTATTATTATTACATCCATTTTACATTATTCATTTGTAGAGATACCATCATCGCTATGAACGCATAGTGTAACCATGTGTAGGACTTACACTGAGCATAGTAGGTACATGCGAGGTATAGGTATGTACCTATATACGTAGATTTGCTTCTATATAAGTTTATACATTTATTCTACGTATTTTAAACTTGACAAATATACTAAAAATCCAAATGTCAAAAATTCCAAAAATAAGAGCAAAAAATCCAAAAAGATTTTAAACAATTTGTATGTACTTGATAATATTTATTTTCTCTGAAAATATATAGGTACAGATCATTATAATCACTCCAATACGCTCAATAATATGACATTTTGTTTTATACGTATCTAATGATAGGGTCTATATTTTTATAATGTACATTTTAGTATTAACTTCACTTTTCAACAAGTGTTTAAATCCGATTGTATCGACGTATCGTGTATAATTTTTTTACTTGCTTGTAGGTATATATTTACTAATATATTTATTACTAATTAATATATTATATCTATTATTATTTATCATGATTGATGAATGTAGCAGAATGTTGATAATATAATGAGTTATGACTATTATAAGTAGGTAGGTACCTATATTTAAATCATTTGGAAGTAATACAATTTAAATTATTTTTATTTAAAAACTGATTTATGTTAGTAATATATTATAAACTCAAGGCTTAATAATCTCTACCCTTAAACGGTCAATTGTTTTAATTGTATGAAGTTGCTTTTATGGTTATAGTAATAATTGTGAATTCACATTTTATAAAGTTCCGACTTCTTGACAAATTCACCTTCGTTTGCTCGTTAATTTTCGACTCACGTTTATGGTTTGTTACACCTCCTGGCGGTATAACCATTATAATGAAACTTCTAACAATTTTCGTTGAGTTTTTACTTTTACATAGAACTTAAGTAATCACTCACGCATATTTTAAAAAAAAATGTTCATCTTTGATCCAGGACTTGCAGAAAAACAATATTATATGTAGTCATCAGTCTATTCGAATTTGTTGTAATTAAATGTTTTAGTATTAATTATTAGTAGAGAGAAACTATTTCAAATTAAAGTAATAAAAGTATAAAACAATTTTTTTTTAATTTAATTAAACACATCCATTGTTTTAACTATACTTTTACTTATTAAGTATTTTAAAGTAGGTATGCATAATGCATCTCTACATATTTTTTAGCATGTTCATTAAATATTGTATCACAATAAAATTCATAATTATTACAATCATATTAAACAGTAAGAAGTGTATAGTGTTAAATTCCCTAAAAATTAACCATGTTAATTAAATTTTAAATTACTGCAAAAAAAAAACCAACCCAGTTTAACATTTATGGCTATTTCTAGTTTTTAACTGTCGACGCGTGACAACTTATTTACATAAAGAATATTCTTAAGCATTACTTAACCTAGGTACTTATACAAGTTAGTTTTTTTATTTTAGCTTTATATTTTATTCTTGGCTATTTGCTAAACTTGTAATATCAAAAATAAATTAGGTATATAACATCAACAATTTTCTGTAGGTAACGCATTATTTTTATGAGACAATTTGTTTATTACTGACCATAAATATTTTTTAATATTGATGTAACAAGCGGATGTATAATAAAATTTAAACATTCGGATAGTACTCAAAGGAATGAAACATTTATGAAGAATGACGACAGATGAAAGATGATGAAAAAAAGTCAAGAGTTTGTCACATATTAATATACTCTCTATATATAGACATGATATTTAGGGTCGGTTAGTGAATGAAACTGTGAGGGTTAAGGTTTAAAGAGTTCCGGTAATTCACAATATACCACCATATTCATATAAGAATAAGAAGGAATATACTACTATTATAATTACCAGCTAGTACGAAAAGTTATAACATTGAACATTTTATCGTTTTAAAGAAATATTTGGATTTTATTCACGATCAAAAAACTGTTGATAAAATATAATCGTTTATAATATGTAATAAAATAACCACTATAAAACTTTAAAATTTTCGGTACCTATATATATATTGGATTGGCCTCGTGTTATATTACTATTACACCTATTACTTAGGTATAACTTATAAATAAAACATGAAGAACACTACAAACATCTAACAAATATTTTTTTAATACCAATCGTCGAAGAATATATTATAACGTTACTCTCCGAGTTTTTCTTACTTAATTATTATGAATGGTAGAGATTATAGAATGTAGGTACACTATGCTGTGGTCGAATCGGATAGTCCGATACATTAAGCGTATATCATGTGCGTTATAAATTTATATTTTATCTTTATGCTTTAAATATTATCATCATCAATATCCCACTCAGGAAAGTATCAAACAAATCGGAACGAAAAGATTAAGCTTAAACAAACATGATCCGGTACATGTTAATTTATTGTAATGTACACATATAATTAATGAAACTCGTATCGATTTTACATGTCAATACTATGCGCTATACACTTAAAAAAAAAAAAAAAACGTAGATACCTACCTATCTACTTTGTGAACGAACCCGACGTCCGTTAACACTCGCACATTAAGTGAGTGAGAGTACCTATTACACTAATAATCGTTCATCGAAATAATGACTGGATTGTAAAACGTGTATAATGAAAATTAAAAATGCAAAATCAGTAATTATGTATTATCACCTACTCAAAATGCTGTGCTGTCTGACGTGTGTGCATCGCCGGTAATCCGGAACCATACGTGTGTAAATCATGGGCGGACGGCGGCGGCATATACTGCCATAATATACTGGACAGTTACGACACGTATGGCCTACAGGTACAGTACGTATGACCACTATTAGTCAGAGGCGGATTAAAATACCACGAAATCATGGTCAATTAACTAATTAAATCGAAACGCAGAGGAAGGATTTCAGATCGGATCTAAAAAGCCTCTGGAATTATTATCATACTACCACATTATACGTTATTGTATACTGAAAAAGCGTGATTGCGAGAGTGTGTGCGCGCACGCGTGTAAATGTAGGTGTACTTCCATACATATATTATATTATTATTATTATAGGAGTAGCCAGATGGAATGAAACAGAGTGACCCGCAGGTACAACAACAAGCGGTCGGAAGCGAAATCCGCGCGGGTCTGTACCTACGTATTTTCCAGACCATACAGACGTCAATAATGTCTTAGGCTAATTGTTCGGTATATTAAATCTTCCATGTAATTGAATTCCTTAGTGACAGCCAAGCCAACGCGATCGGATGTAATGATAATAATAGAAGAGTCGAAAGACCCGTACGGGCCCGATAAATTTCAAATGTGCATAAATAAAGAAAAATCTAGGCGACGTCGTGCATGTAAAAAATAGTAAGAAAGTTTGCCGGTGTTGGATATGATTTGTGATTTTTGTCAGATAATTTTACAACCTATGCCTACAGTAAAAAGGGAAATCACCATTTAAGCAATTCACACGGTTATTAGATTTCGTTTTCTCGAATACAAACTTTAGATTCATATTTTTATACACATTTTTAGTGTAAATCAACTACTAAACTACCTACCTACTGAAACGAACAAAAGTTTCGAAATGTTAATATTGTTTTGTGTTAACGACGCTCGGATAAAACTTAAGTGGGTACGTACGATATCGAGAATAATTTTAAATTAAGGACCTATTTTAAGACATTGGACTACGATTAATGATCATATTTATTTGGAACTCTATTTTTAATGTAAAATCAAGTTATCTCAGTTCAACTGATTTTGATCACATAATACAACATATTACACAAGT
The DNA here is from genome assembly GCA_008086715.1 of Sitobion miscanthi. NCBI lineage: Eukaryota > Metazoa > Arthropoda > Insecta > Hemiptera > Aphididae > Sitobion > Sitobion miscanthi. Next base: position 22,661,170 of record CM017797.1, read on the forward strand.
AAATTTATATAATATTATAATAAATGCTTAGTAGAATTATTATTAAAATCATAAAACAATTTTACACTTTAAAATTATAATATAATGGTTCTTAAATAGTATATTCTTACTATTATTATGAATTTATCTTCTATCTAGAACCAAGGCTGAGCATTAATGAGTTAAATTAAGTTAATTAACTCGTTACTTTTTTTCAAGATTAACGTGTTAATTTTATTTCAAAAATATCTAAATTAAGTAAATTTTTGTCCGATGAATAATGCAAATTTTTGAATGTTTTTACTTTGACGTATCATTTTAAATTTCCTCAGTAATTTTCTTGAGCGTAAAGAAAAACTATCTAATAAATCATATTATTATGTCTGGAATTTTTTATTTTTGCAAATTGGCAAATTTTAACTTTAGACTAAGTTCAGTTATTTTTTTTTTCAAAGTTAACTTTTAACTTATCGAGTTAATGAAAAAAAAATACAAGTAACTTTTAACTTAACTACTTAGAGTTAATTATTTTAAAATAACTTAACTTAAAGAGTTAAAAAAAATTGTTAACTTGTCCAGCCTTGTCTAGAACTACATCCTAGGATAATTGAAAAAAATTACCATTACATTAAAGAAAACAATTTAAAAAATATCAAAATCAAAATTTAAAAAAATCAATAAATACCTTAATTAAAATAACTGGAATCGCACTATATGGTGCATTGAATATGTACAAATTGATCAAATATTAATTTCAATATATTTAGTCAGTAAAAAAAACATTTACATTAACAATATAGGTCCCTACTATAACATAATGTTATAATATCATTATTATGCTTAATGTTGCTATTCCTATTACCTACGGCCATTATTATTATTATTATTATTATCATCCATTATTATTTATTACTGTCATATATTTCCATAGTATATAATGGTATGTATGTAGTTTGTAAAATATAATATTAACATTTTGTTTTCTAACTAAAACTAAACTACCAACCCGATTATTATTTTATTTAATAAAGGTGAGTTTTTGTGTGTTAACAAAAAAAGCACTAAGATATTAGGTGTATTTAATAATATATATTAGCAGTAATTTATTTTAAGGAGTTTAATCTTAAAAAAAAAATATGAAATAATAAATATATACTCGTATTTCAAAATCCTCATGACATATAAATGTTGTAATTTATTGGATTTTTATTCAACATTTTTTCGAGAAAGTTAAATTTGTAATCTTTATAGGTGCCTCAAAAACGACGTAAAATATTACTTTTGGCAAAGCTTATAGATATGTCAAAATAATAAACAAGACATTGGTTGAAAGAAGAGTCTTGTTTATATTACCTACTAAAAATATAAAACCAATAAATCTTAAATAGTTAAATAGCTTCTCAAAAATGATTAATTAAGTTAATAACACCAATAATTTGTTCGTCAACGTTCAATCTAAAGCTCAGAAGCAAGTAACAAATAGATAGAAAACTATCGAAAGTTTAAACCATTCTAAAACATTATTATTATTATAACTATTGTTGTTATTATTGTTAAACTTTACCATACAGGTAATTTATGTACTCGAGAAGTTGAGAATAGGTAAAGTGTTTGAAAAATAAAAAAATATAAGTACTTTTAAGACTACAAGTCTGGCACGAGAAACGTGCGATATCGGGGACGAGTGTCGAAATAATAGTTTATAATCATTGAAAGAATCCGTTTTTATCAAGTACTTTCCAAAGTATGTATATATTATAATAGTCACTGTGACTGCATATTATATAGGTAGGTCTATATGTCCACAGCACCCACACCCACGTATACAAATGAATTATGGATGTACGTTTGTAACCGCCGTTAGATACTGGTTATGAAACTTAACCGTAGAAATCAATATTTTATTATTATTATTATTATTATTATTATTATTATTATGATGAATGCAAGTATTGTAGAATAGTAAAGTGCAGTAATACTATACTGCACGTACTATTATACGAATATCTATGACTGAAAACTGCCATAGAAAAAATTCACATCGAGTGGGTTGCATAACGATACGCGCGAACAGGTAAGATAGATGGATGGATGGAGTGGTGACAAACTTGTGAAGCGGAAACTGACTTCTTTGGCATAAGACAGCAAACATAGGTACTTACATATAAAGGAAAACATGCTGGAGGCAAAGAAACAGATTATTGTCACACAAATCAAAATACTGCGGTGTATAGACGTCGTCGCGACTACACAGTGCACGTAGGTACATAGAAAATATATTAAACGAAAATATATTTTGAAGATACTTCTAGTCTTGAGATGACGAGATTCGTTTAACTGTCACGTTCACAAATCCCACGGGTGTAAGAAATATTATTATTATTATTATTATTTAATATTATTTTATAGATTATTTAGAAAATAAAATAATGTGAAGAAGTATAATTCAATTTTATGGAGAGATTTAATTAGATTTTCAATATTAGTGGATAATAAATTATTTTATTACTATATTATTGTAATTTGTACAACTATATAGTGTTAACCATGTACAAATCTCTATACGAATCGAGCAAAAGGCGGAGTAAATGTAGAAGAAGAAACAGAATTATCATCGTAATGTACTATTTATATAGGGACCTACATAATATATTATTTGCAGTGGTGGTTTTACAGTTAGGTTAAACTTAAAAACATAAAAATGTATTATAAATAATAATAATTGCATATATTATATTGATATTAGATATGTATAGTTGTATAAAATATGAAGTGTAGGACATACAATTACTTCTCAAGTAGGTACCAATCAATGGAAATAATTAGATGGATACGGAGTCGCATATATATGCAAAATATTTTTAAACCCTCCTTCTTAGGACTTGTCAAGAACTGCCCCTGATAATTTGTGACACATATTATAATAATAAAAATAATAAATAAATAAGTTTTCTATTAATGTTCATAATATTATTAGATTATTTTATTTCAGTAAAGTTCACGCAAGAGCTCTCCCTTTACCCAATTTATTTTAAATAGTAGAAATGTATTAGCATTTAATAATGATTATTGGAACATGAACAATTTTGAGTTTTCGTAATTTGTTACAAAATTTGTTTTTAATTATAGCGTTGAGCTTCAGAATCAAAATAAATCAAATAATAAATATAAAATACCTGGTACCTAGTACATAAAAATAATTGAAAAGCTGATTTAAAAAAAATTTTGATCGCAATTATGGAGAAAATACTGTAATATCTGTGTGAAGTATCTGAACAAGTTAAAATGAACATTATCTTGCATAAAATATTTAAACATTTTTATGGATTAAGATTTGGTTATGCAAAATATTAATATATACAGTTATTTATTAGACAATAGTTGGATAATTAAGCGGAATTGAATTTTATCATGCCACTGTAATTTTTTTGAAAAATGTGAAAATGCAGAGATAAACTTTAATGTTGAAAAGGAAAAGGTCAACAGTAATAGCAATTAAGTACGGTAACCACTATGCACCTCCTGAACCAGGCTATTTAATAAAACAAAATTCAACAACATGAAAAAAGTAAAAGTTTTCATGTTAAATATTGTGTGATGTATCAGCAAAGTTCTGGCTATAATTTTGTAAAACAATATGCGCAAAGTTTGGTAGAGGAAATAGACTTTATTTTTCATCCGGAGGTAATATTCAAAGAACTCCAGTGAAGCAATATTTTATTAATTTTAGTACTGAAAGTAACGAAAGGTTTTTATATATATAAACAAAACTAACTAAAGAGTAAAGATATTGTAAAACACAGTTCAAAGTACCAGTATACAAAAAGCGGGTACCTAATTTAAGTTTATTGTTTCAGAGAATGTTAGTTCTTTTGCAACGAATACTCAAGATTTTATAGACACGTACAATACATAATATATAGACATTGCGAACAAATATAAAATATAATATATTTTATATACTGAATTCTCAAATTCCGGTAAGGTATAGTTTTAAATTTATATTACAAATGTTATACTGAGTAAAAAATATTACACCTATAGTAGTAATATTGTATTTATAGGTTTTTACTAGACCTAACTGAAAATTAATTTAATTAAAATGTTTAGATACACGAAATAAATCAGGCTGAAACTGTAGATGTATTGATAATGATGATAGTAGACACTATGCGTTACGACAACCAGTTTTATTTAAAATGACAAATTTTCAAAACCATAACATTTAAAGAAAAATATTTTTAAAAACGTAAATGTTTTATATTTGTTTTGGTAATATTTGGTCCTACCTACAAGTACGATTAAATTCATAACAAGTTACTACCTTCACGTTATTAAGTTATCATTATAAATTTGTTTTTGTTTTTATTTTTATTTTATAGGTCACGGCTAAAATATAACTAAAGTTCCAGATGTAATTATGACGTATAACGTATAATATGTACGAGTAGGTACATATATCATCTTGAAAACCTTATCTTTAGCAAACATTACAAAGGATGGTCATTATTAATTATTTGGCAGTGTACTGCCTGTTGTTGTCTACCGTGGTCGCTAAAAACATTGGGTGAAGGCGCTTCGGATACAGAAAAAGTCCTAATATATCTATTTCGAGACACCGGCTTGGCTAACTTCCATTGAGGAAACAGAGAATGTGGCTTTTTTGTCGATTTCATTCTATCTTCACTCCTTCTCTTTTTAGGACCTATTATGACATCTGCAATGATCCTGATTAATGACAACATCCTATACACAGAGTTATAGAGCAGAGGCCGAAAAACAACAAATGCCCTAGAAATAAATAAAAAGTTTTGACTTTAGTGAGGCCCTCGGAAACCTCGATAAAACGTCCTCCCTTCGTTTTTGGATCCGGAAACAAGACAGACAGTGTTATTGGGCTATTTGTCAACGTGGTATTTGTCAGAAACTTCATTTGACACTTTATGAACGGGTGATATTAATATATTTTTTCAATTAAAATTCCGTAACTTTCAGACAACTAGTGGACAATAGAATACCGCTTGACGAAAATTAAAAGTCGATCACTTAGAATAATAAATTACAATTACTATGCAACTCAAAAGTACGAAAAACTAAAAAGTTTGCTAGTGAAAGAAGCTGTTTTTATCTGAATAAAACCATATTCAATTCATAACCAATTATCCAAACTGTACTGCGTAATATAAATTATCATAAATATAATAATTGTATCTATTTAATACTAATGGATAATTAACTAACATTCAATATTGTGTATAATTATTTTCTATGCATTAGAAGTTTACAAGCTATATATATTTTTAATGCAGTTTCTTATAAATACCATATGTTAAAAATTAGTCCCTTGATAGTTTCATATATTTGTGAAAACATAGGTATAAAATGTTCAATTTTAGAATCGAGAAAAATCAGGCTTGAATTTTTTTGCTCTTGGGAATATTAAAAATACTTTTTTTATAGAAAATAAAACTTTTCTTGCAATACATTTAAAAGTCTCGAAATATCTTTCATACATCACCACCTGCTGCCATGACAATCTAATAACTTAGAATCCGCTTTATTTTTGACGTTAAAAATAAGAATTTAGATACCAGCTATGTTTACTTTAACGTATAATATAAACTTTTAAAAAACATTAACTTCGGAAATAAATAAAAATGATTTATTATAGAAAAATGATGTAGTTTTTATTAAAAAAAATAAAAAAATGAAATAATAATATTGCATTTAAAAAAAGCATTAAACCACTGTATGAGTACCAATATTTTATTTTTTGTTATCAATTAGTAAACTAATTAGAGATACTTATAAAATAGTCAATATAGATAATAAGTAATAACTCATCGAGATTAAGACAATCGCTTATAATATTATAGTCTATTAGTCTACTCTCGTAATATTTACTTTATAAAAAATTGTGTTATAAATCATTCAACTTAGTACCTAAATGGATAAATATCAAATACTTAGAGTGTATGACTGTAAGTATAAGTGCAAACCAATTATTAATTTAGAGTGTACTTACCAATATAAAAAATATATTGACTGTGTTAAACTAGCTGTATTTCTCACACGGAGAAAAATGAACAATTTCAAAATACAGTACTTACTAGGGTAATTTTGGGCTAAAGTATGTACCTCAGTTCACGAGCATGGTGGTTTCAGTGGAACCACGTTTTGCGGAAAAATCCGACCAAGGGGATCGGTGTGCAATTCGTATGTGGTAGATTAGATGCAACGCCTGGTGTGCCTATTGGGTTGAAATAAAATAATACTTCATTGAGCTTTAGATATACCTCAGCCAATGGAAATTAACAATTTTAAAATAATATGGCACTTGTTAATAATATCGTATTAGTATTATATACGTTATAATATGGCATAAAATCAACAAAAATTATTTTTTTTTAAATTTGTTCTACCGGACGTGGTTTAAACTACTCTCTAAACTTTCCTGGTATTTTCATGAAAAATTTCTGACATTTTCATAAAAATTGGTCGAGTAGTTTTTGAGTAGTTTTTATAATCCACAACCCTACATATTGCCTTTTATTTCCAACTATAGATGGATACATTAACAACCAGGAATCCATATTAGATATATATTTATAAAAAACTAAACGAGGTGGCTTCAAGTATTATGAATTTGTTTTTATATTTATAAGTGATGCATTTTACAATACTTCCAACGGTGTTATTTTTAAAGTACTTCAAGTTTAATAAATTATAGCAGTTTGTTGATTTATGTGGCTAATTCATCTCAGGCGGTTTTTCATTTCAATATCTACTGGGCAATGGCAGACCCCAAGTAAACTGCACATTATTAGATTATACACTGTATATATATTATATATATGTATACGAGTGGTGGAAAGTTGTATTCGGCATGTATGAGAAAAGGGGAGGAAGTGGAGGTCATGGTGAACTACTGTGTGTGGTTGGAAACATCGACGCGTGTAAAAAGATTTTTATGGATTTCCGAGCCCATTCGAGGGTGAAATTAGTTGCCGGCAGAAATATTTTCCCTTTTGTATGTGTATAAGAAATAAGAACGAAGAAATGTTTATTTGCCACCCCTTCTAAGTTAACGCAAACTATCGAGTCTACTTATATGTAAGTATAAAAACAAATCGAATCATGTTTTTAACTTCTTACAAATTGGCAGTAAGTGCAAGTTAAAATTATTACAAACATTGTGTCGGTATATGTGTATATAGGTACCCTAGTATATACTGTAGGTTAATATTATATAAGGTTTGTATTATATATGTACATTGTACCCAGTAAATGTTCACAATTTAAAATTATCAATACAATTTTAAACTATTATATTTTATCAGCTACAAATCTAATTAAAATGTATTGCATTAAACTATTCAAGGCGTTCTATTATTAAAATAAAAATTAAATTTTAACAAGATTAAGAATTTATTTTACTGTTAATTTATCTATTTAGCTATAGACGTTAATTTTAGAATAATTTTATTATTATAATAATTTACTTAAATCGTAGTGTAGTGTAAATATTAGCACAGAATAGATGAAATCTTATTGAAATAAGATAATTATTAATAATCTTACTGATGAAATCTTATTTTTTCATCTATTCTCTGATATTATCTGCACGAGTGCAATAATACAACACCGTGTGCACTATTAAAGATAAAGTTAAACCGTGGTAGTGTGTGAATATGGCGTAACAGAATACATTTCACCACGACCAAATAATTGTATTCCTATATTATAAACATTATATTTTTATATGAATACTGTTAAGGGGGAAAACATCCCCTCTGGCTACGACACTAATTATATACATATTATAATATTTGATTTTAAAACTGTTTATTAACGAATCATTAATATCGATATAGGTTATAGGTATAGTTGTTTCCTAAACCGGAGCGTCAATATAATTATAAGTTAAATCAATACGGTTTGATACGAATGATTACTTTGAAAAAAAAAATATGAGTTTGCAACTGGACTTATTTCATGGAGTAACATGGGATTATGTGTCAATTACGAGAGATGCCTGAGGGGGTTCAACTGTGGATCCCGAGGCAGACAAAATGGTCAAAGGTCGTTAATTGAAAAGTCTGATAAACGCTCGGGGTGCGATTACCGACCGAGTACTAACCTCCCCTGGGGTCTGATGCCTATTTTCCGGTATATGCTCTAAATTATCAGCGACATCATACAGGTGCTTCTCGTTCTCATTAGCATAACGCCCGAGCCTGCATTCGCACTTGACCGATATCGTTGAGTGTTCATTGTTGTATGACGCGCACTCCAAATCGGGATTTCGACAGATGTGGATACCGCACATTCGATTTTCAAGTATGTGAGCGCCTACGAGTAAATGACCCTCTTTTGTAAAGAATAAGTTACCACACAAAGTGTATACATGGATAAATGAGATCCACGTCAAATTGTGTAAATAAAACTGTGGTGTGCATATGAACCCTCTTATGTTGTAAGATTTAAATATGATAATATATTGATGAATTTAGATCGAGTTTTTTACAACAACAATATCTGTAATGTAACTTTTTGGTTTACAAAATATTTTAATAATAGAATAATCAATACAATTTTAAGCATTATAAAAATTATAGCATATAATTTAATTTCTACTTAATATTAAAAAAAAAATAATAGTTATAATATGAATGTATTTTTTTATCAATTTATTTGAAATTCCGCAATGTTTTAGTTTATACACTAGTTTTAAAATTCAAAATATTCTTAATACTCTTAACCTTCCGATAATTATATAATTTGTAGTAGGTATTCATATAATCGTACTATCTTTATATTAAAATATAATTATAACGACAAAAAACTATTTCAAAAAATGTTTATTGGATTCTTTTTCCTGTATTTTTAAGACTTGTTTACTTAACAATAGTAAGAATACAACTATTCATTCAGATACATGAATATTCCCAATTCTGTAAAGTTTTATTAACTCATTCAAAACGAATCTACATAGTATGTGGTATATGGGAATATTCAATTAAAATTAAAGTATTTTTGAACCAGAAAATTAAATTTCTAAGAAGAATTCGTGATATTTTATAACAGTACCTATTTTAGCCGTAACATTTTCAGTCTCAATGTATTAATGATGGCGTGAAAACATGAGGAAGTGAAGTGACAAAATACTTCCTCAGATGTTTATAATTATGAAACCACAACTGTATTATTCAAACATACCTAGCTACTACACAAAATACATAAACTAGAATGCATTTATTTTTAAAAACTATATATCACAATCTGATGTCGATTAATAAGATATACAAATATAAGTCAAAAGAAGGCACTTCTATAACTACAGTTTAATAATAATAATAATAATAAATTAATACTACAGAGTAAAAAAAGTATAGATTTTTCATTCAAATAAAAATATTGCAAAATTGGTAATTTACATACGCTTGTTCATTTTATTTATTTTTCGTTTAAAATTCTAGGAAACAGTGATAAAAAGTTAATTAATAGTGCCTATAACAATTTATGTTTTTTTCAAAATTAATTATTTAAATATCTCTCATTGTTATAGAAAATGTTTTTGGTTTAAAAATAGGTACTTATAACGTGCAGATTATAGCTGAGGACATTTTCAAACCAATTAACTAATATATAAAATATAAAAAATTATATTATAATGTTCTTTGTCTTTAACAAAAAATATATATGAGCTTCATCTATATATTCCTATTGTTCGAAACAAATACCTACTTATTCTCATTTAATATATTATTCCCTATAACCAAATAATGATAATTGAAAAACTATATTTTGGATAGTGATTGTTTGTTTTATAAATCAGACACTTAAGTAGAACTTAACTTGTTTATAACTTACTGCTTATAACGAGAAAAAATTGCATGAAACTCACCTGAAACAAATAAAAATTGATGTTAGTAATGAAAAATAAACTTTCATTTAAAAATTATAAAATTATGTGACATATAAATAACTTATAAAATTAAATACACGTGATTGATTTGGTTTTAAATTTAAATTCATAACATAATCGAAACAAATATAAAAAATAAATATATATTATGTAACTAAATTTATTCAAAAATGTAAAGGTAATACATATAGTAATATCATATCACTTTTTTATTGAAATAAACATATTTTTATAAAATCTTCTTTTTTATAATAATTATTATGGTTGTAATTTTTGGCAAGTCTAAAGTAATAAATTTCGACACCTTTGAGGGCTATTAATTGCTAAGTCGGCGTGACCAATTAATATGCGAGAAGTATGTGTATCCAAGTGAGGATATGAAGAAGACTTCAGGTGTGGTCTAACGTCCAACTATACATGAACGATGTAAACACGAATTATTATAATCATCACATGTAATATTATTGTAATAGAAGACGTGTTGGATATTATACTTCACTGTCTGTAGTGGTTAGTTCTCATAATAAATGATAGTACCTATAATGTAATAGTATTTCATATGGCGAAATTTCAAGTTTCAATATCATATTATATTTCATGTTAGGTATCTCATTGTAAATCTTTGATAAATTATAATATACCTTATCATAATATTTTGAAGAATAAACTACGGTGAGCGGGTAAAGGTATGTATCTAAACTGGTTATGAATAACTATCAACTCTTAGTAACTATGTCACGAAAAAGGATTTATATACTTATAACACATAATTAAAAAATGTAAAAAAAAATATAAAAATATAAATTCACATTTATGATTATTGTAATATTTTTAAAATCGAGTACGCGGATAATAATATATTTTTGAGTACTAAATTTAAAATATTTCAATTTTAATGGTCATCATTTTGATGCCTTGAAAATTAGCTTGACATTCAGAAAGAAAAATAATTAAAATGCATATTTTATTTGATGTGATTTAAATGTTGACATATATTTATATATATGGACAGTGGACACAGTATAATTAATTTGAGGAGTCTACTTGACTTTAAAGAATACTACACCCACATTTACTATCATATGAATAAAATCACAAAACTAATCGTTCGTACTTCCAAGAAATATCTTTATAGTTTATTTGAATATAATGTTTATTTCTATTGATAAAATATTTATTTTTTAAATGCATTAGATAATGTTTTTTTTTATCTACACAATATAATTTAGACTTATTATACTTTTATACGTTTATTCATATCTACCTAAATGTTAGTTTTATATTTTGTAATATTATGATTGAAGTATAAAAGTAATTTATTCCAAAAAAATTAAGACAACAGTCACTTAAAACTTATAATAGTTCATAACTTATATGTAAATATTTGTTTGAAACAATAATACAACTTATAAGTTTGTTTACTTTAATACATTATAAAAAAAAAAAAAAATTATATGTAAATATTAACGGTAATATTATATAATATGCGTTAGATATGGTTTTTATACTTTGATGTAAAAAATAAGTTTTACGTGGTTTCAAAATAAAAACCATAAGACTTCGCATTTAAATATTATGCATAAATCTTAAAAAATAAACAGAAATGTTGGTATATTTAATAAGTTTTGTTCACGAGTGCCGCAATTTTCGAATCGAATTAACGAAAAACAGTAGACATCCATCGAAAGGAGATGCAGGTGGGTGGACGAGCGAATATAAGCCAGATAAACGTTGAAGGTTCGCGTTAAGAGTACCATTGTGCCGGTCGGGATTGCTCGGGGAGTCATAATGTAACGACTCAATTATGCCGCCTTTATAATTATCGTCGGGAGATGGAATCCAAGACGTCCGTGTTTATCCTGCGAGGGTCGTCATCGTGGCAGCGGGGGCATATAGTGTTCATCAAAAAAAAAAAAAAAAAAAGGATAAGGGGATGTTTGGCCGCAGGGTCGGTTCAAAACTCACCCCAGCAGAAGCCGGTGCCGCCCCTATATATGGTGTATACGACGCGCACACTACCCGACGAATATCGTTTTAATTAATTCAGATAAAATACAATAACATGTAAATCGAATCGTTCGCCTCCCTATATAGTATGTGCGGATGTATACACTATTGCAGCAGCAGTCCCTGATGGAATCGTCTGGATTAAAATAGCAATATAACTTCCGCCCTTTCACGGAAACGATAGACGAGAAAAAAAACTCACTACCTACTCGGTGTATCCGTGGCCCATCCATCAAAGCAAATAGTCCATGTATTGATCGATGATTTTGCGCACTGCACGAATGTTGAAGTGATAATTTCATAAAATTATGCATGCTAGTGTTCTGCCATTGAACCTTAATCGTAATATTATTATATATTATATTATACAGCTGCTCATCTCAACGGTGCGGGCCCTACACTCATAATGCGTTTTACTAACGGTCAACGGGACCAGTAACTAGAAACTATCAAAAGTTATAACCCATCATTCATAGTACATTAGTATTGTATAACTTATTCTTGCTTATATTATAGTTATATACAAATCCAGAACCTACTTGGTTGATCAAAAATGGCTGTTATTTGTCACACTTTCAAATATTAAAATTTGACTTGACAATTTGTATTAATTAAAAATTGAGGATTCAGTATTTATTTGTAATATAATCTCAGATAAAATTGAATAAAAAATTGATAGTTAAATATATAAATAATGTATATATTAATATATTTACTTTACTTAACTAGATAATTCGTTAACATATTTATTTTTGTTTATATTTAGTTGTAGGTACCTATTTAAAATATAACCTGTGATTTGACACAATACAGAGCCTTTTTTTATAATAATATTTTATGTACCCTAAAATTATTGTTAATCTATAGGTACCTACTTAGATAGAATTAGAAATAAATAGTAGATTTATAGTTTATACTCAATACTGAATAGTAAAATATGAAAATATAATACCAAGTTATAAGTTTACAATAGTTACAATATAAAAGTATTATTATCATTATCTTAATTTATTATCAATGAAGTAATAATAAAAAATATGAGTTATCAAACATCTTACTTAACTTTGGAGTAGGTACTAACCTAACCCAACATACTGGCTAGAACCTACTAATCATTTTTAACAAATATTTATGGTAAATACCAACATTTTGCGGGATGGAGTATTTTTTATACTAGGTGCAACATATGTTATAGTTGTATAAGCTTTTATATATTATACGTAATATATTATTAAATTTCGTAAAAATATGATCCTAATATTTAGAAATTAGCAAAACTTGCGAGCAATACCGAGCATTTAATTGCAAAAAATGTCGGTACACCTGAATACACCCGTTGCATTTTATTATTATACATAAATAATAAATATCAAAACCAACGAAAGCATTTACTCGACCGGAATTGATTTGTCGATAGGCAGTGTAAATCTCATTAGGGCGAACAAGTATTCACAGTGGAACTACAAAAGGCTCGTTGGTCCGGACAAATATAATTAAATAAATCCGAGCCAGTTGTAATTGCTTGAAACAATGGGCAGCCGGCAAGGACAGGTGAGTGACGGTTAACGGGTGTGGAACCAAATATTGCAAGCATCCGGTCGTTGGTTAGGTATGACCAAAATGTGTTTCCACAATATCTTCGTGGTTAAGTGTATTTAGCATTATGCTCAAGTATTTTGCACTGTTTCAAATACTTTTTATCATAATATTATACACCCTTCGCCCACAGTAATGTACAGTTCGTTAGTTATTTATTATTCGTAGCCAAGGAGTGAAATTCTCCGTCCATTCATTATAAAGTAGGTTTTGGATACAAAGTAAAAAAACACACTATTCGCCTGTAACGTTCTTTCAAATTTACTACGTCAGTTGTAAACTCGTAAATATAAAGAAAAAGAGAAAAATATTTTTTCTTTACCTATATAAAATTCCATGTTTTGTTTTTCAACCTTATTAGAATATATTCACTTCCCACTAGTTATTGTTACTTACTATCCAAACTACTATTTATATAATGCTAATAGGCGTTCATGCAGATAGTATATTCCTCGACAATACCAGAAATATGGATTTAAGAGTTAGGTTAGGTTAGGTTATCCTATAACTTCGGTCTCACATCCTAATAACATCCAAATTAATATACATTTCATGGAAATTGAGCCTTAACAATGTAACTATCAGATACATATTTTTCCAAGCAAGTTGCTTAAAAATTTGTGAAATAACAATTGATATTTGTAAATAACAATAATTTCAACAGGGTTGTGAACTTACTACACTAAAATAACAGGAAATATACATATACAAAATGCATTCAAACCTAGGAACATTTGCACCAAAATATAAATAATTATACAAAACAAAGTCAATGAAATAAATTCACAATTACTTTTTTAGATTCTAAGTTACCAATAGTAAATATGTGTCTAGTAACAAAAATATATTAAATACAATTTATATTATGAATAAAAAAATGAAAGATTTTGTAAAAAGTAAACTTTTAAATATCATTTTTAAAATATTATATTATATTGGGTAGGTAGGAATTTTAAAGCGCTCAAATCGGTAATTTTTCGCTAAATATGCAATAATTACATAAAAAAATTTTTTTCACTACTTATTATAATAAACCAATGTTTTATTTTAAAATATTTCTTAATTAAATAAAAAGTTCTAAATTTGATATTTTCTAAATATTTTAAATCGTAAAAGATATTATAATTTATAAGATACAATAACTTCTTATTTTATTGTATAATAAATATAGTTAAATCGTTTATTTAATCAATTCGTCGAGTGTATTCCATTGACTGCTTTTGTTGTAGGTACGAAAATTTCCTGTAGACTTTCTAGAAGTTAATGTTTGTGTCGATATTCGGGTACTTATATTGTGAGCATTTAAGAAGTATGTGTTTAACTGAGGTCGATGTGGAGTGTAGGTACCGCAAGAGACAAGCTGGACATTGAGGTAAATCTTCCTTAGGATCATGATTTTATATATTATGAGTACCTAGTCAACCAGTCATTTATTTTTAAGAAATTTTGTCTAAACTTTATCTAAAGTAATTCTCCAAATTACATGATTTATCAAACTAATAAAAAAAAACATACCACGTATTAAACTAGTT
The DNA here is from genome assembly GCA_008086715.1 of Sitobion miscanthi. Lineage (NCBI taxonomy): Eukaryota > Metazoa > Arthropoda > Insecta > Hemiptera > Aphididae > Sitobion > Sitobion miscanthi. The sequence continues at coordinate 22,676,212 of CM017797.1, forward strand.
TATTTGAAAGTCAAAACTACGTGGGCTTTTTTTTAAATTGTACTTATACAAAACATCGTAACATAATTTATATTTTATTTGCTTAAACGAATAAAAAATGAGGACTCGTAAAGTCATAATTATAGTAGCAAAGTAAAAAAACCCCTTGCATTTATTTATATATCTGCTAAGATTTATAGTGTTTAAATTAAAATTAATGGACGTCTGCATTTTGCATTACACCCGACGCCGTTGTATCTACTTTGAACAAATTTAACTTATGGCTTTTTCAATATGTGGTTTTTAAAAAGTGTCAATTTGTTTTTTATACCCTGTGAAAAATAATTTCAAATCACTTCTAAATAAATGTTTTAAAAATAGAGCAAGAAAGTAAATCGAATAATTGATTTCTATAAATTCCATCTTGAAAAATCTAATACACGTAGTCAGAGTCGTATAACTATTTGTTTATTTCGTGTGGCTATCATACAAATCAACATAAATAAATATTAATGGTAACATTAACATATAAGTAAAAAGTAAGATAGAGTATACATAGAAATATAGAATTGAATTACTACAGTAAAGATAGTTCTTAAATACTAACAAAATTCCATCACAACTTTATGCTTTAAAAATGTAACAAAATCTAAACGGTAAAAGAAAAAATGGACCTTACAAATTATTTGATAGTGAATATATTTGAAGGTTTCAACGTAGTAGTCGTAATGGACAATACTTGAATCGCTAACGAAGAGAACATGTTTTCATTCCCTAGTCATTCAAAAACAAACCGACTACGTATTTAAAGAATTTGGAAGTAGTCTATTGTTATTTTTTTCTTATGCCAGTGGTCTATATCGATTCTTATCTTGAAGAACCCGAGAGTAATTTTTTCACTACCTAGACAGTGTCGTTACATCGTTTGAGGAATCCATTGTGTATCATTTTTTAAATAAAATCTTAAACCTCTGAAATGCCGAAGGTAGAACATTTAATTTTACACTTGATTGACGGTTGTTATACAAACATTGATGATTAAATTTTGCTCTGTATATACCTAGTAATAACATGAATCATCATTTTATATAGGTATTATATAAACAATAAATATGTTAAACGTAGAATTTTTAATTAAATATTAACGAAATTATTGTAAATGATCAGTGTATTAATTAATATTTTTAATGTAATTTTTTATACAAATGAAAATATATTGAGTATCTGACATGAGTAAAAAATTTTCAATTATCGAGTTCCCTATAAAATTTACTTTTATTAATCTATAGGTACCTATTATTTTAAAACAGTCATACCGATACTATAGTTAAACTGCAGTGGGTATTTTTCCGTAAAAATGTTAATTTTATATTTAAAATACCTTCTGTATGTTAACATCCAACCATGAAAGTTGGATAGGAATAGAAAATAAATGTACTAATATATATATATTCTAGTTGGATATATCATAATATTATACAGCAATAAAAATTCATGTGCAGCCGGTATATAGGTGTACTACTCAATTTGAAACTCTTGCTTTACTAACATTGAATACAGTACCAAGAATTACCTCAATAACATAAGACCGTCGAAATAAAAATCATTTTAACCGTGACCTTTTTTCTGTAACGATATGTTCTTCGGAAATCATCCCCGATGACCGGGTTGCGATTACATTGTCAAGATTAAGTAACAGTGAGAAAAAACCATCTCCTATTGGTTGTGGCCCATAAAGGTCAAAAGGGTCACAAACACAAACGACCGTAGGACTAGACTGCTTGGCGCGACGTACAACAATGGCTGATTTATTATTTATTGTACACGTTTATAATATTATGTGTACGATGAATGTATAGGAGACGCGCGTTTGTCTTAAATACAATAAAATAAAATAGAGGCACGCGATGTATCTGAACACATGTGCGACCAATGAGTATTCCATATGTATAAAACTTCATTCCATGACGAAATGGTTGATTTCACGCATTCAGTGTATTTAGGACGTGCGTTTTATGTATAACGGCTAAAAATGGTGTCTGCAGGAAAATTTATGACAAAACTAACGAGTTTTGTTGGACCAACAAAACTATGAAATCCGCAATGTTCTAGGCCCTTAGTCCTAACGTTCAAATTGTTTTAATAAAAAATTCGATTTCGGACTTCAGACACACGACATGTGCTTGGAATAAGTTATTTTCTTTACTGTCTGAATTTCCAACAAGAGTAGCGAGACACTAATGAAACGTAGAAAGAAAAAACAGACTTCTTAGCGTCTGAATACTTGTTGAATACAAATTGGAACTCAGATGGCCGGTTTTGCTCCGTGGTAAAAGATATAATATCCAGAACGTTATTTTTTACGGTGTTTTTTCCTTCATAAAATAAAGATAAAGTCTTTAGCAGACTTAACAAACCGAGTGCTAACGATTTAAACAAATTATTATTTTGTTTAAGATATAAATACCTAGGCTATTAAATGTTTTAATTTTTAATTTATTAAATATTTGTGTGTAAATAATATTTTGTTCAGACTATAAATTAACAACTATAAAAAATATAGACTTAATATTAATCACCAAATTACTTACGTAATTACACATAATTAAAATATAAAAATACGCCTGAAATCATTAAATTTGTATTAAGATCTTATTATAATTTTAATTTTGCAAGTATAATACATATACGTCTTCATACTTAGCAGCATTGAGCATATTATCTAATAATTTATAATTGTTTAAAATAATGGCGATGAACTGTAACTTTTAAAAAGAATATATTATCGTGTTTTTTGGGAAAAATTATGATAGGTACCTAAATTAAAATATTACACAATTTACGAAAATAGACATAAAATTGAATGTGTTTAATATTAATTGTTATATGAATGTTATAATTATCCATACTCTTAATTGCAGTATAAGAATAGAAATAAACATTTTACCCGATAACCCTTTTTAATTAGTTAATGCATTTATCAAAAAAGAAATTTCGTCTCGTATATCTCGTTGTACGATCAACATGTAAGATAAATCTTGATCAAAATTCAAAATTGATCTACTCATATTTTTAAGCACAGTTAAAATATAGTATTAAATCTTAAAGACATTTATAAAAATACATGCTACTAAATGCACGTTAGTATATTTCGATGAAAATTTAGGTTTATGATAAGATGTATTATTAAAAAATCCGGTAAACGAATGAATTCACTATATATCCGTTTAAATTTTAAAATTATACACTTTGTGATATCAGATTTTCAAAATATTTCACTAAAAATATATACGCGCATAAGGAGAATATATTATTATAACATTTCGAATTAAAACCGGTTACGACATAATTTTAATGCAAATAATAAATATTAGATATATAGATTGTTATGAAAATTTGTCCATACAAATATTTACGTTCAAATTGTTTACTCATAAATTAGGAAATATGTACAAATTATAATATAATATTTTGTATGATAAATTATGCTTTCAAATATGCAAAATATTTACTTGTTTAATATTAATATCACCCTAATTCAATAGCACCTATAGGTACTATTGTACAAAATATAACAAGTAATTTTATTTAAATCCTATTCTAATAGTTATGATTTTGGAAGTATTACAAAATTATTTACTCTTCAGATAGAACTAAACAAGTTTAAATTATATGGATAGGTACTGTTGTTTACACAGTAACGAACTTTTTAATAGGAAATGCTGAAATACACACCATCCATAAATCACTCTATGTCAACAATTAAAAAATAATTTAATAATTAGCTTACATATTTTATATGTTGTTATGAAATATTAAGTTAACACCATATCATACATTTGTGACAAAACTTTTAGATGTAGACCATTCTTTTAACATTTAATTAACTAAGTTTTGAAACACAGTATGATTATTTAAATTTTTTATTTGTACCGACCTACATAACACATTATTATAACACTGAACAAAATAAATGTAACTTGTAAATGAAAATAAAAAAAACGTGCCGGTATATTTATAAATTTAAGTAGGCGGAAGGTAGTGGATAAGTTTATGTTTATTTCGGAGAGAGTATCAATAATGTGATCTACAGTATATAATAATTTGTACTACCCGTCATCATACCTGATACAGTGGTTAATTATAATAATTATAATAATCTATTAAAATTTACATGATATCTTACCTACTCTAAAGACTATAATTTGTAACCCAATTCAATACTTGGGTAGGTACAACGTTGTTCTTCTCCTATACTTAAAAAATGTACCTGTGTTGAATCGGGTACAAAAATACAAAATATTTTATATTATAAGAAATTCTTTTTCAATCAGTTATATTAAAATATTATTCTCAAACGTTATCCAAAACACTGCTAAAGATAGATTCATTAGATATTAAAGAACAATTTTAAATATCATGGCCTATCATTTACGTAAATGATCTTTGACTTAAAATTAAAATGTTTATAATATAATATATATATTACATAAGTTCAACTCTTATTTTTTTCACAACATATTTGTATTTACGTTTTTTGTCACATCCTGTTCTTTAATATTATCGAAATTAGTAGTTATTCAATATTTTTTAATCATTAGTATTCAATATTAATTTATTAGTATTAAATTAGTACCATCGATCTGTAAAATTACATACTACGTTTCAGTTTAAAGCATAAAATAATATTATTACTGGTTATCTTCTACGCCTTTATTTTAAAGAACTATACCTTTTAATTTTTTTTAATCTCTATAAGGGACTTCAACAGTCATATTTAATATTTAAATGGTTTGAATGTTTAATAATAATATACTAAGTTACATAATCATTTTTATTTTAAATATTTCCATACGATAAGCCCGCAATATTATCGAATCCTGTAAAACTGTAGAAATATCGGTCTGACAAGAATATTGTGGCGCAGGTGGTCCACCGGTTCTCCATAATATAATATCTCGCCGCTTACAAAACCCCAAGTACCGGTGTGTGTATACTCGTACATATATGCTTACAGCCGATAAAAATCTCCACAAAGCCACTGTTTTTTTCTCCATTTCTCTTTCGTCCTATCTCTTTCTGTTCGTTCGATCCCCAACACGACCCCATATCGCATATTTTACAATGCTGTCAAACACGGACGTTATTAATAGAGTATCCGCGGGGCTACATTGTCCATGAATGACAATATTCGCACTATGTGATAAATACGAGCCCATTATCCGGCAGCGTATACAATAATAACAATAATACAATAATATATACCTATACTCTATAGGTACACACAACACACATACGTATAAATGAATAGCATATTATACAATAAAATGTACGTATAAGTACTCATAATATATTATGTTTATCCTTAAATTTGAATACGAGTTCCTCCAGAAGCAATAACGTATCTGTAATAATCGAATATTTGAGGTAGAAAAAACGCAAGACACATTTTACGATTGTTATTTCTACGAATTTACGTCAGGGTGATGAAAAATAAGTCACAAATTTATTAGTAGTAAAACCATATTGGTAAGAAGATGGTTGGTCCGGACAAAACAGTTTAGACTGTTTAGAGATTATGGACAAATGGGTCATGAATTATTTACGATTTCTGATTGTAATTTGTGACACGTACACGGCTACAACGTGTTTTTCTAAAAAAATCGTATGTTTGTTTAAAACCCTTTTAAACGTTCTCATATTTTATTTTTTAATCTAAAATTATTAAATTAGTTTATTGCTTTATTTGCTAAAAATATAAATAAAGAGACTGAATATAGATACCTACATATCAGTCGCCAGACATTTTAAATTAAAATGAGTCAGTATCGAGAATAACGAAAATTCCACAAACGTGTTACACAAAATAAATGTGAATAGTTGTGTGATGTAATAATTTGTTATACACTTGATTCGTGGTACATTGTTTATAACATAAATACTAATGCTATAATACATTTAAGTAACTTTTAGAGAAACACGAATGTCGAATGCTATGATGATCGAAAATAATTTGGATTCGTGGCAGTTAAAAATTAATACTAATACATATTATATTATTTCTTATGATAAAAGTATGAAAAAAATATCTCTACCATAGAGGTGCCATAGAGATACCTATCATGAGAAAATAATAATGAATACAATTATTATTGAGGAACTGCTACAAGATAAAATACTTTTAAAAACAATAAAAACATAATAATGATATTATTTAATGACTGGTGTTATAAAATATAACTGTATAATATATTAAAACCTATAGATATATGATTTTTCAAATATAATAATTTTTTACGAATGAATTTCAATAAGGCAATGTAGGAATTATGTAACTTATAGTTAATTACCAATTGTATAACAATAATTTTACCTATAAAAATAAAATATTATTTTAAGGAATCATATTTTAGAAAGAATTTGTATTCAATAGCGCAGTACACATACTTATATTATCAGGAAACATATAAGCGTTAAATAGTATTTTCATATCAATATTTTTATTATTATATAAATGGGCTGGAATTTTATACCAATGAGTTACAAACATAATATATAAGCAAATTATTTCACTGATATAATAACAGGTACTTTAAGTTAAAAAGATAATTTAAATTATTTTTTGGTTAAAACCGTAAATACCATAAAATTATATCGATAGAATGTTTCTTAAATACATAATTTTCTCACATTATTATGGTTTTTTAAATGAAACAAGTATTCATATTTATATGGACTAATATTTTACAAAATTTTGAATCAAAATTCATATTATGTAGATATTATTTTAAGATATAGTATGATTATGCAAATGAATTAAATTGTTCAACAAAATTTAACAAAATTTTCTCACACACTAGGAAAATAACTCTTATTAAAATCCACACAAATACGTTACACTTCCACGAAACCTTCGTTTTTCACGGAACATGTAATTTTTTCAAAGGCGTGTAGTTATGAAGCAAACAGTATTCGTAATTTGTACATAGTATTTGACTTACTAACGTACAGAACAATACCGATATGTTTATGACCGGACGTATAGAAGTGTGCGTGGGAGTTCTGAATTTCCATTTTATCCTAAGGAAGACACCACCGACGGGCAAATGTTAATTGTCAAAACCGGTGAAGCCCAGCGATAAATAAAAATTTAAGACAAAAAAAAACCCTCGGCAGGACCTTGTTATAAACATAACTATACATAAGGCAATATTAATATATAAATATATTTTAATAAGTACTTATGTTTAAGTTACAACTACTACCTAACCGAGAACAATAATTACCCCATGGGCCATGAGCTCCAGATGCACATTTGTAGACAGGAAAAGTAGCATAATACTATTGAGAAATGAATAGGTATCCATTTCATCCCGATTCCGTTGAAGACTAGTCGGACTAGGGCTAAGTTTAACACGAAAGAATTTTACGGAACATAACGATAACGAGACACGATAATATAATAATACGTTTATTACTTGATTTAAAGATAAACAAAGAAATGTCGCATAGTGTGTACATAACTAATTATAATGATTAATAGATGATAACTGCCAGGTAAATTATGGGTTTATAGGAATTAATTTTACGATACTCATATTCGTAAATTTTCACGGATAGACGAAATCTAAGAGTAGGCATTCGTCGATCATAAGAGAGCAACAAGGATATTTATAGTTGGAAAATTATGAATACGAACGTAATCATTATCATATATGAAATAAAATAAACTCAGTAATTTATTTGTTATAACCTATAACTGTTTAATAATAGGTATTTTGGGTTACATTTTTAGTTAGAATTTATGAATTATTTGTTTTTTAATATACATTTTACAGTTAGGTCTAACCTAATCTAGATTATTAATCAATTAAGGATAATGTAAAATGTATACTACATAATATTATGTTATAACACACCGTTCGCATTAAAAAAAAATACTTAACTGCGATAAAGTTTCGTTTATTTTAAAAAGCAATTTAAATGAGGATTATTCGATGATTTGTTTATTGTTCATAATGATTTAGTATTTTTAGAAATGTTTACTAAAGTAGATTGTCCTTGACAAATTTAATTTCCATGATTTATATACCTACGCATAAAAGTTTTTTAGTAGGTAACAGTGAAATCGTTTGATAAGAATAGGTTGTGTTTACGCATAAATATTGTAGTTCCCCGAAGGGTTAAAAACATGTTTCTTATACCTGTTGTGATAATCGGGAATAATGATCTATTATTTTATGCATTTATAGACAATAGCCAGGGACGGATCCAGAGCGAAGAATGTATACCACACAAATATTTATCATGATGCTCATTTTTAAATATTGTATAAGTATCGAATCCATCACTTCCTCATATTATTAAACTATCATTAAGGATGGTTTATATTACATATATAAAAAAAGGAATAAGTAAAAGTATCACTATAATTTTAAATTTCTCTAATACTTTTTATTAAAATGTCCAGGATCCAAATAATTTATTAAATTACAAAATCTAAATGCGTTTAATAATTACATAATAAATTATTTATTTATATTAGGCTAAATACTTATAATCAGAATAATAAAATGTACCTAATTATTACAGTTTTATATTTAAATATAAATGTTGTTATTTAAAATTTAACTAATTAATTCCTTTTAATTTTTGTAGTAGGTACACTCATTTATAAAAAAAATTTATTCCAATAATTATTGATAATATTGTAATAATCAAAAAGGTAGTGATACAACGTAGTTTAAAGGAAAATAATTGCGTTTATTCATACGATACATATACTGATATGTAACTAAAATTATAGAACTAAAAATGAAGGTTCTCATACATTAAAATGGTTATACAACTAAAAATAAGTATAATTTAAGTAGATTATAATTTTATACAAGGAATTTTACCTATATATTTAAATTCTTTTTACGACATAAATACAATCAAATATGAAGGTATGTCAGATAAAATAAGTGGAGGTTGAGGTGGACACTAACTCATAGTGCAAATGAAATGTAAGCCAACGTCATAATTGTAATTATATGCACATCACGATTTTTATATACACAAAATACACTTGTCTTATTCTTACGTTATTACAGTATGGCTAAGAATTATTTGTATTAAAATTCATTCTGACACAGATAATTGTATTATAGAGTTTTCAATAAAATTAACATATTATTATTAACTTTTCGTCGGGGACGATAAAATTATTTCATAAATTAGTAAGCAAGTTGTTAAGATTCACTCAAGAATTAAGTCAAAACGTAAAAACCAATTTCTATAAGATACATTATTTACATTTAAATATTTTACAGCTAAATGGGCCATTCCTAACGATACCCTTATTTTCTTATAATAATCATGATTGTATAGAAATATTACCAAAGTTGTAAATATTCATACCTAGTGACTTGTACTACGAAGAAACTTTTATCTGGTTTAATTTTAACAGTCCAAAAACTGAAATGCAACAGAAAAACATCGTTTGTTCATCATTTATTCAGATCATTTTCTCAATTTCAAAGTTTCTTTAACAGAAGTATTTGTTTTTCCGATTTACCACTGTAAAAACCGATTATATTCGTCCATAACTATATACATTTTAACTTGATTCTAACATCTAACAGTCATTAATAATGTTTTATATATGAATTTAAAAAAAAAGAAAGTTTTTAAATTAAATATACCAAAACAATATAATATCAGAATGTTGATATCATATAGATTGAAAATAGAGACTATAATGTTCTAGTTGGTACTTTAGAGAATCATCTATCGACATTTGTGGTAGTATTTCTAGCGTTGGAAAATGTACAGTTCCAATTTATGTGTTAAAGAAATGAAGACATTTAAGCAGTAAGTACGGTTTTTACTAATCTCCATCCAGAAACGTTTTTCGAATGTCTGATGATTTATTATTGCTTTCAAACTAAATATTACAACACATCAGTCACCATTATCCTGTACCGAGGTGAGGTAAATTAGATAAATGCTCAACACCGGCCGATCTATGTATTATGTCAGTATTTTAACCATCGAAAACAAAATCGTATTTTTGTGTGTAAAATTAGGGTTCAACATTTTTATTACCTGATGATTAAGAACTCTAACTTTTAATTCACCGTAAATCGTAATTATTGCATCAAATGCTTCAAAAATAACTACTTAGTATTCTGTATAACATACAGATAAGTGCTCAAACTTAAAATATATAGGTACATTGTATAAAATTGTATTATAAAAATTTAATATTTTTAATTCGGAATTTATATGAAAATGTAAATGAAAATAATGTTAGTACTTAATAGTTGAATCGAAGAAAAAAAACGTGTTTTCAATAATATTACGAATGTACAATTATTATGAACATTCCATGTATCGGTATCAATTTTTTATCATAAATGTGAAATCTTTGACCTAGTATAGGGGTTTTGATTAAATTATAAAAATAAGAAAAATAGTTTAGTCTTGTTAATCACTTGTGCGTGTGCAAGACGGGTTTTAAAGTATTCTATTATATTGGATAAACATATTTTCAACTAGTCTTCTTAATTTTGAATCTTATATAATTTTTAAGCATCAATAGAGAGAGGCACCGACTGTAAAACGAAAATAATATTATCGTGGAATTGGCGCCTCAAACGTATCAGAGTAGTAAACGGGACGTAGACTATAGATGATTCGGATTCGAGTGAGTCTTTTGGTCTCCTTGACAGCCCGTAGGTGTGAATTGTAAATTTAAAAAATACCGGTTCATAAATTATAAACGTACAGAGTGCCGCACGTTTTATTCACTTTATGGTTAGTTTATGATTGGTTTTCATGGATTAAATTTCACAACGACACTAAAATATAAATAGGCACAATTAAAACTTTAGAATATATACGACTGTCTATATATGTTTGGTTGGGTCACGCAGGTCAAAAATACAGTTTTCTATTAATTTAATAGGTACAGCTTGTTAGTAATTGCCGTATAATGAATAAAAAGTCTTAAGTCTGTACCCCCGTTAAGCAAACATGATAAATCGCGGAGCACTGTGGCTGTGAGAACTATTTAAGGTATCACCACATGTGTCTAAGCCCGTAGGAATCATCATTATAGAAAAGTTAATTAAACTTAGAGATATTATATGAAATTTAATTACAAAAAAATGTGTTTTAAAAAAAATTAATAAGCATGAAAAATGTTATTATCTGTCAGCTAGAATGAATAGGAATCGATATTTTATTAAAGGAATAAGAAAATACTTAATAAAATAATACAATTAGCTACAGAAACAAACAAACCAACAAACTAAAAACCAATGAAAATAAAAACCATTAATTTATTACTACAACCAATATAAAAATGAAAATATTTATGTTGAAAAAAAAACCAATGAGATAATAAGTTGATCGTTTATAATTTATAATACAAAATCACATTTATTCAACTGTTTGGTTTGTTCTAGAGTTGATTTCTAATTGTGTACCTATGATAAGCTGGGGTTCGCTAGAAGTCATTCAAAATTATTGATAGGTAGGTACCCACAAAATGAAGAATACCGGCCAATACCACTCATCACATATAATATTATATAAGTACCTACCTTCAAAAAAAACGAAATATAAAAACATTTTATGAATTAAATTTTACATTTTGTTAAAACCTAATAGATCATTAGCATACATTTTCAAAAATGTAACAATGTCTATTAAAATTATTGTTTTAAAAACTTTCATGTTTTATTTCAAAAAAAAAATAATATACTTGACAAAGTAGGTACGCTTAACGGCTAAAATAAACAGACATATTATTTTCTAAATGATAAACACGTGGATCATTTTTCTAGCCGTTATTTTAATCACAACGGTAACATTGTGGCAACACCTCAAAATAGTTTCTAAAAATTGAACTCTGAGTAGGTGCCTATACAATCAAATAGGTGATATTATTCTACCAGCAGTATAAAAAAACACTCGTGATTTAAAATGAACAAGTTTATACTTAAAAGTAAATAATTATAAAGTCAATATTTTTATTTTAAGTGATACCTACTTTTTTTTTATATATAAAGATGGACTACAATATTAGTGCGTAATATTGAATGAAAAAGAGTAAAATATATCACGGCTACATTTTAAACGCTAATGCGTGAACCAAATTCATTCATATGTTATTGTTTTATTAACATTTAACATAGTTATAGTATTGCAAGTTAATGACAATATTGACATTGCAGAACGTTTGAACGAAAAATACTTAATTACATCTAATTATGTGTATATAATTTTCGCCACGTTACCAATAAACTTTTATGTATGACCAGGCTGTGAATTGAATGCATTAAATAACTGTTAAAAGCTATGCACTATTAGCAAAATATGCTTTAAAAATCAAACCAAATGCAAAAAATGTAATTTAAAATAAAAAGGAAGATAATTTTATTTTATAATCCACATTAAAATATGACTAAATAATATTATAAAAAAAAATATTAACCTTTATTTAGATAATATATAAATATGTAATGTTATAAATAAGATAATTATAATTGTCATTTAGTCATACATATTATGATGTTTACAACATTATTTTCTACGTTGTTGTAAATGTTGCTTGAATTATTAATTAAATTAATATTTACAACAATATTTTGCAACATCGAATAAATTTCGAATATTTACTAGATAATATTATTGATGTTGGACATATTTTGATCAAACCAAATTCCTCAACTGGAAAGAAACAAAAGAAAAAAAATCATCAAGCAAATACATTAAATTCACAATCCAGCTGGCGATGACGATCGCGGTCGAAGTCACAGTTGTCGCGTCGGCTTACATGCTGGTTTTTTGAAAAAAAATATATAATAGTGAAAAAAAAACCATTTTGTCGCTGAGCCAACGCGATAAAAACGTGTGTGGAAAATTTTATACTATTATTATTATTATTATTATTACTACGCAAACGACTCATTTTTATAATATACGCGCGTTCCATACCCGTCGGCCGGCGCGACGGTGACATTACCTCTGCCAACAAAACACAGTGCGCCACCACAAGTCCACAACTGAAGCGATTGTCACACACAACAAGCGGACGGCAGCGGCGGCGGCGGTACTTAACGGGCGGCGTGCGTTAACAGTTTTATTAGAGCGATTCACGCACGTCGCTATTAATTACGGTCAAACGGGCTGCATAACGATAAACAGCTAGCTAGACAAAACGACCCGCGCTATTTACACGCGTGTTTTGACAAAATCCAACGATCGCGTATATTATTTAACTATTCGTTTTTACCCGACAGACGTATATTATAATATATATAATAATATGTAATATAATAAATTGTGATGGGATATACATGCAGAGGTCAAAAATAAACCGTTTCCGCCCCTGCGCAGCCACAGCCGCCGGCCACATAGTTGTTAAACAGATGTGTAGTTGCGTACAACGCGATGTACTGGTGAACCACGCACACGGTTGCTGCGGCAGTGGGTATCGTCGTCGAAGTTGAGGTGCTCTCGGAAAACGCACGCGCGATATTACGTCTGGTAGCGTCTGGCGGAAATCCTCCGGAGGCGAATGTTACAATAATAATAATAACAAGTGCCTAACAACATAACGAAATAATACGATATTATCATTTCGTTATTATTGTTATGATGCGCGTGGACGACGCCCGAGGAAGAATAATATGAATTGCATATTTCGACGTGCATATAATAATACATATACATAGCGAAGGCGCCGCACACAAAGGTCTTTGGGTCTCAAAAGTGTCACGTGAATGAATAACTAATCTGGATGAGTTCAATCTCGGATAAAACGTTTCGAATTCCCAACACGTTTCAGACGCCTATATTATAGCGCATATAATAATATATATTTTGGTATTTGTGGTATTCACTGATAACATTGTTTTGCCAACTTTGCAATTTTACTTCGTACCTACCACCTAGACACCTATACAGTAACTTACCTATAAACACATTTTTTAAGGAATTTTATACGCGCTTATCACTTCAAACATTCAAAATAAATCAATAATATTGCAAATGAATTACTCATAACATATAAGTCATAACTTACATACTTACACGCACTACCTGTAGGTTCTCTTTATTTACGAAACCAAATTAAACTACAGTCTATACCATAATAGTATATTAATAATATAAAGCAGTTCAAGACGTGTTCGAAACGCATTTTAAGGATGTTAAATATTAAAATATATACTATATATTATTTGATTATGCAGCACCACGGCTATAAGTTTGTTTAACAGGGTGGTTGTATAAATATATAGGTACCTATGTGAACATTTATAGTATATAGATTCTAAATGCAAAAATATCATTTTTTAAAGTCATGGTATTTGTTTGTACTAGGTCTGATAAATTCCACCTGCATACCTAGCTTAACACTCCTACGTTAAATGCAGGTATATTGACACAACTGACAAAAATCTCCTATCATCAATAAACTGTACGTTTCGGTTGAGTAATTGAGAAAATTGAAATGGGAGTGGTCTCTAGTTGGTGTGGTGGCACCTATTATGATAATTTGCATAACATTTCATCGCACATTAACAATACTCTGGATTATCCTGATCATTTTTCATTAAGGGGCTACTTTATAGAAATAAAACCATTAAAAAAAAATGATTCAACGAACAAAAACAAAACCTTTAATTCAAAATACGCGATCCTAGTATAATTCACAACTGTTATTAAAAAAACAATTATACATTCTTTTGTCATAATCAATTATTATATGTGTACAGTTTTTTTTTTATAAATATTTTACAGTAAACATTTTTAAACTTGAAAGAATGAATAAATAAAAATTAAATAGAAAATCTAATATTAATTTGAATAAGTAACTCAATTAACCAACCCTATAACGTTATAACAAGCTTCATTATTATTATAATTATATGGCACATCATAATTAAATAAATCAATAAACTCAATTTTATCAATATTCAACATCGTTGATGTAAAATAATATTATAATTGCGTGTAAATATGATAAAATATTTTAATGAACGCTTATAAAGAATAAACGAAATATTATACAGTTGATGTAAAATGAAATCCCATTAAACGTACAACAAGTAACAACATCCATCTCTTCATATGGGGATAGTGTCGTGTTATTTTGCCCTACTACAACAATGTATCCAATAAGGGGAAAGGCGTACAGAGATTTATACAGCTTTCAGTGTCAACTCGTGGATACATACAAAACTGTCTGGCGGCGTCCGGATAAGTGCAAAAACGCACTGGGGGACAGGATCCTGTTTGCAAATTAGCAAGTCCGTTTTTGCAAACACGATATTCACACGGCGGCAGTCACGACACACAATGCTCAGATTTATAAATCCAAATTTATTCTATTACTTCATTTTTATTTACTCTAACCAAGTGGAAAACCATTTTTTTTTTTTTTTTTTTGACAAAACTACTAACTTATTCTATTTACAAAAAAAATATTGACGTTTTAATGTTAAATTTTTCCTATATGTATCCTTTAGACGAAAATGAGATTACAGATGTCTCGTAAATATTAAATAAGACTTTTTCACTTTTCGATAAAGCGTTATCTGGTTGTAAGATTAAATATTTGACAGTTCTCTAGTGACTTAAAAGCAAACAGCAGCTGTCAATCTATTTAGAACGATTTCCGTGTGCATATTTTAGTATGAAAATTTCAAATTGAATATTATGTTTGGATTTTACTTTAATGATTTAATCAATACATACAGATATGGGTAGAATTATTTTCAGTTATTATTATTATTATATGCACAATATACATGGTGTTAAAGTAATATTATGTAAGTTAATAAATCGAACATGAAATATTAAATCGATCACAAAAAATTACAATTATTATAAGATATTCGAAATGATAAATTAGGTTAATTACTAATTTTAAAATTCAGTCTTCTCAAAAACATATACTTCATACCTATATTTTACTGGTATATTGAATGAACAACTGAAACTATAAGTACAGTTAATAATACTATTTAGGTAATAAATTAAATATAATAGTTAAACATTGATACTAACTACGATACTTTTGATACTACTATTACTGCTACTATACAAAACAGATATATTTTTGTATTTAAATAGAATAGTTACTGATAAATATTTTTATTTTTTCCTTTAAAATTTGAATCGGTGTATTTTGAACACAAAATGTGTATTAAAAGAGAAAAAAATATATAATACCTATATAGATAACATTTAGAATATACCGACATACCTACATGCATGTTTCAATAGCCTCAAGCCATAAACTACCGACCCTAATAATTATATTGAGCCAACTGTGTAGTTTAGGTAGGTACGTGTGTATATATTTTATACCTAACATTATGATGAGTTACAAAATTCCTAAAGTGAACCTAAATAATTATCATCCCCTTCACTTGTCTGAGTGACTGAGTCATATACTCACATGTCATTATATTTTTAAAATATCATGAGAATGCATTACATGTAACAGTCACAACGCATAAAGTGATAAATTCTTGATACAGTATAAGAGTACAGTATAAGCGGTTTCAAGAAATAACATTTAACTTAAAAATAAAACGCTTAAAACCATAATTAAATAAAATAATTTTTAAATTATAAACATAATTCAATTTGTCAATTATTATTGAACTATTTTGTAATGAATCTCAATGAAACAAACTTATTCATACACAAGTACCAATTGTAATAGTAGGTAAAGAATAAAATACAAATGGTTACAAGTAGGTACATAATAATATAATTGTATTGTTGTAAAAAAAATAACATGAATAACGACATCATGCTTAACATTTTACTAAGGTAATGTAAACTTGCCAATTCCAAATAGTAACATAACATTATGAGACATACGTTATAATGAATAGTAAGACATAAACACTAACATCTACACAGACTGCCAAAACATAATAATAACGATTATATTTTATCGTGGTATATTTACAAGGTAATTCACTCGTCTATCATACAAATTTCTTTTTATTAATTATACTCACACAATTTCTATGTTTTTTATAACACTGAAAACAGATGTTTTTCAATAAATAATGTTTTTATCGTTTAAAATATACTGCATTTACATCAACGAATAAAAACTTAAACACAAACTATATCGGAAATATACTTAATTACCTAAGATAATAGAAAACATTTCTTATAAATAAAGAGTACATGCTAGTTATTTTGCTTATATGATAAATTGAAAATATACACATCCTGAGAGATGGCTGCAGTTGCATTGGGAAGAAATCTAAAAGTCTACGCACGTGCGGACGTCATATTGTTAATAAACGGCCCTGTTATTTCTCACCTATGCAACCGGTTCACGCTGGCCAGCGTGACCGGAATCGATTCATAAATAAAGAGATTCCAAAACGAGGAGTACATAATATACAAAACACCCTGGGCCAGATGGGAAGAGGATAGTGCGTGTATGCGACGGCTTGCACGAGAGAGATGGAGATGGGGAAAAAAATAACACGAAAACAGATTTTAATCTGATGTCCGTCTGCGTTTTTGTGATGCTGTACGCCTGTACCGTGGGGTATCGTCGACTGTATAGCTTGCGGGGGTCAATGACAAAAAGAGAGAGAAATAACAATCCATCCATTGTTAAATCTCAACGATAGTTGATTCACGATTGCATGAAACTGAACGATTACAATCGAAATAATATATAGACCGAACTGGCCAATTTGATGATCTGCAGCAGAGCTTATCGGAATCGGGGTCAGTAATATTATGGTCGTGATTTTAACACAACTACCTAGGTATAATCTATAACTACTAATATTTCCTTTTGCGTATATTATGAACATTCCAATTTTTTTTTTTTGTGCTGACGATGGCGTCATAATATATATATATATATAGGTATTATAGGTTATTTAGTTAAATAATATGTGGTGTGAAACCAAATTTATATTATTAATTTATAACCATACTGTTAATTAGCATTCTATTGTTTATTAATAATTATTGTTATAAGTATACTAATTACTATGTATATTATTTTACATAGTACTTACTACATTATAGCAGTACTAAATAGGTACTTATAATATATTAACTATCACAATTGATTTAAAAGTTGAACTGTTATAAAACTAAATACAAGTCATACCAGCTTAAAAAAACAATATTTTAGTACTAATAAAAAAGGATTACTATTGTGCATTGTTAACGTGTAATCTACGGTTTCTATAGCTCTGTCAAGAATCTAATAGCCATAATTATTATTGATCTCTCTAATAACTAAAATTCGACCCTTCAGGTAATTTTTCAAGATCAGAATAATTTTCCAGGAAAGAGATGTCAATACCTTTTGAACATATTATGTTTTACTATCTTGCATGAGTTATTGAGAGCTGAAGAATGTTTTGAAATAATGATACAACTTAATACTTGTAGCTTATAAGTTATAAGTATTTGGCATTCAAAAACATCGACATAGTACTATACCTATATGAATATGAACAACAATCAATAATCATAATAATGCTTACTACGTTGGTGTCTCACAACATAACTAACAACATATTATAATACAGCACAATCGAGAATTAATAGTGTTTTCTATATCATATATGATTTCAATATTAAAATACAAAATAATATCAAGATACAAAATAAATAAAACCGTTTTATATTTTTTATAGGCGTCGTGCTACTATTAGTTTCTTGCGTCGAAAATTCAGACGGTTAATAGATGTAAATTGTAAATACAATCATGATTTTATCAATAGATATTAGGTACACAACTCACTAAACTCAGCGTGTTATAAGAATTATAATTAAATCAAATCAAACCGATAAGTTTAACTAGTCACAGAATACTGCAGGTCTGCAGAATAATATAAAATCACAAACCATGAGAAATTATTTTATACCTTTCTTATCTACATCTCAATACACTCTAATGATTCGTCATAAATATCAACTCCATTATAATATCTACGCGTAAATAAATTTTATATAATAAATATACCTATAACAAAACTGAATAAATCCAATGTTCAAATTGTTCTACATAATTATATAGTTTTAAAGTAGATAATACATAAAGCTTCTTAGTAGATATAGCGAATTTCGAATAGTATAATATTTTAATTTTGGTAATGTCTTTATATTAAATTATTATTTGTATAAGTACTTAAACATTATAATATGATCCATTATGATCCAGAAAATTATCTATACAACTAATAAAGCAATAATATTATTATTATTTAACCCTTATAATGGTCCAAGGTAACTTTTCAAAAATTAGAAAATAATTTACTCTGCATAAGTACTTATTGAACATTGAGTTTATTTTAAATTAATTATTTTTGTTATATATGTATTATGTATATTTTTTTTTGTTAATTTTTTTTTTTATTATTATTATTATAAAACATGCAACAAGTCATTTTTATCGTCTATAATTGACATTAATAATGAGGGGGTAACCAAAAAAATTAGCACTGGGGTGTGGAAATTCAGTATATGAATGATTGAATCCAATTAGTAATTACCTGCAATTGGCCAACTGGTAGGTACACCAAGTCCAAATATAATATATGTTTGGTGTTGCTCTCAATCACAAATGGTTTTTTGTTTGATAATATAATGTAATAATTATGTTATTATATGGGTATACCCGCTGCCATAGGTGTAAACGTTAATTACAACAATGCACTAATTTCATTGATAAAATTGACATTTGGAAAACTGTCACGCTAGTTGGTATATTATAGTAATATCTAACTAGAATATTGGCCATAATTTATTTACATCGTTAATTAATAATTATTGAGATATTTTACCGCTACGACCAATTATAGATGTTACTGCAATTATCATAACTGCAGAGGTATGTCTTTTAAAAAACTTACCCCCATTAAAACTCCAATTATACTACTTTTTTTATGTACATAAAATAATAGACGGTGACTTTTTAAGCCCGCTCGACATCTTCTTATACGTTGGGGGGGGGGGAGAAGATCCCGCTTCTCTATAAAATAATAATATACAAATAAATTTAAATTTATAAAAGTGGGGACTGGCGTCTATATAAAGTAATCACCTCGGAACAGTTGAATCCAACAAACTAATCTATTAGGTCTATCTATCTAGATTGTAGATATACACACATTATACCTAATATTATATAAATACAAACTATTCAATGTAACGCCAACTAAGCGTTAAACCAACTATTTATTTAAAATAATCATCTGTACAACTGCAAGAATACAAAGAACAACAAAGTTATAGTAATATAGTTTGGCATGATGTCTCTCTTACTGTCTCATTACCTTGACGTGCCATCCTCCGTTCGTAATCCTCGGTAAACGGTCGGAGCGTTTTGTCAGACCGGATATTATGAGACTCGCAAGTACATAACGTACAAGACCCGTTCCGCTGAAATTTCGTAGTACTGCACACTACTCTTACTTAACACGCACTCGGAAACGTCAACACGAAAACGGTTTGATCGACAAACGAACGGCATGACGTACACACGGAAAAAAATGCCGGTGACAGACGTGTTTGCAAAATATTGACTGAAAATATCGTGGTTACCCGCTCGTGAGTATGTTTAGGAACAATGTAGACTGCGGTCGAGGAAACTATAACGCCTAAGAGGTGAATGTTTTTTTTTTTTGCGAGCGGGTTATAACTACTTTATTTTCTATTGGACAGTCTAAAAGAAAAACAGTAACCGGCTTTTTCTTCCACAAATCTTTAAAGATGTTTATATACATCTATGTTTTCTACACGTCTGCGATCTGCCGTGCCACCAAATTCTCTATGAATCACAACTTATCTGATTTCGTGTCGCCGTTCGTAAATGCGATGCATTCCGGCGAAACGATTTCTTGTATACCTCCGTATATTTGAGAGTCTTCCGGAACGACGAAACGCGTTGCCCGTTTTCCAAACATTACGAACCTATAGTTGGGTTACTTCATGTAAAACGCAAATTAGTCACTTGGGCCATCGTGATTCCTAGGTTCCTCGTACTATAACGACATTACGACCGTTATTTAGAATTTATCGTCGTTTCACATTCTAGTTTTACCCATGTAAAATGTGTCGTGTGCACATGGGCAACCTTTACAAAATAGTCACGAGATTGCTAAAGATAATTTAAAAAAAATGTATCTTGAGATTGAATATACTTCAAAATTCCAAAAACCAGAATGTTATATACTTAAAGCGTCGAGTTTAGCGCACTAAAACGTCCTATAATACCGCGGAAATCAGTGATGCATTTTGGGTGGGAAGAGGAAGCTCAATTGACTCGAGTGGCCTATTTTTATATGGGCTATGGGTTTTTACTATTTAAGTGTATATTATATATAGGTAATAGGTATTATAAACTAATTGTTATTGTACAAAATTGACATTTATATTTTTTAATGATGGGGAGGGGATTCAAAATAATTATGCATACGTAATATCCTATCCGTATTCATTTCAGACTTACGTATCATGGGTAATTATAATTACTTAAAATAACTATTATATTTTGATTGAATCGGCTGAGGTACTTACGTTTACATTCGTTGGGATCGCGAACAGTGGCCCTAGCCCAGGGCCTGTCGAAATGGAATGGCTTGCACCGATCGCAGTCTCGTCCAGCGGTGTTGTGCTTGCAGTCGCATACCAGTGACGCCCCGGGACCTGACGGTATGCACTTGGACGCGTGTCCGTTGCACTTGCACCGGCCGCCCACGGACAAATCAGACACCGCATAATGGTACGTGCGACCGGCGGACGGCGACGCGGTGGTCACCGGAACGACGACGGTGGTCTTTTCGGGTTCATGTCCTTGCAATTCCTGGTCCGGGTTCAGCATGAGCAGATCGGCACCCGTCTTGTTACCGTTGAGCGGTTCGTCCGAATCAGACTTTGGATCCAACCCGGTGGCGCCGAGGTTGGTGGCCGTGCTGGTGGTGGTGCTGGAGGTGCTGCTAGCGGTGGTTGCCGCAGCGCTGGCAGGCGAGTCCGGAGGCGCGGACGGGAAGTGCAACCGGTTGAATATTATTTTCACGTCGGTGGCCGTCACCCAGTCCTGGAGCACGGGGCTGTTGTCGAAGTCGATGGCACTGGGACGGCCCTCTAACGTGCTGAACGCGACCCGGGACGCCGACGACCCGGCCCCGTTGAATCGGTGAGAGTCCGTGCACAGTGCCTCCTGTTCGTTGGCCTTGGTGATGATGGCCCGGTTGGGCCGGCCGTACACCTTGCGGCACTGTCCCGAGTAGAACTGGAACGGTTGCCACGTCTTTCCGTAGTCCATGCTCTTGTACACTGCTATAGAGTCCGGTTTGGCGGCCTTTGGGCAGAACTGCAGGTTGATGTACGTGAGCTCGTACTTTTTGCCCAGCGACAGTGTGAGCGTTACGTTATCGGGTGGTGGTAGCGCCGACGCCGGGTCCACCGGTTGCGCGGACAGCGTTTCGGACCGCCAGCACGTGGCGTTGTACGGGTTGTTGGGGTCGGTCAGGTAGGCGGCCGGATGACGGCGTTTGGGCTGCGTGTCGTCGCACGTGTGGCAGACGCCCTGGGACGTGGGGCCCAGCTCGCAGTACCGCTCGGGTCCACCCACGCCACACGTGCTGGTCGACTCCACGTGACCGCCATAAGCGGCGTTGACAAAGTCGGGAACGCACCGGCGAGCTCGATCTCCGTCGTAGCACGGATCGGCCGTGTCCGACGGATCGGCGTTGGCGGGCGCCCACGAAAAGACCGCGAAAGACAAGATGATGACGACGCTCACCGCGACATAATGAGACGCGACGGCGTGGACGTTATCGCGGTACACCATCGCGATCTGATTTTTTTGATTTTTTCGACGAAAGACGTTCCTCTTGTATTACACAATTAATGTATTGAGTTCAGCGAGACGTCCGAAAAGCGCAGGCCATTTAACCGATATATCGTTATTATTATAATAATTGTACTGTCGCGTGTTATATTATATTTTACGTATTTTTACGCGCAGTTGGCCGGACGCCAAGCGTACATTCCCCCCCGCGCACGGGGTGGCCGCGGTAGGTATAAGTAGGTATTATATTTATATTATAATATATAGCTAATCGTACTTACATATATATATATATAAATATACGTAATATTACGACAAGCGGCGGCTGCGACGGTATAAATCGCGATACACACACTCGAAACACTGTTGTACGCACGCACATGCACTGCGGTATAGCGGGCGGCCGTTATGCTTGTTCTCGTTGCGCGAGCGGACCACGACGGTGATACACGGGACCGGAGACTGACTGACTGCCGCGATCTCGGGCGGCAGACACGGTGCCGCGCGTCTAGCGCGCACGGCCGGGGCGGAGCGGGTCTCGTGCGCTCCAATCGGGTGGAAAATGGTCCGACGCGGACGGCCGGATAGTGGGGCTGCCGCCGGCCGGCCGCGCGGCCCGCGGGAGAGGTGAAATTGGCAATCGGGCAAATCCGCTATGCAGTTGTACCTTCTTCTGCTTTTGATTCTGCCTCTACAACGTTCATGCCTGCACTTCGCGTCTTCTACTGCTTCTTGTGTACTCCTCCATCTTCATCACCTTGAAGATGTGTATAACATAATATTATCATCGTAATGTGTATTTTTATGTGATGTGTTTATGCGCAATGGTTAAAAGTCAACGTAATTGCGGAACCAACAACTGCAGATGGTAGTTATAGCCAATAGGTACATAATAGTAATATTAGGTACGATCGGTAATGTGCAGGTACATCATGTCATAGGTGGGCTCTATATTTACTTCTGACTTCCCTCGTCCCCACCACCATCACTTGATTAATTATAATAAATTACATGGTAATTATTCCAGAAGTGGGATTAACCTTACGCAACCGTGTGGAGTCCAACACCAACAAGTGTGTTACAAATATGATATTATTATATCGTTCATCAATCCCACTGTTACACTAGCCCTGACCTGGAAGAGTGACCCGAAGCTCGAAAGAATGTCTGATTTTTTTGCATGCATTGGTGCATCTATATGAATATTGTATACGTATATTATTGTATATAATATTTGTAAATATTTCGCGTTATTAAAACATATTATCGATTCAATATTTAAGACGAATAGAATCTACAGAATAATGGGAAAACTGCCACAAATATTATTATAACCTGTACAACATTTCAGCGGTTAACTCGGTCCAAGTTATTACACGAAATATTAATAAATCAAGGTTGTAGTATTAATCTAAACAATTATTTTTTGATACGTTTTTACTTAATAATTATTTTTATATAATATTATCTTGTATTATTTACATTTATTGAAATTAATTTTAATGGTATTTTTATATTTTACAAGCGGTTCTATTTGTTTTGTGTTAAACAAATAAATTTGTTTAATGAAAATTTGAAAATTACACATTGTCAAAATGTGTGTGTTTACTGCTCAATACATACAGATTGTACATAATGTCATTATTCGATTGTCTTTAAAGTAATTTAAAATAGTTGTCAGAAGTATAATTTGTGCAGAAGTTTCTTATTTGTTGTCAAACAATAACAATGGCTTGAAACTGTGACCAACTGGCTACAGCCATAATATGTAGATTGCAGCTTGTAAGTATATAAATGGGATTTAAAACAGGCGTTTAACTTTTAATAATTTAACCCTCGAGTCTTTACTTTTCGTTGTTCTATTATAATTTTAATTATTTTGGCAGAATTATTGTGGTTATTGTTTATTGTTATAATATAATATATTATTCATGATTTATATTCCATAGTTATAGTTATTGATCTTATACCCATATGGATAATTTATTTTGTATTGTTTAATACGTACATCTTGAATATTAAATTGAGTTCTAACTAAATATTATATTATCATCAGATACTCCTGATAACTCTTCAGACTCACATGATAATATTATTGTTACGCTTATCATAAATACAAATTATTTTTATATGGGTATAAAATCTATATCAAATAAAATTACTCCTCGTGTACGTGCGAACAGAAAAAAAGTTAGATATGTATACGCAAAATATTTTTGCCCTCCGCCCTTGTGTCAAAAACCACTACTGTAGTAGTATGGATTAACATGGATTAAGAACTAACCTTACTTATATAACGCCACTCCATGTAGTTTATTTACATACAGACATTTCATTTAGTAGGTAATATTATTGTTTTGGAAAAGAAATGTATATATGTACTCAAATAGTCAAATATGGTGTGATTCAGTGCATAAATTATTGCGTACCTACGTTGGGGAACTCTAAATTTTCTGAAAGTATAAGGCGTACGGCATTGTAGCGGCGGCAGGGTATTACCATAACAATCACATGTAATTTTACCGGGTCCAGGCTTGAAACAACAACTGCACCGCGTCGACGATGTTCGGAAAACAAATTATACGCTGTGCATAGCATGCAGTTCATGGAGCGTCCGGGCCGAGAAAATAGAACCTATTGCCAACGACATAATATTGTTAACTGATAACTGATAAGTCTCCAATACAATAAGTTGACAGTGAAACATAAATATTATAGTAAAGTGACACGCCAATCCGACCAATGCCTACATCAAACCGTAAATCTTTAGTCTACAAAAGGATTTGCGATACATTACAATGATAAACCCAAAAATAATATATTTATGATAAAAATGTATAATGTACTTTAAAAATAAATAAATACCTAATAAACAGATGGTTTTGAAACAAATTTTAACAATGAAAAAAAACATAATATGGTCTTTAAAAAGTTTACCTATTGATACCACTTAAAATACTTACTCCCTAAAATATACTTGAAATTTTAGTAAATATGTTATATAAATACCAGTTGGTCACAATTCGCAACCCAATTTAAAAAATATGAAAAAGATTAAACTTCTGCACATATTATTATACTTCTGACCACTGCCTATTTGTAATTTTTTTTACAAGTTATCAATTAATACATTATAGGTGATTTAAATGTATAAGCAGGGCACTACAGATATGTGTAAAAAAGGTTAAAAATTATATTTTTATAAGTTAAAAAACAATTTAATAATAATGACATAAGATACATGGCCAATGGTCATATTATCAAATTCGATAGATGAGTTTAAACTATATGTAAGTATTTACTAAAAACTAATAACAAATAAACTAATCAGAAACTATTAAAACTAATAATATGATAATATATATTTTTAAGTGCAATATTTTAATGACACTTTTTCATCCCTGCAGAACATTGTTAGATACTTCAATATTAAATACTGTGTCTATGTGCATAGATACCATGATAGTATATTATGATACCTATTTTTTTCTAGTTCAGAATGTATATCAAACGATATACATAAATTATATTCATATATAGGTATTTCTTTACTATAGAGTGATTTTATAAAAATAAAAACACTTATTAGTAGAATTCGATACTTAATTTTATACGTTTTTCCTACTTAACATTTTTAGATATGCCTAATTGCGATAAATCTATAGCATATATATAAATCTTTAAACGTTAGGTAGGTAGGTACATAAAAACGTAAGGCGTAATTATAAGTACCAAAGCTATGAATAATGTATATAATAGGTAGGTACATCATAGTATGTACCTACGTCCTACTTATATTACACTAATTAAAACAAATTTATAGTGTCCAAAACTATAAGTTTATAATAATATTGTATGTAAGTACTCTCCGAATTGTGTCATGGGACGCAAGAGTAAGCAAAGAAAATATAACGTGATTAGGAACATGAGTAATGAAACGATCAGAATAGTAATTAAAGATATAGTGCATCAATTATTGTTTATATTATATTCCTTCAATAAATTATAAATGTTTATTCTAAAACCAATGTTCGACATACGTATTACATAATTGGTATTAGTTATAAATTATTACCTACTTATAAAATTATAAATACCTATAACAATCAACAAGTACCTATAAGTCTAACCTGTATGATCTAATTGACCTCAAAAATCTTTGACAATATTTTATTTTACCGCAAATAAAGAATAACATTTATAAAATGTATGGGTAGGTATTGAAATTTTTTGGTGACTTAATATTTTAAAATATAATAAACTATGATGTAACATTAAAAATAACACTCAATAGTGCACGTTTTTACAATAGACAATACTCGTTGTATCAAATATAAATTTAAATTAAATCCAATCATGTTTATAGTTATCAAATATATAGTACTATACAAATTAATAATTCATTTTGTAAACTATCAATTGCTCTAAATAACAATCAGCACCTATATGTCACCGTTATGTCACATATACATAATAAATATTATACAAAGACTATAAAGTATACCTATAGATATAATATTATACTACGAAAACGTCAAATCGTTTACTGTTTAAAACAACTAAATGTGTGTATTACTTAATAAAGTAATACAAATTTTATTTTTATTTAACAA
Source organism: Sitobion miscanthi (assembly GCA_008086715.1). Lineage (NCBI taxonomy): Eukaryota > Metazoa > Arthropoda > Insecta > Hemiptera > Aphididae > Sitobion > Sitobion miscanthi. The sequence goes on from CM017797.1 coordinate 22,703,659, forward strand.
AACGTTTTTTTTGTTTCCTCCGGAATTGAAATAACTGTTGATTCAAACGTAATCAAAATAATTTTATGATAAAAAGGTTTTTAAAATCCACGTCAAGCCTTAACATTATTATTAAAAACATTGTTCATTAATCTACAACTTATTTCCACAAAATATATGAAGGCGACATATTACCACTAAAAAATTACAATATAAAAATATCTAAAACTTAGTAAGTATTATTAACTATAATGAGTCAAAAAAGTCACAATGATACAATATACATTATGAACAATATATATTTTGTATAGGACCTTACTACTAAAAAATTATAAGTTAAGGCGGTTGGGGCAGACAATTTGAAATATTGGCAGTTTACATTGAGCGCTAATGTTTATATGTACATTAATAAAAATAGTGTATGAGAGATAAAATCACTTGAAGTTCTAGAATAACTTTTTAAAATTTCCCCCTAAACCTACTAATCTAAATGCACAGTAGTGCACCTGTTAAGTTCCAGAAAGTCCAGTGTATCTTTACACGAATGGCTTTATCTATGGGCGTGGGAAGCCGGGAATTTCCCTTCAGCATTTGGACAATGGTAAAAAGTTGTATTCTTATGCTTGTTAAGTAAAAAATCAAAACCCATGTTTCCTGTATAACTACCTAAGAAAAAAACTTTAACAAATTAAATCAAAATAGTAATCGGGCATCGGGAAGTACATAAACTGATTTTCCAATTATTGGTCTAAAGCCACACTAAATATAGGACGACCCAACTGCCTAAATGGACAGAAAGAAATAGCATAAATGGTTTCAATTAAACATTTAAACAGAATAAACGATAAGATGTGAGATCACAATAAAGTTTTTAAGAGCATTAAAGTTCACCTTAATTGAAACCTAATATATTCTATTGAAATTGTAGATTTCAAAAACGAGCAGAACCTACCCCAAGCAACCGCTAAACAAATAGTCAAAAGTACACAATCACAATTCGTAGACCGTCCAATCATCATTAGGGCTTAGGATTTTATGCCTTAAAAAGTCTTCAACTATTTGTGCGTTTACACATTTTATTCTACGTTATTATTATATAAATTTCAAAAAGTCATTACAATATTATAATTTACGTATAATAATAAACGCCTTTTAGATAAAATAATCTTATAGGTAGTAATTATAATAAATAGAAATAGGTATACTTCATGTCTTCAACTTGAATTAGAATGCTTACAATATCTATTTCCAGAGGTATACTAAACTAAAAATTAACGTCCCTATGCTTTTTTTGAAGCAAAGTCTTTTAACACTATCTCCTAAAATAAATTCTTGTGCGTCAACTCAGACTTGATGGATAACAATTCTAACTTTTTATTACTCGTGGTAATTCTGAGGTGGTTTTTAATGGATAACATTGAATTGAGTCCCGCAAATACTTTTGGGTTATCGGAGTTGAGTCCGACCAATATTGTAAGGTTAGGTTAGGTTGTTAGTTTGTTCAGCCTATTAGCGTTACCCAGGACTCGCCATGTGGAGATTGGCTGAGTAATCTCCCAAAAAAAGTGTGTGATTTTTTACACTGTTTATTTTTAAATTGTAATAAATAGTATAAAAAGCCAATTAATTAAAAATAATAATAATTATGAGTTATATAATATATAAGGTTCTAGGTCGCCACCGGCTTATAGGTAGCTATGGCATTTTATCCATATGGACTCAATTCAAAGATATTAAGATATTAAGCTGGACTCAATTCAAACACAAAAAAGTAGCATGAACTTAATTCAATATCATCGTTTTTAATGGTAAGTTTTAATTTGAAAAAACTATTTTTTACCCAACAAATAAAATTGTATTAACAATTATAGAAAAAAAAAAACTAAAAAATGTAAAACTGAAAATGTGCGTAAACTGCTCAAAATGAGTTGAAATATTTTCCAAACTGTAAGGTATATAGAAAATGAAAATATAAACATTCAGTGAAATTTTCATGTATTCACAATTATTCATTTTTGAATTACAAATAAGAAAATCGCCACATGAGAAATAAAGTGAATATCAAATGTTGTAAAAATATAAGCTTCAAATGCTCATAAAAATTTAATTTGATTTTCTTGTAAACATTTTTTTTTTGACTAAGGTAAACAAACATATTTGGAATCTTGTGTTACATTTTCAAATCTTGGATTTAAAAAGAAAAATTTGTATGAATTCTTAACTCATAATAATTTGCTAATTTTCCTGACTTTTCCGTATTTTGTCAAGATTTGAAATTTAAATGCTTGTAAAAAAAAATAGTGACGAAGTAATTTAAATATTTTTCAAACGCCATTGTAACAATATATTAGGAGCCTTGAAATAAATTTTCAAACTTTTTTGGCCAACAAATACAATTTTATTGACATTTATAGGAAAAAAATAAAAATTGATTTTGATGAATTTTGTCAAATATTTATCTTCAGACCTTTATAAAAAATGTTTGTGGATTACGCTCAACTTTTTTTTTAATTTCCATAACAGCAACTTATGTATCTAGGGTTATTTTTTTTTAGAGTTTTACAAAAAACAAAATCGATTTTTTTTTTTTTCGAAAACTGATATGCGTAAACATCTCAGTTTTTACTTCATTTTTGTTTGTTTTTCCTGAAGCTTTTGAAAACTATTGGGAATTTTTGCTTTTTATATGGAAAAAAATTAAAAGATTATATACAACGGAAAAAAGTAATAATTGTATTCTTTTTTTAAGAAAGCAGTAGCCAAATAAGTTTCTGGTGTTCTAGGGCCTAATGGTCTTTGATTCGGACTTGGCCCTAATCATTCATGTTGGATGTTTCATCACTACTCATCAGTCATCAGTAATTGTGTAATCTAATCTCACATTCTCAGTACTCATTAATCTTGAGGATAACATTTCATTACATTTTCCTAAGTCATATACCTAGGTACTAGGTAGGATAGATATAACATATTTAACAATAATATTATTAAATAACCTAATTTATCGACATTGACAGATTAAACGGCATCGGTACCTATATTCGTGTTTAATATTTATTCGTTAATAATTTAATGTTATAATTAATTATATTGAACAACTACTAAGTATGCTAAATGCCTAATTCCTAAATACAATAGACATACCTTCGTCATACGTCTATTGTATTATTTCATATTTGTCATATAATAATAACATTAATATCGCACTGTCAGTACAATAAGGTCACAACTCGAAATTTATGATTTTTGTATTTATGGTTGGTGTCTATGAATTCGTAGTTTTTTCTCTTTTTTGGTAGTGGCGCCATCTACTTCCTTATATTAAGAGGCCCGGTGCCAGTTTTTCAAATATTCCGAAATCTATCAAATTTAAAAATTACATTTTATATTTTAATTGCCACCTTAATTATAATACTTTTCTACTAATCTACTACCCGATATCTATTTGATGAATATTTTTATATCTGAAAAAAAAACTTCTTACAATATTTAGGACGAGTAGTTTATGCGTTATAATTATTTAAAGTTTAGACAAGCGGAGTAGTGGATAAACATTTTGCGGGGTAACCCCGTAACACTCCACTCCGCCCATATAAACTTTAAATACTTTAACTCATAAACTAAGCGCCCTAAATTCGATTTTTATGAATCAAAATACTTAGAGAAATATTCTACTTTGGAATATGAAATTTTAACTCCATGTTGTGGGGTACAGAAAAAATGTAAACCTAGGTACCTACCTGTACATTAAAATCATATAAATTACAAAATATAGATAATAAATAATGAGGTACAGTAGCGTGTCTATAAATATTAAAATATGGTTTAAATAATTTAATCACAGACTTAGTATTATTAGGTTATATAGTATTATATTCATAATGCATTAGAATTTAAAGTTGTCAATTATCGAGCGTAACAAGAACAATTTTTTTTGTAATAATATTATTATATTAGTCTGCTTAACTTTTTTTGGCTTACCTACCGATAGTTGTTAGCATACCTTACAACAAGTTGAAATGACGCCCCTGAATTAAACAATTATAGTATACACAATTGATTAATTTTTTTTTATGTTTCCTTGTAACGCACTAACATTATGACCACTATTTTATAAAATTTTTAAAAAGGCCTATGGGAAGATCTGACCCCCACATCCACCCTTGTATACGCCCCTGGGTCAGAACAAAAATGCCATATATTGAAATATGACGCTTTTGTATCTTAAAACAATCAAAAAAATGTGGAACTATAACGCCGCATATTGAGATAATGTATATATAAGCCATAAGTCATAACAATAATAATAATAGTTTAATATTAATATCATTCATTTATTACACTAATTTTTACTCTAGTCATACTCTATTACTCTAGTTCATAGTATTTAAATTGTGTATATTTTTGTATTATTATAATAACTATAATGATTTCTCGGTAGAGTTAAAAAACTGTCATACAAAAATATCTATTGAAATCCGTAAAATACCTAACATAAAGGAAAACCGAGTAAATACTTAATAGTTTACTATAGTATTTTTCTAACAAAAATATTAATACTAGATAATATTTATTATTGAATTAACATACAACTTACTGTACTGACTTACTTAGGGCGGGTTGCATAAAGAACAGTCTGTACATTTGTTACCGGTCCTGTAATTTACCGGCTCTGTAAGGTTTTTAATGATTGTGTAAAACTGTAACTATTCTCGGGTTGCATAAAGAAATAGTAAATTATTAATAACCGTGGTTACCAAATAAATTAAACCATATTTTTTTGATAAAAACGAAACCAAACAATTCTTATCATAATTGATAAAAGTAAATACAACTTACATTGCGATATTATTATTATGATTTATGTTCAATGCTTTCAAATCTATCGTGTGCTTCTCTCTTGTGGATTAAATATGAACCAGAGCAATACGTCGTTTTATATTTGGGAGACACTGAAAAATCAATGGCCTAATCATGAATATTATCTCGACCACGTTATCAATTATTATTATGAAAATGAAAAATTACTATTTTCATTTTTCATTGAACAATAAACATCTTAAATAAATTATTTATTTATTTGTCTGAATCGATTTTAGTTTAGTATTTCATAGTTCGGACTTCATAGTTTCGTAGCCTCAATATACGCACACAATATCCAACATGTACTGTCTTCAATGGTTGATACCCGTGCTACTAATACCAAAACCACTGAATCCTGCACTATTGCAGACGCATGTCATGTTCATGGTTCTATACTTGACTGGATTCTTTTTGGAACGGAAGCCGTGCACCATATGCAGCATAGTGTTCTTAGTAGCAGTGTTCCTGATATGTTACAGCGGGTATGGCAACTGTATATTCTTCAGCAGCAACTGTGATTCTGTACAGTGTGATAACGGTTAAGGAGAAGACGTCAGGAGCCGCGCATATACCATACCCAAACGGATACACCACTCTAGTGTTTAGGAATATTTATTTAATTTTATGTTTATTTTTTATTTTTATGAAATCAATTACTTAAGTTGACCAAAATTAAGTTTATGTAAAAAAAAAAAAATGTACAACTCAAATCTCTTGCCACATTTTATTTATGTAGCTTGTAATAAGTGGATTTTGGCACTTTTTACTAATTGGTTTATTGAAATATAGACTTGTATATACAATTTTATATATTTTTTTAAAAATGTTTTTATTTTAAAATTTAAGAGTACCTATCTGGCATACTGAATCAACAGTTGATAATAATTAATACTCGATCATCGTTTTTTCTAACGATTAACTGAGAATTATGGAGGTTGCTCTAAGAACGGATTTACCATAAACGTTCATTATTGGGTTAATATGTCTAAGAACAAGGTACAAAGGTGATTATTTATAAATATTAATTTTTTTTTTTAAATCCAAATTTTTATATTTTAGTTGGGTAAAACTAAATACCCAAATAAGGAATAGATTTAAAATAAACTAGTATCAAAGATACTAAACTAGTACATATCAAATATGTATTATGCAACAAATGCATAAATAGGTAAATACCAAAACATACCTATAATGTCTGTTAACTAGTAAATAACCAGTTTAATTTTTGTTAAACGACCTTTGTAAGATTTTAAGCATTAGTATATTTAGGTCATAACTACTACTTAGGCTCTAATCATAGAATGCATTGGACACACATGCATTATGCCACTCATGTTTTCAGGTACTCGTGTTTTTTTTTAATTTTATTCTTACTGTCTACTCTAGTAGACTCTTAATTTTCACACTATTTAATAGGTAAATAAAAAAAATTTAAATACATAAATTATTATAAACTAATGTGAAAATGGTTTATAATTTAAAAGATAGAAGGTATATAGATATAGATAATAATATATTATAGATATTATTGAGAATAGATACAATATAACTTCAATATAATAATATCATACTTGTAACACACTTGTTGGTGTTGGACTTAACTCGTCTTACTCCACACGGTTACGCAAGGTAAATCCCACTTCTGAATAACTACATTGTATTTAAAAATTTTTAACAGAACAATTTTACAGTATCAACTATTCACTATTGATAAATGATAATAATTGATAAATATTCACTAATAATAATAAGTAATTTCATCAAAGGTATTAAATACAAAGCAAAATCAATCGCCAAGACATTTAGTAGATTTTGTCTTTCTTTTAATTGTTTGAATGCCCACATAAGAAATATTTTACAAAACTTCAAGAAGTCTATAACTATAATCAATATATATTATATTGGGTAGGTTTATTCAAAATTAATAAAAAAAACAATTTTTTCCTACTTATATCTGTTAATGAAGCTCATGAAATGAGTGTTGTAAAAAATGTCTTGGTAGAAAATTAGAATTGATAAAAATATTTTTTTCCAATGAAAAATCTGACTGTCTCGCTGTGAAATTATATTTTCTAATAAGGATTAAAACATTAAAATATGTATTTCTTATGTATGGTAAAAAGTTATAAATTATTTACATGTTTCATTATAGTATAATATATATAGTAAGTATATAGGGGAACGTATACAAATATGAATTAATTTATCATTTAGTAATTCATTTTAAATCGATAATGAAAATGCATTGTCTATGAACTGTGCGTCGTGTTCAAACTTTAAAGTAGGTAGTAGGTACCAAAACACAAACAACACCAAGGTAACTATCAATTTCTAAACTCATTCTAATATTCTATATATAATAACTATCTGATACCGTGCACTTCGTTACCCGCTAAATGTACAAACTTTTATATGACTCAAACTTTGTTCAATGTGTTATTTAATATTTGGTGTACGATGTTCTAGATTTATCTTAACTTTTCTGTTGCCCGGAATAAAAATTCTGATTCGCAGCAGTATATTATCAGGTAGGCAATCTACCTGTGGTAGATCGCGGACCCCGAGCTGTTTGTAAGTAAGTTTATGAATTACCTCTAAAGTATCAAAGTTATACCAAGTTTGTCGTTTTTACTTGGTATAACTTTGATAAAAATAAGTAAATTTAACCTTTTTTAAAAAGTAAAAAAAACCAGTTGAAAAAAGTTTCTAAAAAATTAAGCTTTTTAAAATTTAACTCGTTCTACAATGTAACCCCTTCCTAAAAGCTAACCATTCTGAAAATTTAACCCTTACAGAAGTTCTTCAAAAAATGTTTAACCCCTTTTAATAACCCTTTTGTAAAAAAATTCAAACTAATGTTATTTTTAAATACACACCTTTTGTAAAAAAATTAATCATTTTTAAAAATGCACGAATGTACCCCTTTTAAAAAGTAAAAAAAACAAATTTAACCCTTTTTAAATTAGCCTATCTTCTTCATAGAGGTCAAATATTCATACAAACATTAATTTATATATATAATTGAATCCTAGTTGCATTACGGCTTTGTCGTGAAGTATTTGATCGTCTTGGTCGTGGCATGGTATTGTTAATGAGAATATCGGCACAATAAAACAAAGTCGTCCAAAGAAAATGCGTGATTGTGTAATTATAATGCATTTATTTTATTTTATTTTTTGTTTATTTAAATGGTTGCTATTGATTACAAAAAAATATTAAAATTATAATTATTATTATTATTATCTATATATGTAAAAGACTAGCTGCTCCTGCGCACTTCGTGGTCCGTAAAAAATAACAACTCTTAAAAAAAGTGTGATTGTTCAACTCCTTTTTGGTGTAACTCACTGCAGTAAGTGCTTATCAGCTACCCTGGTAGGCAATGTGCGAAAATTCGACTTGATGCATGCTTGTAATAATTTTTCAATTCGAACCAGTAGTTCCTGAGATTCGCGCGTTCAAACAAACTAACAAACAAACTCTACAGCTTGGTACAGTATAGGTTACTTTTACGTATATCTACCTACAATTAATGTTTATAATAAATTTTAAACCTTCGTGGATTCGTTCACTAATTAAAAAGTATAATTTTAATTCGTGGTTACTGGTTAGATTTAGTTTCAGTATGTAATGTTGAAAGGGCGATATTAGGAGAAAAAGTTCAGGAAAAAAATTAATATTTTTTGTATACCTACCTGGCTACCTATATTATTATTAATTATAATTTTAGTATTAACATAAGTCAGAACTATTATTATAAAATTACAATTCGCAAAATGTTATTAGATTCTGAGCGAACGATGTATGTATTAGTTTTACAATGATGTGTGTGTTTTTTTTTTTTTTGTGCCTGTCATCACCTTTTAGGACAGTAAAAGTGCTTAGATTTTCTTCAACAGTAACTTTTCTGATAGGAAAGTGAATCTAGTTGGTACTTTGGGGGGTCATAAGTAAAAATTTGTTGGTAGTTTTCAAACGCGATGTGAAAAACAAAAAAAAAAATTAAGAAAAAACGGGAATTTTTACACGAAATCTGCTTTCAAGAAAATCGATTTTGGTTTTTGGTGTAACTCTAAAACAGATAACCGTAAGTACATGAAATTTTGACTGAATGTTTATATTAGCATTTCCTATACACCATAATATTTTCCAAATATTTTGACTTATTTTGATCTGTTTACGGACATTGTCAGTTTCCATTTTTTTTTGTTTTTTTTCTATAAATATCAATACAATGTTATCTTTTGGGTAAAATAGCTTGAAAATTTAATAGAAGGCTCCTAAATTATTGTTTTAAAGGCAAATGAAAAAAATTAAAATTCCTTAGTCACAGTTTTTATTTATAAGCATTTAAAGTTCAAATCTTGACAAAATACGGAAAAATCACAAAAATTAGCAAATTATTTTGAGTTGAGAATTCATAAAAATTTTTCTTTTTAAATCTAAGATTTGAAAATTTAATACAAGATTATTTATAAATTTGTCTACCTTTATAAAAAAAAAGATGTCTACAAGAAAGTCAAAATAAATTTTTATGAGCGTTTGAAATTCATATTTTCACAACATTTGATATTCACTCGATATCTCATGTAACGATTTTCTTATTTTGTTGTAATTAAAAAACGTATGACTGTAGATACTTGAAAATTTCACTGAATGTTTGTATTAGCATTTTCTATATACGATAAAGTTTTGAAAATAATTTGACTCTTTTTGAGTTGTTTGCGGACCCACTTGTAACCTACTGTACAGCAGAGCGACATCCACTTACTCACCTTTTTATATCGTTATTTGTATACAAATCTATAGCCTAAATTTTGTATTTTTGACTTTCGGTAGATAAGTGTTTAGACATAGGACCTAACTTATCTAATAAAAACATCATAATTTCGATTATTTCCCGAGTAAGCTGGATATAGTCGCTGTCCAAAGTCAATGTGTAATAATATTGTATCCGAAAAAAAATTACGTTCAGCAAATTTCTTGTATTGAATACTAAACATTTTTTTTCCTACTGTGTTTTCCTTTTGTAACTAACTCTTCGTTTTTATTTCGAATACCTACCTAAACAATAAACAGCGGACTTACATATTAAGCGTCTATTTTTTTACTCTTATGACTCGTGATATATAACTTTAAACGATGTTCAGGAATAAAAATACGGTATATGGCTATAGTAATATGCTGATACCCTAAATTGAGATGTATCTAGAATTATAATTATAATTATAACTGAATAATCTTTTAATAATAGTTACGACTTATGAATCTATGATAAATGATAATGGTAAATGTATATTTAATAATAATTTTTATAATAAACATTATTGAGAATGGAAGTAAAGCCGTAAAAGTATTGGTCTGTTATTGTCTGTTGAGTAGGAAATACGAATTCTTTTGACTAACAAAACCTCACGAAAAACCAACATTATCATATTATGATGTATCACTACGGCGCTATATCGATTCTTCTTTAGGATGAGCTAGAAAGTGTTCTATAATCTCTTCACTACCAATTACCGTGATTCTTTTTATTCTATATTCATATTAAGTATTCTTTTATATCCAACCACTCCCGGCTCCTGTACCATAAAACCTAATATATTATATGCATTTAATGTAAGTATGTTGCAGCGTCAGCCTATGTAATGACCTCTGGCGGCCGTACCTATAAATTTGTTCGGACATCGGGACATCACTGTCCTAAACTAACATGACCTATAACATTAGCATGATATTTTTTAAATTTTATAACACGGACAATCCATGAAAAAACGTGAGAGTATTATTGATAGATATTGCAGTCCACTTCTTTTATTAATTATGGAGGTACCCTTAAACCCGCCACTGAAGAGGCTTCCCAGCGAAGATACTTCATTTGAACTAAAGGTTAAAAATACGAAGAAAACCATAATTACAAATATCATAATTATTTTAGTTTTGTTACCTATAGGCTTTAAGGTACGGTACCTACTGTATTTGTATAATTTGTATATCTATAGGTACTTAATATTCGTTTATTATCGCATTTATTGTGACAGGTAAATTATTCTGTTATTCAGTAGTTCGTGTAGAAATTATTAGGTAGCCAACTAGCCAAGGTAGATCGTATAATCCGTATAGGTCATAGGTACTATATAATAGCATTTACTTTGTATCTATATTTGATATTGTGTTTACCTACTTCACAAGCCATATAGGTACCTAGTTAGTAAACTAAAAGGCATAATTATCTAGGTATTATTTTATATTTTCATGAATTATCAAATTTTAACTTAAGAATTTATTTTGACTACCTACCTATACGGCTAACAAATAATAACCATTAACCAATCAATTATTTTATTTTACAACAAATATTTTTGTTTAAAGTTTAGGCAAATAGAATTTATAGATACTTCATGCTTATAGGTATAGAACTTAAACCGGTATAGTAGTAACCTATCAGTCCCATGGTATATTAATTATGTATTATATATTTATATATTTATACCTACCTACCTATTAATAAGTATTAACATAGTATAAGTAGGTGCAATCTGATAACATAGGCTAAAAAACAGAAAAAAATAATAACAATAGAAAACAATCTATTATTAATTATACCTATTAATATGAGTTTAGTAAAGTCATTGATATTTTATTGAGTGCTCGCAATGATGGGTACCTATTAGGTATACAAAATGTAATATTGTATGTTATAGCGTGCGATGTGTAATATAATATTATGTAGATTAGTGTCGTATATTATTGACTGTTGTATATTCAGTGTTGGTTTTATTCTTTTTTTATGATGGGCGTGTGAACACACACATCAGTAGGTACGAAAACATTAAACAGTAATATACCTACCTTTATGTTTTAACATGGTTTTCGCCTTTCAGTATACTGTGTATACATTCGACGATTAAAATATAAAATAGTAAAATACATATATTTTGTTTTATACTCCAACGCTACAAATATTGAAATATCAATACCTAACAGTAACGTTATAAATTTATAAATAATTATAAGTTATAACAAATACCCATAAACCATTGAGCTATATTATATTATCGCTTAGTGTATTGGTATAAGTTGATGAAATCATTGTCAGAAATCGGGAGGAGGGGTGGGTTCCTTGTGAGGTATACTCCCCTCAAAAGTCTTTTAAGCCATATACAACATAAAACATTTAAATAAATAATTGTAATATTTTTCTTTGTAAATATTTTCCAAGATGGTCTTAGTAGAAAAGTAGGTACCTACTTATATAGAATTTTCAATATATAAACAAATATAACAAATTTAAATGCAATCCTTAAAATATACTGCAATACTTGTGAATCGCTTATTCAAGACATTCACGAATTACGAAAATATCATATCGTATGTATAATATATATTTACACAATTAAAATATATTTGAATTTTAAGCCTATCAGACATCTGATGCAGAAATATTCGGTATTTTATTTTTGCTTGTTCACCTACAGGCATAATTTTCTTTGCTGAAATTCTACCTAAAGGCGTTATGGCCATCGAGTTTTCCGTACTTTACCGGCCCACTTACCAACTGGCGGCCCTTGGGTATACGTTCTTATTCTGTGCATAGTTTTTTTTTTTTCGGTCCTCATGACTTGAACGGCCCAAAATTGTCGCGGCCCACCGACCGTTTTCTTCGGTAACTCACCGGGTTATTCCGGCCCTGCGGGCGTATTATATATATATATATTTTCGTGACTCTTGGCAACATGGATCAATAGGTGTATGGAGGGTTACGATTGGTATCGTTGGAAGACGTATTCTTACCTATGTGGGGGGGGATGATTCATCGCCAAGAACACGGCTGGTCACCCATCCGCGAGCCAGCGACGCCAGATGATGCTTGACGCAGCACACATAAAACTGCGGTCGACCACAGCGCCATCACCTGCATTATATTATTATAATAATTATTATACATTATTGATTATACTAGATTTTGATGTGTCATAATATGTATTACCTTTATATATAATAGGAAAATGGCTATTATAAAAGATCAGAGGTGTGGCGTGAACTTTTTCGTCAGTAAAATAATTGTTTGTGTACACGATAACTAGGTATTTAGTCTAAATAATGCTTCGACTTTCAACTTTAGAAAACTTTCCAGGTGGGAGTATAAATCTAGTTGATTGTTGATGCATTCGAAAGGTTGAAATTAAAAATTCCCAGTAGTTTTCATTTTTCAAATGTGTTGGGAAAACAAATAAAATATTTAGGAAAAATGAAAATTTTCACCTAATGTCAGTTTTTGACAAAATCGATTTTGCAAGTTTTAAACTCTTACGTTCTTAGATTGCTTAACTATACCTAACCTTGTGTAAAAATTGTTTGGTATTAAATTAATCTATATTATAATTGGGCGACTACCCTTCTAAATGAATAAATACATAATAAAAAAATAAAATAGTTAGGTAGTATAATATATAGGCTGACAGATTCCGTCTTCACTCGAAATCGTTTTTCGTATATAATGATATTATATCATTCAATTCAAATTTAATACATCTATTAAAGTGACAGTGACCAACACGACAACTACCTAATTTACAGCAGAGTGGTATCTACTTGCCCACCTTTGTTAATAAAGCTAGATAAAGTTTCCATAGGGACTATTACATCAATATTTATTTTGGAACATATTATGCAGTTTATCTAATATTCCTATCTACCCATTCTCATTAAAATTTATTTTTTCCAAAATATATGATTTAAGGTAGGTGGTACCTATACTGAATATAAGTGTTTAAATTTTTTTTACTTTTTTAGATTTTAGTGGAGTGATGAATGTATTAGTTTTACAATGAAGTGTGTGTATGTTCGTTTTCACATTTTGTAGAAGTAGGTAAAAATGCTTGAATTTTCAACTCGATTTCTTAATATAGACGCTATATAATTTACAAAATATTTAGGCTCTTTTTTGTTATTTATAGAAATTAAATTTGTATTAGTCTCTTTTCGATTTATGAATATGAATATGTATGATGAAAAGTTTGTTCATAGAAAAAAGCTTTATTAATGTTTTCTGAGTTTGTCTCTATTTATTCTATAGACTTCTGCTTGGTATTACTAGATCTAACAGTGAGTTAGTGAGTCCTGAAAATAACTAATTGGACCTACATTGATATCGATATTATTATTATTTGTATTGATATGATGTACTGCTTGAGTTACTAAAATATATGACCTAATATTAATTATTATTTAATGCCTATATTCATAGGCACAAAAAGTGTTTGAGATTTGGGGGGGGGGGGGGCTAAAGCCCTACTATATAATAATATTGAATAACTTTCAAAAAAATAAATTAGGTTGTTTGGGAGGGGGGGGGCTATTGACATTTTTGGGGGCTTAGACCCTAAAGCACTCCTCTATTTTCACCAATGAGTATAATATTTATATAATATGTTATGGTAAATTACATTATATATCGGAGTATAAGTATTAAGTAGTAGGTATAACTACGTTATTTACCTACCTATGCAAATATGGGATTATTGTGATTTTTAAGTGAATCATATACATATAAATGATACATATTTATAATCGTGGTATGAAATGGGAAATGTTGATAATATAATCAGATACCCACGGAAATTATCTTATTGTTTCTTTATGATTGAAGAAGTCAGGTAAACCCTCTAATTAAGATAGATATTGAATAAACAACCAATTTTTTGGAGTTAATTTTCGTCAGTAGAGGTTTTTGTGAATGTTTGTGATTTACTTCAACAGTACAACACAATTCTCAAATTAATTAGTTTGGGAAGAAGGCTAACTTCACGCACGCCGTGAATATATATAGTTAATTTTGATAAAAACGATAGTTACTGATATGTAGTTAATCACTAGTTAGGTATTATGTAGGTACCTAGTTATGTATTTAGTCAATAACGATAGTTAGTGTACAACACGATTATAGATACTATCGTGGTGTACAATGTACCTACCTATATGTGTGGTAATTAACGTTAATGGCCGGTGAATAACGTTTTTTTCTGTTTAATGTAATTTGTCGTAGTATAATATATAAACAAAATATTTAAATACCTACCTAACTATAAAATACTTTCTCAGTATTCACTATCTAGCCATTAGTCATTACCACACTTTAACTGTGAGACAATTGTTTACTCCTGCTGCGCCCTCATTGCTATAGCCTATAGAATTATAGAAGTATTCAAGTACAGACAATACCCTATGGGTAGTAGGTATTAGGAAGCTAGGAAGGTATAGGCTACAAGTAAATAAGTTATAATAATATAATAATATATTTAGGTATGTTAATTCTAAAGTGCATATACCTATATTGGCTGTAATCTGCGTGCCTATTATAATATAAACGCCAATATTAACCTATAATTTATAAACATAATGTTAAGTATACTACTAAAAGTTATACTATATTACTATTCAAATGTACTCCCGTGTAAAAGTATATTTATTATAGCCTGTAGGTAGGTAGATAGTGCGTTACATTTTAAAACTAATAAAGGAATCGATCGCAAAAGCTTTTTAATTTCGACGTATAGTCACGCAAGGCGCGAATTCGCGATTATGCGTTCCGTACTTACCACGAATTGTGGTATATATTATAATATTTTAGTTCATGGTTATTTAAATTTTACATTTTTAGCTTCACTAGGAGTAATTAAACGAAATGAGATTATAATATTATAATTAAAATATTATTTTCGAAAGGCAACCCCTCGTCGTTGTAGAACTGTAGACCTATATTATTACGTTGCTAAAACTATATGTAATATTATAACTATTATATTAATGATACATTATATTTTGTCTTCTGAATCATTCTACGGGCAGGCGTATAATATAGTTTAGTGACTCAGATAGTCAGACAGTCGGACAGCTTGAACGGTGGCGCGGAGTACAAGCTTTGGTAACCATTGACGGTGGTTTACTGGTGTGATAGGGAAGCTGCTGGTGTGCGTCAGTGCGTGTGCTTTTTAGTTAAGTTGATTGGGTGGGGGTCCCTCAATTCGGCGGCGTGTTATCGACTGATAGGGGCGTGTCTTGTTATAATCACTAATCACCACACAATCTCGTTCAAAACACCGTCGGAATTGTCGACGAGCTGCTGTAAGCCGCTGGTAAAGTGCTCCCGACGAGCTCCGCGATCCCTCGTCCGACGATATTATAACTTATTGTTTATATTTCACAATAATGATTTTCAGCTGGCCGGACGTCCGTTTTCCCTCAGTTGCATGAGACGCGTGCCAATACAAATGCGACAATAATATTGTTATTATGTGACCAGCGCCATCATAATACTATGATACCGCCCGGGTGCGACCGATTCTGCACCTCCGCCGAATTCTCGTCCGACCGGTGACGAAAATATTGGACCTTTTTGAAGGTTTGTTTCCGGAAACGTTTTCGCCCGTATATACTCGCGCGCGCTGTGCAGTCGCCACTTGTTGTGCCAGTGCGCCGCAAGGATAACTAGTAACTACTTACTGCTATTGTCACTACTACTATAACACTACTTTAATATTGTGATACTCCTATTACTTTTTGCGAACTTAATATATAGTTCTCCCGGGATTAAGGGCTCCTAGAAATCTAGTTTGTCTTGTTTTGATGGAGATTTTCTAAACGTTTACAATCAGGTTTGATGATGTAACTTAATGTCCTTATAAGTATACAGTACCTACAACTAGTTTTAGTTTTGCTCGATTCCTATAGTCTGTTAAAATTCTGTTTTTGTTCAAATCATATCGGCCACTATACATTTCAGTTACTTACCTATATATAATGTCAGCATAACAAGTGTTGTAAAATACTGCCAGATTACCACATCAAAATGTTTTTCAGACCAACACATTTTGTCAATCACGAGACGTTACATAGTAGTATTTCATCAGAATAATACCCATCAGATTTGCGACATTTAAACTACGTTCAAAACAAAATACTTCAATTATTTTGTCAAGTATACAAATTCAACAGTTGTTTAGCAAGTTAATTCCTACAGGTTTAATCATACTTTATTGAATCTAAATGCTTGTACTTCCATGTAATGAATAGTATATACCTACCTAATATTATTTTAATATTTTTACCTAAACATTTATAATTTCTTTAGGTGAGTATTTAATTTATACCTACCTAACTAGTTTTATTTTCACATTTAGAAAAAATACAAATGGCCATAAAAATAATAAATATTAGTCAACTACCTTACACTACTTCATTAAATTATTTATTTAATTTAACACTATCCTGGGAAATGGGAAGTGAAATTTGTAATATTTACTAAAGAAAGTAATAAACTTAATGAAACTTCTATACTATGTGAGATAAGCAAGGACAACAAATTTACTGTTTTTAAGAAAAATAAATTTTTAATTATTTTTGGATTTATACAAAATAATAAAACATTAATTTTAAATTAAATTTTTGAAAAAAAAATAAAATTTATAATAGGAATCAACAAAATAGGAATAAGTATGCAATTTAATGTATTTGTTTGAGTGCACTTATCAAACTATGAATTTAATTTACTTCTTAGATAAAACTAATATGATTATTGTTGTAACAGTGACTAATTTAATAGTTGACAGATTAATGATTAAATTATACTATGATTTGATTCCAGTATTATATGTGAAAAAGTTTTGTAATTCAATAAAGAATATTTATGATAAAAAACAATGTATATTTAATTTTATTTGCATGTGAAATTGTATTAAGTAATCATTAATTAATAATTACATATATTTAGATATATACTAGCTACTTTATACTTGTATGGTAGGTACTTAATTTTTTTTTAATATTAAAATTTTAATTCATGAAGGTTAAACATGAGTTAAATCTTACACTAATAAAAAAAAATCCTTTGAGTTAATAGTTTTTATTTTTATTTTTTGAATCTCTATTGATAAAAATAGAGTCATAAATATATATATTTTTTAACTAGATTATCAATGATCAATGTTTTAAATTGGTCAATTATATTCCTAAACATACTAATTTATACTTATAATTTTAAATCTTTTTGGTTTTAGATGTAAAGTACCTATATTGGCTAAATAACTTCAAAATGGATAAAGAAACAACACTTATGTATCAACCAGCCAATCGTATGGAGGACTCTTCATGGAACTTGACTGACGTTCACCTAGATGATATTAAAATGGATAGTAATTTTGCCTGGATGCTGTTTTCACTGATATCTGGAATGGTGTGGGTAATTTATATTACTTACTACAATTCTAGAGTGACAGCATATATTGTCACCAGATTGTTGACTAGGTTCTATGCTACAAAAGGATATCTTAGTATAGGTAAATGTATTTATTTTAAGATTAGTTTTACTTTACTCTTTACTTTAATTTAAAATTTTTAAATAAGCCTAAAATATATGTATTATTAATTATTATTAACTCAAACAAAATATTTTACAGGTTCTTTTACGGTTTGCGCTCTTTCTGGTAAGATAATGTTCAGGGATATTATTTATATCACTGAAGATTATACCATAAGAGTACAGGATGGCTGGTTGATATTCCGATGGTGGCGATCTTATGTTCCTAAAGATGTATCAGAAGGTTAGTGAATATTTTAATTATTATTTATATTATTATTTTAAAATGGGAAGTATTAGTCCATTATTATATATCAAAATACCTACTTATTTATTATTTTTCATTTTTGAGTTAGCTATTTTATTATATTTATGAATATACATTTTTTTTAGATTTGTCACATTCTGATACTAGGCTGTCCGTAATGTTAAATGGGTTTGAACTACATGTATATAACCGTTGTAAAATGTATAGTAATTTAGAAAAAGTATTTAATTTAGATCCGTCAATTATTCCTTGGGACGAATTAAGTGTCAGTAAGTACAAAATAAAGAAATTATTTATTATTAGCTAATTTTGCTTAGATAAATGATACTTATTATAGTTATAATTTTTAGAAGAAGAGGAAGCTAAAAATAATAAAGATAAGAAACAAGAAGCAGTGCTTGGCAAAAGTTGGAGGGACCTTATACCTGTGATAAAAATGGAAGTGTCGTCTGTAAGTTTTATTATTTATTTTATTTTATTAATATTTTCTTGTGGTCTTATTGTGAATGTTATCATAATTTAAAATGTAGGGTCGAGTAGTATTTGGCAATCGACTTATACCAACCACTTTACTAGTCAATGTTGAAGAAGCCCATTTTGTGTATTCCACTAAACCAGCTGCTTCAAAACTGGATCATTTCATGCATTTTGTTAAATGCAAAGCAGAAAATTTTAAAGTAAAATATTGTTATATTATAACTGTATTGTGTATGTATGTAATACATTATTTATTTAAAATTACATTTAATACTATAGGTGATATTAGCACCCAGTCCTAAATATACTGGCATGGCAGATGATCCACCTCGATACATGGGTGCTGGTTTTGTTGTGTTTTCATCAAATAATATAGAACTTTACTACTACATGGACGAACCAGGTAAACTTTTAATAAAAATATCTTAGGATTTCTAGATTATCAGTAATTAGTTACAAAATTTGTTTTTAGGGGTTGTACCTGAAGAACCTGAAATGTTACAATTAGCAAATGGGGATATAGTCGAATCTGCTCCACCCATTTGGGGAATTGACATAAAGGTATTTAAAATTAATAACTTATGACTCAACATTTTATAGTAATATCAAACTTAAGCATTTACAGTATCTACTAAAAGTCCTGTATCACTACAAGTATCTCTGCGAGATTGTGACCCATAAATATACAGTGAAACTTCCATATAACAAACTTCTATTTAACAAAATATCTGTTATATGAATTATTTATGAGAACCATGAGAACCTTCATTGTTAATCATGCGTAAATTCTATTTAACAAATTCCTTTATATTACAATTTTTTTTTGTTCCCGTGAGACTGTTATATAGAAGTTTCACCGTATTTAAATGCGGTTATTTCAATTTTAAAAAGTGACCTATATGAAAATTCCAATACAAACTAATCATTAATATATAGCAGAATAAGCTATAAATCCATTTTATAGTAAAAGGAATTCAATTCTAAATGTTTCTATCACATTTTTAGGGTTTTTGCATTTCATCTGCTATTTTTATAACTATTTGGCTATTTGATGTTATTTGAATAAAATAATGTAATTATGCCATGCACACATTGGCAAGCGTCAAGTATTGCACTAAATTTCTATTTATTAAAAGTAAAATGTGATAATATGAATGGCCCACTCACCAAGTCTATTTGTTATCTAAAGATAAAAATATTTCGTAATAAATAATTCAGATATGTATTATAAAAAGAAAAAGGTTTTAATTTTAAGTAACTTCAAGATATTTATTGTAAAACATGTCAATATTCCAGTAATAAAACATTGTAATACATTTTTTTTTAAATTTAGTAATTTTTACAACATAGTATAGCTAGATCATAAATTGTAGTGTTATACATTTTGATCCCTGCTTATGAGTAAATAAATTGAGTGAGCAGGCCATATCTGTAGGTTGAACCCTTTTAAAGGAAACCCTGGTAGAAAATGAAACAAGAAAGACTCCTGAGTCGCATAGAGTCTGCCTTAAGCTGTTGAAATAAAGGCCTTAGATGGCTTTCGGCAACCAGAACCAAGGATGATTTAATCAAATATACTCGGGAAATAAAAATATAATATATTGTTGATAGAGATGATTAAAAAAAGTAAAGTTAACGGAAGGGAAAAAAATCTTTATTAATAATAATGAATAGATAGTGAATTTGAATTTATGAATTATGAATTCATAAACTTTATTTTAATTGTCTGTTCGTAAATTTTTCTAAGTGATTTATTGAATATTATTTAACTTTATTGCTTTAATTCAATATATCAGGTATACTATATTAATATTTATTAATTAATTATAATTATTTTTTTTAGTGTGGCAAAGGGACAGACTTTAGTTATGGTCCTTGGGCAGACCGACAAAGGGAACATTTATTCAAGTTATTCTTTCCACAAGATTATCAGCCCCTCAAGGTTAATATAATTTTTTTAATTTTCCTTATCTTTTAAAAATAACTATTAATACATTTATTTTGATATTTTATTTTTATTTTAGGTTAGTGATCCACCATTACCTGGTGAAAAACGTCAAGTACAAGCATTTGACATTCGTCTGAATACACTCTATGAATCTACTATTGACATTTTGTTTTCAAAAAATAAAGTAAGCTTTATATCGGAATTATTTTAAATATTATAAATTTACTGCTTATTGATAAGACTTATTATTTTTTTTATTTTAAAGATTAATTATATTAACTTTACAGTAATTAACCACCAGTCACAATTGACTGAATTACACCTTATAATAGGTATTAAACAATATCTGGAAGATCCTAATTTTATACAATTAGGTTCATCAAATATAAACTGTAAAACAAAATAATAATTACAAAATGTATTGTAAATTTAATTTTCTGTACAATTTGAACCTTATATCTATTTGGATTTTGGTTTACAAAATCAGTATACAAACTTCAAAAATGTCCAGTAAATTTAAGTTATATAATAAGTTTAAATTTTAAGTTCAAATAGGAACATTCTTAACCTTGCCCGATCAATCCAACATTTTTTGTAGCTAAGTTTTGTGCATTTACATAATGATTAAGGGGATAGAACATTTTCAAATTGAAATTTAAAGACCTCACTACTGAATATATATATTTTTAAATTAATACCATAACTGTATTTTTAGGAAACTAATGCAATTCATATTAATGTTGGACCGGGTTCATACATGGAAATTACTTTACCATGGCTAGTAGCACATGATGGTTATACTACTAAAATTACCGGGCAGCTACTTCATTTAGAAGCAACTACAAGTTTGCAAGTAAAACATTATTGTTTTTTTCTTTTTCTATACAATTAATATTGCTAATATATTATTATTATGTTTAAAGTTTCGCAGTTTATTAGAGTGTGAAACATTAGAATTTACTGCTCATTGCCACTATCCAATTCAGTGGAATGATCATCAAGAATGGTTGTTTAATTTAACTGGTTGTAAAGCAACAGGGTGGTTTACTTATGCTCATAAAGGTTTTTTCCAAGGTAAGTTTTAAATAAATAAGTATTTTAATTTCTTTAGTTTTTATTTTTTTATTTTTTTTTATAAATAGAAATGATAAATGACTGGGCCAGTAAAAGTAGGCCAGATATTTTACATTTTGTGCCATATACATGGAAGTTTTCAGTTCTTATGAAAGAATTTGAATTAATAACTATTAGTAATGAATACAATTGGATCGATTGTTCATCTCAAAATCAAGAAAATGGTAATTATAATATATAATCTTTAATAATATTTAATTAAAGATCAGCCAATTACAATATAATTGAAATGTTTCTAATTTTATGTATTGTTTCATGGTATGAAGCTCTAATTGCGGCTAGTGGTGATTTATTTGATTTTTCATTTGATCTCCCATTTACGGAGTTTTTGCCTGACACATTACCTCTTCGATTTTGGATTCAAGGTGAAAGTATAGATTTATCTATGTATTTGCCAGAAGTATACACTAGCCGAAGTGTTTTGTTGTCATTAAATCAAAATGCTAGATTACTTGGACGTGATGGAAAAGTATATAGATCAAAATTGGATGACAATGGACGTAAATGGAGAAATGTTTGTCAAAAAGGGTTAGTAAATTATTTTAATATTTTCAAAATATGGTATTGTAATAATTTTTAATTTTTAATTTAGTCTTGGATGGGTAGACTGTTGGACCATGCCAATTGTTGCTTTATCAATTAATTTTATTTATCATCCAATGCCAATGTATGGACCACCACCTCAAGCTGACATAACTACACCAGAAAAAGAAGAAAAATTGCTTTCACCAATGAGAATGCAACATCATAAAACACAAAATGTTCCTATTCATTGGACTCGAGTTAGAAGAATCAAGAATAATTTTTATTAATCTGAAAAAATAAATAATTTTTTTTTTTTAATAGGACGAAGGTAAAAAATTTGACCCAACTACTTTACCAGCTGACAAAGTCAGTTTAGAGTTGGAAATTGGTTCATCAATTATGTTTTTGTACGGATCTTGGCTCAGACATTTCTTTCATTTAAAGGTAAATTATTTTTAATTATCAATAAGTGATGTGTTCTAACCTTAATACTTTAATTCATGTTGTGGTTTAGGAAAGCATATTTGGTGAAGATCAAATTTTTACAGATATGAATGATAAATTAAACCCAAAAAGTGCAAACACTGAAAAAGTTACTGATCAAGATAGTAGTTCTTTATCAGATGTAAAAATGCAAGTAGATCCACGAGAATATAGACCATTGGAAGTAGTTATTTCCATTACTATGCATGATTTACAGGCTCACCTCATTAAAGTAAGTTCAATAAAATATTTTTATTGTTAAATGTAACATCATGTATCTTTTCAGAATTGTAATGATAATGATCCTCCTTGTCCAGTAATAATAATTGAACGTTTTGGACTGGAAATGAAGAAATCTTATAAGGATACTCAGTTACAGTTATTGTTATCACCTAGTTTACTTATATCTAGTGATAAATTAGGAAATCGACCAGCAAAAGATCATCATTTAAATCAAGGACATTTAATGTTATCTGCTTTACAGGTATATAATATATTAAATAATAACTTATGAATACTTAATTTATACTATTTGTATTAATAAATGTATAATATACATGTGTATGTTATTATATATGTTATCATTTAGATTCGAGGTCATGCTATGTTTAGCGATGCTGAAAGAAATCTCAACCAAGACACATTAGAATATGCTTGGTTATTAGAAATTCAGTTGGGAAAACTTAGTGGGAAAGCAACTGCACCGCAAGTAAGATGTTATACTTCTTAATTTATCGTAGTTTCAAAAAATTTAATTTTTACAATACTGAATAAAGTTTTTTCTAAACTTATAAATAAATTATCTATTGATAAACTATACTTGTTTGTAAATATTGCTTTTTCAGACTTTTTATTTGTATCTTAATCTTGGATGTATTAATCTTTATATAGATATAAATATATAATACATGATATTAATAATAACATTACATTTTTTCAGTTATTTCATGTTGTGACTGGTTTAGAGACTATGTTCTTACTAATGTTTGATTCAGAAAATCAGCTCAAACCAGCTCATCTACCATTAGAATGTCATCATGGTTCACCTCCATCAACCTGTCCTCATAATGATCCACAAGCCTGTTATAGATGTCCCACTGCTGATGAGATAAAATACCGAATGACTCGTGTAGCTATTGATGCTATAGATATTTATCTAGTTGAGTCTGGTACAGCTATTAATTTTTGGGTAATATATTTAATAATGATTCATTTGTATTTAAGTTTTTAATTATAATTACAATCAAAGGACTTAACAATGGTTGAAAAAATCAATTTTAAAATAATTTGATAAGCATCTAATAGTTTAGAATTGGTTTAACATTATATCATGATGATTTATGATTTTAAATTTATGTTAAGTTAGGAAAAAGCAAATCATAGTATACATTTTAAGCAATATAATATAATATGTGGTTTAAATGAAAAAAAATATATTGATCAATGAATTATTATAATTTTATATTTTTTAGGCTTCCCCGTTACGACTATCACATTGTAACTTACATAGCAATCATCTCAAGTCTGGAATTACATTAGTTATTCCAGCTGTAAAACTCAAACAATTTATTTGCGCTGGTGCACAAAATACACTCGGACTTAATAGTAACACTAACACTTCTGGAAGTAATAGATCTCAGCTTCGGTATACATATATTTAATTTTTTTATCCTAATAGTTTGAATATTTTTTAAGATATATTGATTTATTGAATTATTTATATTTTTAGAAATATTAGTGGTATCTCCAATGAAAATCAGGAAATGTGGTTAGAAATTGGTTCTGCATCATTAGGTCCCTTTATACTTGAATTGGCCTCTTCTTTATCTGACTCTGATAAAAACTTACATCTTGTTCAACATAAGTATGATTCTAGTATTTAAACCATAATATATTATATTTATTTTATACGTTTTAACCATTTATTATAGATACCTTAAACTGCATGATGATTGTTACAAAAGATTGTGGTTTTTGTGGCCAAGTGACAGTAGATCTCTTATGACGGGAAAATGTGGTTGTGTTGGTGGATGTGCCTTTTTTGGACGTAATCAAAATGGTCAACGTTTTTTTAAACCGTCTAGAAATGATATTCAAGATGGCATCAATATTGCAGCTTTAAGGTTCATTAGTTTTTATTGTTTTAATGTAAACTATATAGTCTTAAGTTATAATTAATTGTTTATTCTTTAAATTATTATTCCATAGAGTGAATGAAAGTGGAAAAGATCCAGGATTCGGCCAAAGTATTTTACATGATTGTCAATTAATATTTCATACACCACCGTACAATATTGGTAGTGGTGTTGTTATACATGATCATCCAGTGCCACAATGGCCAAACACTCGTCTTGTAAATAAGGTAAAAATAAGTACACTTTTGTTTAATATGAGGTTAAATGCTTATGATTTATGTATTTATTTTTACTAATTTAGTTCTGGTTTTAGAATTATAAATTTTTTTAAGATTAAAATATAGTTGTTTATAAAAAAAGTTTGTCAGAAATACATTAGTCACAACTAAATATCTATTTTATTTTGGTTTATGCTTAAAAAGTGTTTTATGTTTAATTAAATTTTGTTGGACATTTTAAATTATTCTTATCAACAGATTTTCTAACATTAATTTATAATGAGTTAAGATGATATAAATTAAATTATGGGTCTATTAAATTGGTGTAAATACTATACAAAATATTATATCGAGTAACAAAGTATAAGTTATAAATGTTGTGTTCAAACTTCCTTCTTAGTTCTTTACAATTTTCTTTTAGGTAGCTTAACTTATTATTTAAAAGTTGTTTAAAAATTAGTCTTGAGTATGATACCATCGTATAACTACAAATTTATTGTATAGTTCATGTTACTTTGTGTAATATTAAAGAATTTTAACATAACACTTCACTACATTTTTTTTAAATTTTAAGTCATATGATATAATTTTACTGTCAAAACAGTGAAAAACGGTTTAGTAAAAATACCGATAGTCTTGGCAGAGATATAATTTTATCATTTTAAATATAACTTAAAATTATATTTTATAAGTTGATTTCAGTAACAATTATATCATCTAAAATACCTACTTAAATACACCTTAATTTTAAAAAATAGCATCTTCAGCTATTAAAATTATTGTGTAAAGTAAACAATAGACTGCATGGAGTGTATTCTCAGACATACCTTCACCATATTTATTTTCTTAGACCATAATGTACTATATAAGCAAACTAAATTTTAGTGTGATGTAAATTTAAGCCTTATAAATTATAACAATATAATATCATGTTTGTAGTATAAAATGACACAATTTAAACAAATCAAATATCATCATTTTATAACTTATTAGTTATCTACCTATTACTTATTGCACATATATACACAGTTACTCAATTTATATTTTATATTTTAAAAGTTACAAATCAAAAGTTATGAATAAAAAATGTTTTTAATACACTTTTTTATTAATTAAATGCTTGCTTTTTTTTACAAATCCAGCTATTTGGGACTTAAAATGTCCCATTGTTTCTGCTTTAATTTGACTGCTAAGTAAATGTTATACATTATCTAAAGAATAATAATTTAAAAAGAATGAATAACCATTTTTTTAAGAAAATCAAATACATGCTTTTTATTTAAAATGTATAATCGGTTCCTGATAGGTATACCAAGATCAGTCTGAGGGAAGCAAGAACAGTCCTAATGCCCCAACAAATATACCATACACAATAGACAGTGAAGACATACCTTCTCCTTTACCGACACACCCATTATCTAGACGTTTCTCATATTCATCTGCTGCCAGCAGGTTTGTTTGGAACTTTTTTTCAGCAATATCAGTTGCAAAATATCGCTTATTACACATTTTTTAGACTAAATGGAGTACAAACAATAAGTCGTGAAGTGCCGTATTCACGGCTAATTGATGCCAGTCCAACCCCTGTACTTAAAATGGATTCACGACCACCATCACCTCACAGGTTTAATACTACTAGGTCCATACTGAGTGTGCCCGAAAACACATTAGCTGTAGACAATGGTGCCTGCCCAAAGTATAGTGTTTCAGATTCTAGACTTGCTGTTGATTATTTTAACACAACAGCCCTACAATATAATGCACTTGTTACAAGTGCCCAGAATAATTCAGTACGTATTTTTATTCGTCCCAAATGGCTGGCGAGAGTGACTGGTATTTTTAAAATACCAAATTGGGTTTTATTTTTCTATTTTGTGTTTAGATTAGTGCAACCAATGCTGATTCCATACATTCCTTGCACCAGACCAGTTCAAAACACCCGTATTCACGAACTTTATCTATAACTAGTGATAATCCATCTGAAATCTTTTTTTCGGCTGAAGAAGATCTTACTCTAACTAGTAATCTTAAGAGTAATGATCGAATTACACTGGGATCAGCCAGGTGTTCTTCATTGAAGAGCTCTTTGAACAGCAGTGGAATTGGTCAAAATGAATCTTTTATTAAGTTAGCATTTTAATACAACAAATTTTAAATGTCCATATTTTATGTATGATTTGTTTAAGGAATCATTTTGGAAGTGAGACAACAATCATACCAAGCAGTCCAGCGCTATTAAGTAATATTACTGGTTCTGATAACACAACAGTTGATAATCAAGACCATACAATATTAAATATTGATCCCTTAGAAGTAAAAACAAAACTTATTTTTAGTCAAATCAATTCATTCAATTTATGTTTATTTTATTTTATATTTAGTGTGATTTAGCTGATGATGAGAAAACGTTACTTGCTGTGGACATGAGTAGAGATGCCAATCAAAGTCCATTGTTGAAATCTAAACATAATTTAATTGATGATGTATGTTGTTAATGAAAATTGTCATTAAAAGTATATAAATTATTATAACATTATTTTAGGAACCTGATGCAGGAATTATAGATTCATCAGATTCACGTTCAATATCCAGTACATCTTTTATGTCTGCTGTATCATCTCAAGAAGACTTGGCACTTATAAATTTGCACATGCATATCAACAAGCCAATTGTCGATTCTCCATTATTACTCACTACTTATACAAATCATTTGTCACAAACAAGTTGTAGTAATTGGTCTCAAACATCATTACCAGCAGGATCTGATGCGTTTACTGTTCCTATTTATCAGCATACAGTAGACGACCGTCTTGTATTTATTGGTAAAATTTATATAATTTAATGAGTTAATTTGTTATTTGTAACTTTTTCTTTAATACAATATTACAGGTAGTAGATATTTACCTAAATTTGAAACTACAGCTGAAGGTTTTACAAGTTTAAAGATGGTGCCTAGAACAGATTCCAAAGAAAAAGAACCTAGTCCGCTTAATGCACAAACACAATCTTCGAAGAAATATACATGGGATCAATCACAGTTTGATTTCACTCAGAATGCAAAAGAAACTTTTGAAATTGGTATGTGTACATACAATATTACATATTTTCTTTTTCATTATTATTATTATTAAACTAAAATGTATTTTTCAGATTGTGAAGAGGAAATGGTATCTTTACGAAGTGAAACTGGAACAAGAACAACAGTTGTGATCAAACTCAAAGGAGATATTGATTTGATGGTCACACCTTTAGCCTTAGAATCACTACAAAAGTATTCATAATATTTCAAGTTACTTAATTTCTTTGAAAAATGTTAAAAATGTTTTTATACTTTATAGGTTTGTTGATAGTTTAATTCCAACATTCAGTAATCTCCATCCGCTCACCGTCTTAAACCACTTACATTCAAGTTGCATTAGTCGTGTTGAGGCTGCTAACATACTTAAACGTGATAAATATTTAAGCCAAATGCAGGGCGGAGGAAGTAAAAGGAGTACTGTGGAAAGAGTAAAACCAAATTTAAATAAGGATGCACAACCTGATTTACAGCAACCAAACCGTGTTTATGAAGAATTTATTGCTTCGCAAGTTCAAGGAACCGTCATTTTACCAAAAGTATGTTTACAAATTATGTACTGTTGTATATAATTGGAGTAATTTAATAGAATTTTTAAATTGTTTTTTAACATTGTTGATTGCTCACTTTTAATAATATTGAGTTCTTAATCATTATTCTTAAAAAAGTTCTATAAATATTAAATTATTGTATTTAGAAGACATTATCTGTTTGCTAATTTTTTATAATTAATCTATTGACTAAAATTTTCTTATATATTTCAGATTAACATTTGTGTACTACAAGCGTCCATTGTTGAAGAAGTTATATCTTTTTCGGCTCTAGATAATATTAGAGATTTGACTTGTGTATCATTATTAGCAATATGTCTTGAAGAACTTACTACTAAGTTTCATTTTAGTAAACAGGTTTGTATTTTTAAAAGAAATATTTTAAGGTCTATCCGTATTGTTTTGGATTGTTGTATGAAATATATATAAAAATATTTAATCGATTAAACTTGACTAAGTTGATATTTTTAAATATTGTATGTCCTCTTTACATATTATAATGTATTTTTCACATATATTGTAGGTTATACAATAATGTAATTATTGTTAAATTAATTTTTTTTTTAAATTATATAATATGCTTAATTAAAATGGTTTTTATTTGAAGGCAAGAGAAATTGTACAAACTTATCATCCACCAGCAGTAGCACCAAGTGGTCAAAAGAAAGGGGTTTTAAGTAGAGCTGCTGGAAAAGCTTTTTTACTTGGATTGAATATTACATCTGAAGTTGATCCTGAGAGCACCCATGGTGAACCAGTTTATATTGAGACTTCTGAAAAACAACAAGAAGAAACAGTTATCACACTACACATAAGTAATTATTAGTATTTATTAAAATATTTAAATTATGATAAATTTTTTTAAATTGGTTTTCTTAGAATTATTGAAATTAATTTAATTAACATAGATGTCAATCAAATCTTTGTTCCTATCATATTTCTGAATGAATTATTACAGACATTGTAACATAGAATGTCCTGTGTATGTTGTTTTTCTTTGATTTGATCGGTTCTGTAAACTTAGTTTGTTCAGTGATTTTCTCTATATATTATTTCTATGATAGTATTACATAGAATGAGTATAGCTGTGTGTGTTTCTTACATGAAACGCCAGACTAAACAATACATATTTGATATATTATATAGAATCGTACGATTAAGTATATTTAATGTTTCAATTCTTATTTATTTATAGATAGAGCACATGCTCAACTACGTAGACTGCATAACGAGTGTTCAATATTGAAAGAAGCAGTTATAACAGCTATACCCGCTCATTGTTCAAAAGTGATGTTTAAAACTTGTTCTAAAGGGAAATCTACAGAGGTTCAGAATAGTGTAAACAGCGATAATGATGAAATGGGCCTGACAAATATTTCTGATGAAAAAATGGGATTTATTATGATGGAATGTGGTTTTGAAGGAATTGCTTTTAAAGTTTGTATTTTTATAGTAAATTTAATGCTAAATTTGTTCATTACAACTATTTTCATATTGTCATAATTAGGTTGTAAAAAGATCAAACTTTGAGAAAGAGAATGATCGAGAAATCAGAGATGTACCATCACCTTCACCAGTACCTGAGTCAACACTTGGGAAAGTATCTCATTCTGAAATTCGACCTAAAAATGAAGATAATATAGAATCTAAAGCAAATAGTAAATACTAAATAATATTATGATTGTGATCTAATTAGAAATGTTTGTTAATTATTATTAAGTAAAAAATAATTTATTTTTATTGTTTTTAGATTCTAGCAAACAAGATATAGGTGGCGGTTCAACACCAATGGCTACCCCTAAGCAAATTAAAACTCCCTCTGAAACATTTATCAATAATGAAGATACAGTGTAAGTTTCTATGTTTAAGTTTTACTTAATATATTATGTTATATTATGTTTCAAATTGAATTGTCATTTTATCTAGTGACAATACAGTGGCAAAAGTTGGAATTGATAAAAATGCATCATCTTGTGTCATGGAAGTATGTCAAGTTTGGTTTAACTTTGCTGCGCCTCCATTAACACCAATTACTCGTAAAATAGACTATACAAGGTATATTTTTTGTAATCTCAGTTAATTGGAATAATATGTATTTAACTTAATCTTATATGTAGACATGATTGGAATTTACTGAGTACAGCATCACCGGCTATTAATGCATGGATGAATCCTAGTAATCGTTTTGCAATGCGTCTTGTGCACATGCTACGTACTAGATATAGACGCTGTACAGCTGTTGTAACTTGTTTAATGGCTGAGGCACTAGACGTTCAAAGTCTCCATATACCTCTTAAGGTATATGTATTTTCATTACAAACAGTTTTGATATTATACTAATTAATAATAAGTGATTACCTAATAATTGATAAATAGTTAAATTATTAATTATATTTATTTTATAGAGTCGTTATAGACATACTACACCCTTGGCTAAAACTTTACAAGAAGATCCTTCATGTCAACTATGTAATATATTGCAAAAATACCTTCTTCAGAGTGATGTAACAATTGACACTAAATTAAAAGATCCATTTTTGCCTAATTTATCAATTTTGAGACAAGTAAGTGTATAATATCAAGTATTTATAATTTTAAAGAATTAAATCATTAATTTAATTTAAATATTTTATAGGGCGTTATTGTTTTGAGTCGTCAGTGGAAAAATATCTTATATACCCCTTTATTACTTGAACACAACTTCAAAAGCCGACATCATAACTTAAAACCATTAAATGTAACTTTTGCAGTTTCAGATGCTGAAGAGGTATGTTATTTATTTAGTCAATTATTACTATTTTTTTTTATTAAAAAATATTAAAAACAAATTTAGTTCAAATACTGAATCAGATTGGGATAATTAACTGTTTAAAACAAAATTTCAAATTAGTATCCTTTTCTAAAACAGGTGTTTTATGATTGTGGCTATTTAAATTCACGTCGAAGTCCAAATACATCACACAATCCCGATTTATTTATATGTAAGCAAAAAAATAGTATCCAATTATTTGCATATCATTGTTTTTTGTTTTAAAACATACAAAATAAGTATAATCACATGGTGTAATGCTTTACATGGTTCATTAGGTGTCTCATTGTGTAATATGTTTATTCATTGTCACTATTAGTGTTATTCTAAGGGTGCTTTATTGTTTGCTAATATTAATAATAGTTACACATCAATCTGTGTTAATATATGTACATTCATAATGTAATAATAATAATAATAATAATAATAATTTGTAATTACATGTTTACTGTATATTTTATGGATACAATCATAATTTTTTGCCTTGGGTATCATTTGTAAATATGTATTTTTTGGTCATATGCTAAAGGATGGGGAGGCTTCTGGGGAAGAAGGCGGAGAAGGAATAACCGACGAGTGTGCTATGCTGCTGACCAGCGAACGTCATTCGCACGTGTCTACATTACAACGGGTACTCAAATCGCATACAAACAAATGTGGTACGACATGTGAATGTTAACAAATTAGATATACAGTATAAAATAATGATATATTCTGCATGCTGCTTTTTTCATTTATAATAATAAGTGAAATGTTATTTTAGAGAGTACCTATTCTGTTTCACGCTTTTATTTGTTGGTAATTATCATTTATTTCTTACTATAGTACCTATTCTAATTAGAAAATAAAGTGTGTCATATCGTAATATCTTTTAGTAAGTAAATTTGTTTAGAATTTTGTAATGGCTTATACTTGTTAAAAATACTAATATTTTTACTAATTTAATAATTGTCATATATCTCAGCTTCATTGGTCATTAAGGATGATTTATTTATAATAATATTATATTTGACTCATTTTATGTAATTTTATTTAACTTATAGAGTCTATTTATATTACTCATTTTAGTATTTTACATACTCACCTACCACACTATCTGCACTATCCATGTCCTGCCTATACTATAAAACTTGAAAAAAAAAAAAATTTACTTTAAATATTAACAAATAATCTTGACTAATGTCTATCCTATAATTTTTTTTTCATTTGTATTAATTATTTGATTATTAATTGATACATTTTATCTTGTTATTTTATTTTTTCAATTTTTTCGCTTCATATTGGTTTTTATTCGCTTATTAAAATATTTAAAGCTTTGGTAATTAATTAATTGATTGAAATTTAATGGAAAATACATTATCATTATTACAAACACATTATTTACAATAGGGTCAAAAGGAAATTATGGTAACGAGTCTCATTATTATGATCCATTTTCTCCGACCGGTATGACAGATCAGCCAAACGACAGTGTTGCAATTAGTTCGCATAATTCTTCTTGTGATCAGCCTAAAAACAACAAATCACTGTTACCCACACAAATGCCAGCTTCATCTAGAGCTAGTGTGATGTTTCCAATATTGGATGATACAGTCCAGCACACATACAAAAATATTGTTGAAGTTCCATTAGCTGACAATAACTATCAGGCTCCAGTAGAAGGTGAACATTTGGCCGGAAGCGTTGAAGCTATTAACATATCTCCACAAAAATCAGATCGTAATGAAGATCTTTACACTTGGATGGCCAAACAAGATTTTATTAATCCTGAACCTCGAGTATCTAATAGATTGGTTAAAGCCAAAAAAATACGAAATTGGGTTTGTATACTATGATATAATTATTTAGTTACTTATCTAATTATATTATAATATATATTAATTGTTCAGCGGCTACGGAAAGGACCATTACGTACATCTGAATCAAAAAATGTACCTCTTACATCTGATAATCAATCATCAGCTGATTTTGCAGAATCAGATTCATTACGTTTTAATATATTTCCTAAGTATGATTCACTAAGATTGTTGGATGCTCACCTCATTTTTGAACCATTACTATCTAGTCTTGGAGTTATGCCTCAACAAATGGTTAACCCTAATTCAGGTAATTATTTGTACTACATTATATTAGGCATACTAATAAAAAAAAAAAAAAATGTTTTTCATAACTCTCAAATATAATAGTGAATATCAGTATAATATTTATATCAAAATTAAAAATTATAATTTAAGAAAATATAAGTTTTAGGGTGATTAAATTGAAAGCTATTATTTTCAAATGGGCTTATTGTTTCATATTTATTTATATATTTTTATAATTAATTATTTTATCCCTTTCCCTTTTGTAGTGTTATTTGTTTTTACTTTCAATGTTAAACTATAAAAAAATTTTAATTCTTAACATGGAAAATCACTTAAAGATCTGTAGATATTTTTAAAGTAAAAAATAATAATTTGGTCTTCTGTACACTCATGTTTTCTGGCAAATGTACTATGTAATACAACATTTATTTATATTGAATTTACATTATAATATAGGTAACAATGGTATGGCTGCACTTGACTCTTGGGGGTCTAATTTGTCACTTGTTGGTAGTCTTGAAACAATGCGTATTGATATTGTTGTCAGTGAGTATGGTAAACTTCCAGAAACAGGAAAGAAATCAAAATCTTTTAAGAATAAATCCAAATCAGGTATATGGTTACATTTATTAGATTCCATGATATCCTCACAATAAAACTTTATTTAATTATATATTTTAGAGACTCCGTGGTTAGATTTATTACCTGAAGTACCTGCGTTTTTATGTGATCGTGTTAGTATTGAATGTGATGTACGTCGTTCAGCTGATATGACAGTTGTTGATGATATTCGACGACAAAGACGTAATATGCTATACTTATCACGGGGCCAATTAAAGAAACATTCAAACACATCATTTAATATTTGTGTTTCTGTTAGATACATTTCTCAACAGGTGAGATTAATAGAGAATAATATATGTTACAAATAATAAATAAACTCATACAGTATTTATCATTGTTTTTGTCCTTGTGCATTCTTACTCTCAAACATCTAAACTTAATACTTATATAAATTGAGAAATAAAAATATAAATTGAAATAACACTGAGTTGTATGATGATTTACAAGTAATAACTAATTTCTGAATTTCATAGAAATTAGAAGATGCATTAAAAAAAAATATTCTTGTATAAAATTAAATAAGTTTGTAACATATGAATTATACAATTGTTTTAAACTAAATTTGCAGGTTAATATGCCTCTGTTAAGACTTCTTAATCAAATCACTAATATGTACCAAAATGTGAAAGATACACAAACTGAGCTTCGTGAACAACAGCCTCATCCATATGTTTCGCGTACTAATGCTAAGCCACCTGCATCACAATCAGGTAAGTTCATACTTTTTATTTCATACAAAATACATTTCATTATGAGGTTGGTTGAACATTTTAGATCAATCAGAAGTACCAGTACCCACACCACCACCCATCAAACGTTTTTTGCCGCGTTCAGCTAGTGAATTGAAACCAATTGTATCACCTTCTCCATCAATACGTTCAAAACACCAAACATTAGCACAAAAACTAAGGTCAACTGGTAAAAGCGTTAAGGGTTATATGAATTTGAGTGAAACTCCTGTAGTCAGTGAATGCTTGACTCCGAGTTTATCAGAATTTGAACGCATCACACCAATGAAACCCATCGATGAAGTGGATTCCAATATTGTATCAATGACACCTAGGTGTTGGAAAACCGTTTACCATTTGTTAGAATTATATGCTACTATGCCTGAAACTAAAACTGTGACACAAAGGATATCATTTGGTGTAGATGTATCGGAAGGATACAAGGGCACTAGAAAATATGATATACTTCCAGAGTCCAAATCTTGTGATGATATTGATAAAGACGGGTCTACAAGTACTCCAGTACCACCAGTTTCACAGCTAAATCAGCGTAAATCATCTTATTATTTTTGTTTAATTATATTTTTAATTTTCTTGTCATTATAAATTCATTTAATAAATTATATTATAGGAATAACAAAAGAAGAACGTACAAGACTTATGGTGTTTGTTGTAGTACGTATTCACCGAACTAGACTATTGGCCACATTGAGTGGCTTGAAATTAGAAGCAGAAATTACTAATTTACATACTAGTTCAACTTTTCGAAAGAAAACACGACCTCCAAGTTTAGAGTGTTCTCTGACTGGACATATAGGCCGTACTATGATAGTACTCTTAGAAGGTGTTGCACCTAATCAACAAACTGTTGTTAAGGTTACTGTGGGTAAGTCACAGACATTATATTCAAGTATGAGTCGTCGAACAAAGGATCAAAATTCTGGTTTACTAACAATTGGTGTTGTAAATATTGATATCCCTCAACATCCTGTTGCTCTTCATGGAATGATGACGAGAGGAAGCAAACAACTTTCGTCTACTTTACAAGTGAATTATCAATTAGTATTAGTCAGGAACATCACATAAGCTTTTATATTTATATTTTGGCAATTATTGTTTAGGAACTTCGAGTGGCTCGAACATCTAGTCGAATGGGACGTGTTCCAACTATTGATGAAACTGATGTCCAAGGATCTGTAGGACCATCAAGTACGACTGCTCAACAAAGTCCGATGGTGCAAAGAGTGCACAAAGAAGAAGTTAATAAAGTACCTGTTCCTGAACCTAATGTTTTGCTACAGCCATTAGTTATGCATTTCACTGCTGTTATTCAAGTAATTTAATTACTTCATAAATTGTGAATATTGATTAATTTTTCCTTTTCAGTGTTTAACTGTCACTGCTGCTTTATTGCCTTCTTTAAGAGCACAATATAAAATGGACCAAGTTACCAGCACTGGATATACAGGAAATAAAGCAAAGTTTATAATTGACTTGCCTCAACATACTTTATCGTTTTCAACTAAAATACCGGTTTGATTTTAAAATTTTAGTTACATTTACATTTTTTACAATGCATTTTAAAACAAATAGGTAACTGAGACAAATTTACCATCAGAAGCTAGTATAGAACTTCCAAAGGTACATGTATCGGCTGAATATATACTTGATGGTGGTTTAAAAACAGGAGAAAATCAATTTTCTGGAACAGGTAAAGTTTTTAAATTGAATATTAAATTTAGATATTTTATTTCAATGGATTATTTTTTATTTTTAAGACGGTGCTGTACTACGTCAAGGAAATTATTTAAGTGCTGTGGCTGATATTGGTGTATTTGAACAGTCGCTCACAACAGATTTGTTAAACCATTTAGTGTTTGTTCAAAAAGTATTTATGAAAGTAAGTTATTTCATAATTCACTGTAATTCTTATTATTTAAATATTCAACACCTTATGTATGTAGGAAGTCAATGAAGTTGTTCAGAAAGTATACGGAGGTGAAAAACCTGTACCTATATGGTTAGAAGATAATGACACAGA
The DNA here is from genome assembly GCA_008086715.1 of Sitobion miscanthi. Classification (NCBI taxonomy): domain Eukaryota; kingdom Metazoa; phylum Arthropoda; class Insecta; order Hemiptera; family Aphididae; genus Sitobion; species Sitobion miscanthi. The sequence continues at coordinate 22,740,959 of CM017797.1, forward strand.
TCGTTCTGCTCCTGTCAAAAGAATATTATTTTCATTGACCGTGAAAATGAGGGTAAATTTCTTAAAATTGATGATATATTATTTATAATAGTATTAAAATATTGTTAACCTAAATAATCTAAAACCAAAAGCTAATTAAAAAACCATTTTTTATATTGGTAATTATACTATTATTATATTATTGGTATTTATATTATTTTAGCGTATAGAACTTACAGCTACTACCCCGACAAATTGTGCTGTTCGATTGGAAACAGGTTCAGCAGACTTTCAACTGTCAAATAGAGTACAAAATGTATCAGGCTCATCTTATCAAACGTCTGAACAAGTTAAAATTTTTGTCAAAGCCCATATTGATGTAAATTTATCGCTTGGTCAGGTGATACGAAACCCATTATTTGAAGAAGCTGATCCTGAATTTCAAAGTTTTGCTTTCTTCAAAACAAGGATAGGTAATTGTTGCTGTTAAATTCACACTGTGTATTAGACGATTATTCTTAATCTAATAATTATCCTTTTAATTTATTAGGTATAACATTTTTAATTATATTTTTTTATTAATTAGAGTTACGGAATGCTTTCCAAGGGGAAATGGTTGGTGAAGGCGAAGACAAAGAAGTAATACTCATTACCCTGCGAAGGCCTTTAATTTATATTCAACCCTTGGCTGTGGATAAAGCAATATTAGTGTGGTTGAATTACAAAAATGCATACGAATATTGGAACGAACAACGGGCTAGTTTAAATAAAGAAGTTTTGACAGCTACTCAGCCTTCGACAGACAAATTGCCATCTGATAAAATACCGGTATCACCAAATTTGGGTACTATTTTCTTACAACTGACTGTTGAAGATATGGGTATTTGTGTACCTTTGAATCCTCTTCCTCAGGTATGTAATTATTATAGTTTATAAATTAAATATTTGAATTTGAATTTCATAATTTATGTTTTTTTAAGACAACATGGGGTTTAAATCGGTCGATTTTCATGGACTTTGAGTCATGTTCTGCAGTGGTAGTTACATTAGAATCAACCAGTATATCAGCATGTAGTTCTGGGTCTCTAGTCAGTAAGGGCCGTTTCATTGGCCTATGCTTAAGATTTGCTGATGATTTTGATTCATCTCTTGATGATTGGAAGCCTGATATAACTAATGAACTTGTGTCTACTGCCATGAATTTGTGCATAGTGTCAGAAGGAACATATGAAGTATGCAGTCGTACAACTTCTCAAAAATTAGATTCTGTTACTGGTACGTAATCTTAATAGTTAACATGTAAAATATTTTTGCTATAAATATATTAATTAATTGTGTATTATAGAAAATGCAAAATGGTTTTTAAACGTAAAATGGCAAATGGAAGGCGTTGACATGCATTTAGATGTAAATATAGGAAAACAGCTTAGTGCATTAGGACATACCTTAACTGCTCTAACTGGAGTACAAGATACTGATGATCCATTATCGGATAGTGATCCTATATCTCAAGACAGTGATATTATTAGACACAAATCAAACATGGAAGGTGATATATTAGCGTCTTTAGCCATTGATCCCACTATGAGTGCCAAGACTAGATCAAAGATAATCGAGAAAGAAATGTATGAACAAGCTAAAGCCATAAATGATTTACGTTCATTGGGAGCATCTCAAGGGACTATTGAACATGAAGTAAAGCGTTTACGCGAATTGGAAGCAATGGTTTTCAAAGGATTCAGGAGGTGAGATTTGGTTAGAAATGTATTATTATTATTACTATTATTTGATGCTAAGCAAATCAATTTTTAGAGATATGATTCAGAAACTTAGAAGACAAAGTGTGAAAGGTAAATCAAGTTTAAAGGGTAAATTTGGACTTAGCAATAAAAGTTCAACATATAGGTCAAAGTCATTTATAGTTTCACCTACACAAGAAGTATCAGAATTCAAAGAAACTCAAAGGTAAAATAAACTTTTAAAATTGTACTCAAACCAATCATTCCAATATTAAAATAACTAAATAACTAATAAATATTTTAAGTCCTGACGAAGTGACTAGTTTAAGCAGTGTTGAAAATTCTCCTCAAGCTGGACCACAACGTTCAACATCATTCAGGGTGACACATCCTGGTCATGTAACATTCAGTAATACTAAAGAAATATTCCGACAAAGTTCGTTGCCCAGTGCTAGCTCCGAACAAAGTTTAACTACAGAAGGTGATGACAGTTGGCCAAATACCGATTATGGCAGACATATGGACTCAAGGTAATTGTGTTTAAAACTTTAAAATTATATTAATTCGTTATATCAAATATTGTTTTGGTAGGGATGACTTTTTGGTTAATCCATTGTTTGTGTCTGGTGCTGCTCAAAAACCACAAGAACCTAATATTGATTTTGAGTTAGATGTAAAAGTATTCATTAACAGTGGAAAATGTGTATTACACACTAAAGATTCTGTTAAAGAAGATGAAATCAAATTGTGAGTATTTTGTTAAATGTTAATTTTTAAAACATTTAGTGACCATTTTATTTTTAAGGATGTCTAGAATGAAAAAAGAGCGTAGTTGTTCTGGCGGTGTATTTGAATATGTTCCTGGAAGTCCAAATTTACCTAGGCGTTCTTATAAAGATAAATTAGGTGCAAATAGTACATCGAGTTCTAGATTAAGACACCACCAGACAGTGACCAACACTTTATCTCAGTTATCTGAACTAACTATATTTCATATTCCTGGACTGGATTTTAAAGTACATTATGCATCAAAAATGGTATCTGACGAAGGTCAATCCCTCATGTATTCAATTGACTCAAGTGGAGTAATCAGTAGAAAAACGAGTACGAAAAAAGCCAGCCTCTATTGTTGGGCTACACTCCAGAGCATACCAGAAGAGACTATTATATCACCACATATACTCGAATTCTTAGAGCAAACTTTAGCACCTATACCTGCACAACAGTTTGCTGATACAGGTAATTTTATATTTTTATTATTCACCTTAAATTTAAAAAAAAAAAATGAAAATATGGTTATTTTTTTTTTTAGGTACATTTGATACTATGTTTGCTACAGACAATGATGACGATTTGTTTGCTCCATATTTGACACCTGGGCAATATGCTTATACCTCATTCCCTGTGGACGTAATTGTCTACCTCCATGTTCAAACATCAACATTTAGATTTTCATGTTTGCCAGTATCACGAGTCGAGTGTATGCTAAAGTTGCCATCATTGGATATTGTATTTTCTTCTAAGAGAACTGATTCTTCAAATGAGTAATATAAGAATTAACTTATTAGTAATTATATTTTAAAAAAATGTGCACTTCTTTGATTATTAGACTTGAAGATTATTATGAAGACTCTAATAGTCTACCAGTTGCAGTAGGAGGTTTAAGTATCACTGGAGTAATGGCAGACTTTTCCATGTATATTTTTCATCCATATGGAGGAAAAAAATCATGTAAAATAATTGTTAATTTAAAATATAGGTATAAATATTTATATTTATTGCGATTTATTTTTATAGCAGCCAATCTTAAAGAACCACATACTCATACATGGTCACCATTAGCTGACGGTGAACGCAAAGATTCTTTAAGCGTTAATGTTGAATTTATTAAATTTCACTTATCCAGAAGTAGGAAGCTAAATTTTGAATCAGTACCTGGACCTAAGTCAACATCTGATCAAAGTCATGCCACTATCAGATTTTCCAGTAAGTATTTTTATTGTCTGTTTAATTATTATTGTTATATTTTTTTGATTGATCTAAAAATGTTTATTTTTCTTTAGCTATTGTTGATATAGGATCTGCTTCATTCAAATATGATATGAGGCGTTTGACTGAAATTTTAGCATTTCCCCGTGCTTGGTATAGGCGTAGCATAGTGCGCAGACTTTTCTTAGGTGATCTTACCAGAACTGTTCCAAGCAGTGTGTATAGTGACCATAGCAACAACGTGGATCCTGATGATTCGTTAGTTAATTAAAAATGTATATTGATTATTTTTTTAAATTATATTATTTTTTTTTAGTTATGGACATTTTGTAACTGATACTAAAGTGAAACCTAGCCGTGATAAACTTCACTTGAACATTAAAGGTGACAAACATTTGCCTTTAGAAAAGAAAAAAAATAATTCAAGTCACGACTCAAGTCCAGACCAAAAATCTAGTAGTGTTGGTGCAGCTGCATGGGAAACATTGGTGATATTTGCTGTAAACTTTAAGAGGCTCAATGTACACATGAATATGGGAAATGTTATGGGTAATGTTACGTAAGTATATAGGATTTGTAAATAATAAATATAGTATATTTATTAAATATTTTTCAAATTAAATTAGCAATTTTAACATTTGTTTAGTTGGTTATCCCAACAATTTCATTCCGAAGGCCGGTTATCCATTGGAAGTACTGGTCATAAAAATATGCACATTGGTTTAGGTCTTGGCGGTTCTGGACTTGACGCTAAAGGCGGTATTGTAGGTGGCACAATTGAATTGAATAAAATTAACACTTATGGTATGTTTTGTAACAATTATATTTTTATTTTTTATTTTTTTCTTTATTATGTTTATACTTTATGATTTTTGTTTATTTTAGTGTTGATAAGAGAAGATCCCGGTTCAGAGCCTCGTCATACTGTTGGTTTAAAATTGTCAGCACTTGAACTTCGTTTAGATTATATGGGTACAGCAGTATTAATGTCCAGAGTTAGCTTACTTGAAGTGGTTTTAAAGGATGAATGGAAGGTGTTGAGTAAAGCAATATCAACTGATAGTGTACATGACTCTAGCAAACGGCCAGGAATTGTGTTTATGCATGGTGATCTTGGTTGGGACCAATTGCAGTTGATGATATCCAAAAGCACATCCTCAGATATTATGAAAATGTATTATAAGTTGGAAGAATTCTTCTCACAGCAGTTTAAGTCTAGCAAACGAGTTTTCTCAAGTCTACATGACCACAGAGAATCAATTGGCAGTGAGAAAAGTTCGAAAAAGAAGACAGTGAGAAGACGTATATTGATCTCAACATCAAGTCCGGATAGTATGTATTTTGTTTTAAGTTAACTTTGATTTACATTTAGATAATTTTATGTCTACCATCATTATTTTTAGACATAAGTCCAGACGAATGTAAACATCATCATCGGCATTGGCAACGTGCATTAGAAGCAGTTTCTGGATTAAGATTATCCACATTAAAGTACCCTTTGCCACATTGGGGTACTGTTCTAGGTGGAAAAATGGATTTACACGGTGTCAATATATCTTTAGCATGCTTTCATGGCATTAATTTCAAATCAAAGTCATGGGCACTATTCTCCTTAAAAGAGCCATGTATATCATTTGCAACTGAAGCTCATGAAGTATTTAATTTTGGAGGTAATAGATTTCAAATATTATATTATTTATAAGGAATTTCCTTATAAATCTTTTATTTTTTATTTTTTTCGAAAAAATATAGATTCCGGACCATTATGTAGAGATGACTTGGATATAAATATAGTACAAAATCTCACTTTTAGTTTGGGCATGGATGGTACTGTACGGCCACAACACAGTATGGCAACTGTGTGTAAGTTTAGTCGTAATGTTCTTTTTCCACCGCAGTTTAAAACTATTCAAGAATGGTTCAATTATGCCTTTGCATTAAGTGAAATAGATGGTAAATATTTTATACTACTATTTACTATTTAGTATTTTATTACTATTTAACTTTATAAAATATTTTATTCAAAATATGTAGAAGTTGACCGTTTCCCAAGTTTGGAGCGTGAGAAACACGATACAACTGAGTCAGCACCACGCTCACGTACACCAAAACCTCAAGAAAACCTGACTCATACACGTGAAGTCATTTTTGCATTACCTACTTTACAATTAAATCTCAAGAGTAACCATACACAACCCGTCAAGTTACCCTCTCCATATGATATCAAACCGACAGTTGAGTGTAGTTTTATAACAGAGTTTGAAGATCATATTTTTGTAACTGTAGATGCAGAAGCTTTTTTCTTTCTACATGATCTCATTACATCTTATATTTTGGAAAAAGATAAAGTTGTAAGTTTTAGATGGTTAATGTTTATTGTTGTTATTTTTTGTTGATTTAATTATTTTTGTTAATTTAGTCTTCTATGACAAATCGACCACAAAGTCCAGAAACATCAAACACTGGAAATACAAGTCAACCTACCATGGAATCGCCTCAATCATTTACTAATGATTGGAGGGATTATAATTGTACCACTTGGCATTTAGAACCAACTGTCAGGTATGGAAGAATAAAAATATTTAAAAAATTTCAACTTTAAACTTAAATAATAATAAATTTTGAATTTTTTGTTTATTTTAGATTGTTGTCATGGGGAGGCAAAAGTATTGAGCCTTATGGCGTAGACTATATATTACAAAAGCTTGGTTTTTCACATGCTCGAACGACCATACCAAAATGGATGCAAAGAGGATTCATGGATCCTTTAGATAAAGTGCTCTCAGTGCTCATGTTACGAATGATAGCAATAGCACGAGAAGAAGATGTTGCCCGAAGGGATGATCCTGTTTAAGGCTATACATTAAAATTAAAATAAAACTATTCCATTGGACGTGACAATTGCATTCTTTTATCATACTGAAATAAGTTACTGAAAAATAATATTATATTTTTACAGGAAATGTGATTCTATCTACTTAAGCTTGCCTTAGTCCTATTTACTATGGATAAGGCAGTTATTTACTAAGTTATTTTATATAAACCAAAGATTAGTTATATTTTTTATTATTCACGCGCAAATAAAAGGCTGCATTGAATTAACAATATTTAAGGTAATTAACATATTATTATCTATAAACAAAATTATTGTGTAATATAATATTCCTTTCCCTTTTACATTTGGATAATTCTTAAAAATTGTGTAGCATGTGAATTATTAAAATGTATTTTTTATTTTATTTTGTTATTGATACATATTATATACATAATATAATGATACAATTAATGAATATACATTATTTTTTTATTGTATTTTGTTGTAAGAATTTAAAATGAAAAAAAAAATTAATAAATATTACAGAATAGTATTGGAAAACCCATACCTATTGCATCGACCTAAATGAAAATGTCATGAGTTTAAATGGAAAGGAATAATCTAAAAGTTTGAATCAACTAATATTTAAAATTTCATTTATTTATATAATTATACTATGATACATACAAAACGCTGTTATTCACTTTTATGTTTTGATAGAAGAGTGAATGTAGTTGTTGCATTCAAGAGGTCAAAATTAAAAATTGTCCTTGGTTTTTGAAAACGTCTGGGAAAAAAAATTACGAAATAATGGGAGTTTTGATAAAATCTAATTAAACTTATTGGCGTAACTCATAAACAAACTAATACCCGTAGACACTTGACATTTTCACCAAATATTTATAATAGTATCCTTTTCAGTGCCGTAGCCAGAGTTTTTTTTTCTTGAGCGGAGGGGGGGCTATAATATTTGTTAGGACTAGGTTACTACCAGATTTTTACAATATAGTAGTTCATTCTATTTCTATCATATTTAAGAATATTAAATTGAAAATTCTAATCCTTCCATAATAGTTTCTTCGCTTTGCCGCCAGTGAAGTTATAACATTACATTTTTTATTCTTCGTCGTCATTTTAAGCTTGTTTTTTAAAAAAAAAACATCTAAAACTTTTTTTCTTTTATTTTCAATTTTTTCATAAAGATAAGAACTATAGGTATAAACTACTATAAGTTACTTAGTATATAATAATAATAAATTATAATTTTGTCCAAATTTGAACATTAAATGAAACTGTGTTTTTTTTAATATTTTTTGGTTATGGGATAACCTATTTACGTTTAATTTACCTTGTTATAAATTTTCAATCTTAAGCTATAAAAATTGAACATTTTTAAATTTTCAATTTGATAGGTAACTGTTGTCAAAAATCAAACTTTAAAGTTTAAATGCATATAAAAGAAAATTGTATTAGTATTTTTAATATTTTTGAATTTCTATTGTAACAATATATCAGAAGCCTTGTATTAAATTTTCACTCTTTTTGATCTGACAAATATAATTATATTGACTTTTATAAAAACAAAATTTAAAAAGATTGGAATCTGAAAATATTTGTTACACCTCGAATCAAGACAAAATACTTTAAAAAAATGTATGGTTTAAAAAAAAATGCTTGTATATACATAAAGTGAAAATTGTATATATCTTCAATTATTTGTTTATAGTTACACCAAAAACAAAAATCGATTTTGCCTAAAAATTCCAGTTTTTCCTTAATATTTTTTTGTTTTTCCCGGTACTTTTGAAAAATTCTGGGAAATTGTTACTTTTGACCCATCTCCCCACCCCAGAGTACCAACTAGATTCACTTTCCTATCAGAAAAGATGGCGTTGAAGAAAATCTTAATATTTTTACTGTCCTAAAAGGTGATGACAGACACAAATAAAAATTAAAAAAATTTAAAAAAAAAAACACATCATTACATCAATATAAAAACAAAACATTCAACTCATAATTTAAATGAAGATGAATAAATAAATAAATACTATATAACTAAACAATAATTATTTATAGATAAAAATTGGTTATAGGTACCAGTTATATCATGGTTATCATATTTATATACCTAGCAATTGCTATAATTTAGGTAACTTATACCTATGGGACACCACTCCCTTGGGTCACCACTCTCTTCTAAAAACCAGGTGAAAACCGAGGAACGGAAAGTTACCATCAGCCTGTAGCAAGCAAGATGGTACGCCTCATCCAAGGCGTCGTGGACGCGACTCGTAATCCCGGACGTAGGCAGGTGGTTTGGGAGGACCGTGCCGAAAGCGCCTCTGACATTCCACATAACCTAGGCACTGACGGGCCACGGTTGCTTCCAACAATATCTGTACCGGATGGGCAGGGCCGTCAGCCCGCGCTGCTATCAGTGCGATGGTGAGTTCAACACGGTCAATCATACCCTGTTTGAGTGCTTGTCCGTAATGGTCTGGACACAGAGAGGATCTAGAGGTCCGACTCGGCCGCCGCCCAAGCTTCGCGAATCTGCCGGACATAGTCTGCGGACCGGCATTTGAGAATCTTCCCGTCGACCCGGAGTACAAGGAAACAATTCTACGGGGCGCCGAGGAGACCTTTAGAATTTTTTATAAGATGGTCGAGGACGTAATGACGATTAAGGAGGATGAGGAGAGAAAGAGACAAGCTGCCGATGGTAGGTGTAAGGAACCCCCCTAGACCTAAAGCCCTCCCCCAGCTACGGCTTTGATTATTTTCCATACATGATAACAACTAACATTTTTGAAATATTTTGACTTTTTTTGAGCTATTGTTATCTTTTATAGCCTTGAGAATATAGTAAATTTTTTGAAAATTACTAGCTGTCGATAAAAATTTTTTCATTTTGTAAAAAAGCTTGTAAATTTAATGCAAGGGTCCTCATAAGATGCATTAATAGCAGTTCAAAAATATTAAAGATACATAACTATACATTAGCACGATAATTTTTTATAATATGCATTTAAAGTTCAAATGTTGACATAATTCTTTGAAATTCCGAACATTTGCAAATTATTCTTTCCATAGCTAACATTAGAAATTTTAATAGAGATTCCCCACAAATTTTTCCATCTTAAACAAAAAAAAAATTGACTGGAATTTAACATTAATTTTATGAGTGTTTGAGTTTAAAGTTTTTATGATATTCGATTTTCACCGGTAAATTAACGAATTAAATTATTGATTTTTGATATTTTGTTGTAATAAATGACATTTTCACCAAATATTTATGCTTGCATTTTCCATACATGTTAAAATGTTCAAACTATTTTAACTCTATTGAGCTATTTATAGTCAAGAGAATTCTTTAGAAGTTCATTTTTTGATTTACCTAATAATGCCGTCTTTAGTGTCGATGATCGGTGTCTCTCCGATCTGTGTAGTTTCTGGTCAATTGGTTTTGATTACGATGGTCTCTTTGGTCATTTCTTATATGAACTAAGGTCAGTCTTGGCTTATTCACTTTGAAATATTTTTAGACGTTTGCTAGATGAAGGCATATTTACACCTCAATGCTAAAGTTAAGCTTTGTTACGTCTGTCATTAAGTCTGGTTATCCGTCTCTAGATTCAAACTATTGACCTTATTCGATTCAATATCATATGTTTCTATAATGTTCGAATCCTTGATTTTAAATGCCATCCAACCCTTAGTTAATTGTATCTTTATGGATATTTTCTATCACATTTGATCTTTAGTTAACAACTATATTGATGTCCCTTTTCAGTCGCAGTCCCTTGTAGATGTAATTTATATCTCCATTCATAACACTTTTGATTCTGTAGTGGATCTTAAATAAATGTGCTCTATTGACGACTGCCGTAAATTACAGACCAATCTTGTCGGTCCTCAGTTTTGTCCCTATGACATTTTCTTCAAATCCCTTGTGCACTTGTTGCTATAATCTGTTGGGTCAATCTTTTGATTTGGGTGTATATAAGTGTGCTGCAGGTATCCAGTTTCTCTATTGGTTGTTAAGGGCATTATCAATTCACCTATCCTTCTATCATTATTATGCGCTTTAAGGTACCTCAATACGTATCCCTCTACTTCTACACTGCTGAATTTTATATTCTACATGCCATTACAAATTATATTTGACCAATGAGTCGCTTAGCCGCTTAGATAAATTATGTTGAACGCCAATGGCCCTTCTTTTTCAATTTATCTGAATGAATCTTTTTAATATTGTAATGTTTGTAATATTTTGCACCTGTTAACATTTTTCTCGTATTTCTGTTCATTAATCTTTATGCCAATTTTTATATCAATTTTGTAATTTGTTCCAATTGTTACCATGGGCCTACCCCATATCTAAAATAATGCGATTAACAAATTATTTTGTGTCTTAGACATTTTAAAGGTACAGAATACAGATACTGTTCGTCAAACCATTAAAGTTGAGACTTCCTATGTCCCGATTTGGAGTGTGTGTGTGTGTGTGTGTATATATAATATTTATGTGAAAAATACGGGCTGTGTACAATACATGCGAAGCGACGAGTAAAAATAATCGTTAAGCTTTACGATTAAATAACTATACCTCGTAAAGCACAACGATTGACGAATATTCGCCGAGCCATACTAGTCGTGTGGAACCGGATTAAGATATCAATTTATAACAATAAGATAGATGAAAAATGTGTTAGGTATTATTATAATAACAATCGTTAATCTTAAAAAAAAAAAAAAAAGTATCGTTTTAAATGTTAATGTTTTGCAATACAAATACTTGATACTTTCCATGACTGGAACCTATCAGTCATCGGATAGATACAAGAGATATAGGATACTACCCAACCTTGAATTACGAAACTGTTTTTAAGCTTTTTTCTTTACCTTTTAGTGGTATGTCCCATAGGTATCTTTATACCAGTTGTAAAAGTAATAGGTACAATTAAATGTTATTCATACATAGAGTAGAGCTTAATGCTTAAAGTTTTAAAATATTTTAAGGATATATTGAAATTAGTTACCTACCTTCGCCGATTTAGGCATATAATATAACATGGTTTTAGTTATGAATTTATGATGTAATTAAAAAAATATAAAATCGCATGGAATTGTAAGTTTTTGTTTGACATTACTGCTTATTATTATTATTTTCTATACACAATGAAATTTGATAAATATTACGACACATTTTTAACTATTCATACCACGAACCTGTCTACACCATTCTTCTGAAACACTTAGATTTAATTTACTGGAACTATTGACTTGTACAGTTTTACGTCTATAAAAATAATATTATACTCTATAGTAATATACTAATATACCTAAATGGGAATGCGATATATTTTTGGCAAAATTTAGTTTGACCTACTGTTTTACTAAGGTCTAAGAGTATTCAGTAATATAATATAAATACATTATAAAATATCCTTTGTAAAATAAGACGTAGAGGTTGACATACAGTGTCTGTACGCAGAATCTTTTTTCGTATGCAACGACTTATCAATCATCATTGAATTTAAATTTAACTCGTCCATTACAGTGACCTACTCGATGACGATGTGCCCTCGAAACATACTAAATAGCTCAGCGACTTTCCCGGTTATGTTTTAATTATTTTGTTTACTATAAACAATATATTATTATCTATTAGGTAACTATATATGGTATTAGGTATTATATTAGTTATACATATTATTATGTATTAGCCATCAGGTATTATTGGTCTCCCCTTGTAGTTTAAGAGGACTAGGTGATTTTCGGTCGTATTAGGAAATTTCTTGCTACTTTGGAAAACTTTACTAATTACTGTATGTGAATATGTGATGTTAGGCATATATTTTTAATAACGTTACATACATTGAGTAGGTATTAAAACTGTAGTAGGGTAAATAATTTGGTAATAAATTATCCTCTCCGCTTGGGACTTAGTCCGCAGAGAAAGGTTTACGTTTATTAGCATTCAAAATGTTCATTTTCCCTTCATTCGGCTGCCAGGGAATTGTAATCGTCATCAAAACATAGCTACTATTTAACGAATTTAACAAATTTATTGATATTTCATGATCGTATACAGTCCGGTGGGAATTATCTATTAATATATGCTATTGTACTAACCATTTAGATATTTTAACAAAGTGAATTTAATTTTAAATATGTACCTAGTTTCCATAAAAATACGCAGAAAAATATGCAGCATGTTTATCAAACATAATATCAACTATACTGTAATTTTATTGTACTAATCAGTAATCGTTGTATAGTGCCAAATGAAAAATAAATATTATGTCTATACGCTGTTTTGTTTTATTTATAATAAAAATATTATAGTGGTCAATATACAGAGTGCAACAGGAAGACCCGGAAAAAAAAAAAATGATGCTATTTAAACGTATAGCAAAAATTGTGAAAATTATATAGTTGATAAATAATTTAAGAAATATTATACCTACTCATGTCAAAAAATTTCTAAAAATAATTTTATGAAAAAAGTTATTATACGTTCTAAATTAATTTACTCAAAAAAATATTGATATTTTAAAAAATTCTAAAAGACAAATTTCTTGACTTAGATAAATGTTGTTACCATCAAAATTATTCTTATAATCAGATTTACAAATCTGTTGTATTGAACCATCCAAAAATATTTAAATCAAATTAAAATTTATTTATTTTCAGTATTAAAAAATAAAAATATTTTTTTATATTAAACGGCGTGTAGCGCGAGACTACTAATAAATTATATATAAAAAAAAAATAATAAAAATATTAATTAGAACAAAAATTATTTCATCTTTCAGGTATTCCTGTTACATCCTGTACAGTAACCTACATGGGTACGTTTGCCAAGTTTTATTGTAAATCATTGACTACTGCTCCGAGTTAGTGAATGCGGTTCTGCAAGAGTCAACACTATAATAATATGAAATAAAGTAGGTAAATGTAATCGTAATGATTTATATTAACAGTATAATATATTAAGCATTGCTTAAAAATGTCAAATAGATAATTATATTAGGCAAGTTTACCAATATAGTAGATACCTACTATTCTACTACCTAATATATTATTATTAAAGCTATAGTGTTATAAATAATCGTTTGATATCTGTAGACTGTAATGTCATGAGCAATGACTGTATTCTTTCAAAAATACTCACAGAAAATAGGTTATAACGTATTATTACTCGTCTGTCCGCATAAGTTTAAGGCGTTTAAGAAGTCAGAAATATTAACACTCCGCTGAAGCCGTGTATTATCGTGTATAAAGTTAATAAAGGTAAAATGAAACATGAGTCGATTTGACAGGGATTTAGCTTTACAACTTACAAGGCTAGAGCACCTAAGTTCATATTTTATCTAACAGACTCTCGCCCAGGCAGTATGAAAAAGGTGTAGAGAAGCGGTTCTTAACCTGTAGTCCGCGGCGCTATCGGTTTTTTTGGTCAAACACACACACACACACAATATGTACGCATATTAATTCTTAGTATTGTTTATTTTTATTGAATTATAATCGAAATAAATAATAAACATAATTTTTTCTTATTAATTCGGGGAGGGAGGTCCGCGGCTTCAAAGATCATTTTTGCTGGTGTCCAGCAGCCACAAAAAAGGTTAAAAACTGCCGGTATTACATTATAATATAACACTCATCGATTAAACGATACCATATAATATATACCTACACATACCACATACGTACACTATAATAGCGTATCGGTGAGTGCGTTATTTGGTGTTATTTTGAGTATAATAGTATTGATAAATCAAGTCAGTATTTATTTTATAATAAAATAATGCAATATAGAACGGTAGACCGTATTTTTAGCCCTGTGTATTTATACCCTGTATTTATATCCGTGTGGGTGTGTGCTTACTGGGCTGGCAATAATTTGGCGTAAATAATGTCAAAAGTTTTTACGGTTGAAATGTAGTATCTGTATAGTCTTTACGCGGAGTTAATAATTTCAGTAAACCAATGGAAAATCTACAAATAAAAACTGTCGGTACCTACCTGCCTATATTTATATTTTATGGGAATATCGTATAGGAATAAAAAACCTAAACCTTGCTGAACATTTTTGTACATATACCTAATACAATACAAATAATATAATAGTATAACCATAATAATAAGTTAGGTATAGAAATGTAGAATAACTAAATTTAAAAACCACCCAATGAAAAAAAGTTAGAGTTTAAATAATAAATATATGTCGTCGATTTATTGTGGGCACGCGCACACACACCCTAAAACAATTAACGCGATTTGCTTGAAGGATTACGCGTGAGGTCAATGTATAACGGATTACGCATGAGGTCAATGTATAAAGGATTATACGCAACGATGATGGCCGATCTACCGGTAGGATTATTAAACAGATTTGGAAAAAAAAAAGGATTTGAAGTTGTTTTTATTTTTTTATCATCAGTTTTTATGCAATCACGAAGCTGTGTGTTGGCGGCGAATCGCGGGTTTTGTGTCCAATTTAGGGTTGGATGATTTCCGGGAACGCAACTTGGCGGGAATTTCCGGGAATATCGAACAATTCAAGAGAATAAATTACTATTTATTAATTACCATGTTAATTAAAGGCGTATTTCAATTAAATATTCAAATGTATTGATCAAATATTATATACATAGATAAATAATTATAAATATTAAAATATGTAATTTTCTTTTAACCAATCAAAAATTAATAGTAAAAAAAATAAATAAATAAGAATTGTGTATTCGTGCACAGATCATTTTCATTGGGACGTTATACTATACATACAAATTAAAATCGAATGACGTTAAACCCAACTATGATGATATTATGCTGAATGTACACACAAAACAAATTTCTTTTTAAAAAGCACTTTCCAAACACTGTAAGATTTACATAACAATATTACATATTAAATAAATAATATTCAATTTTGTTAGACTTCTTATTTAAAATCAAAATATGCGTTATGTTAATAAGCGTTAGAACTTAGAAGAATATAAAAATGTAACGTTTATGTGTAACTGTTAGGTGCGAATATAAAATATAAAGTTTGAAGCAGTTAATTTAAACTGCAGGTTTATTGGTAAATGTTCACATCCACGCGACGCTTATCAGTTATCACATTGGTTATAATTCAGAACAGTGGTGTAATTTGGTCATATTTGTTGGGCGGGGGGGATTGTAACATTTACTCTAACATTGTTTTTATAAAATATACTTTATTAGCACCAATAAATAATAAGTACATAAATATAGTCCTCCTCTTAAAAAAAAAGTCACGGGGGGATATGACTCCAAATCCCCCCCCCCCCGTACTGACTCAGAATATTAGTAGTAGTCGTTCAACGGTTATATATTATTATATATACCGTATCACAATGAGATAGTCTTAAAGCTACGAAGCTACATTATTCTGTCATAAAATTTAAATACTTAAGACCCAAGTCCTGATATTTGTTTTACAGACTTTCCATACGTGTAACATGCGTACAAGTTTTATGAGCTACCCATCAACTTTATCAACCGGTTGAAGATTAATAACAGTTAAATAGTATACAATTGGAGGTATTTACTGCATATTTATTTGATTTACAGCTGACATCTATTCCGGCATGGATACCGTTTCTCTATGACAGTGGTGCGCAATCTTTTTTGATCCATTACACCCCCAAATGTATGTATTTCGATGAGGTTGCCCTACCAATATAACATAACATAGATTGTACAATGCTTTTTTATTTGGTGATAAATTATTGGTAACCCCCTATTAAAATTTCGGGACCAGCCTTTGGGTTGCCTCCAGGTTGCGCACCACTGCTCGATTATATTACAGTATTTCTAAAATATAATTTTAATTTAAAATTATAAAGTATACCAACTATCAGCAAAAATATAAATAAAATGATAATTTATGTTTTAATTTTTGTTTTCCCGGGTGTGCTAACCCATGATTAGCATATTGCACCGAAAACATTATTTTATAAACACGGTTGTGCAAATATTTCATTAATTTAGATATGAAAAGGTACCAAAACGCATAGGTAATATTGTTAAATAGCCGATAGGTTAATAAGAAATATCCAACGAGTAATATCACAGTACAAAATATATTTCGATGGTAATTTCGGTTGACCTTTGTTAAATTTATTCCGCTAAAACCCGACCGCCTAACCTCTAAGGGTCCAATACGATTTTAATGTATTGATATAATATTATTGACGGTGTACCTATTGTCTATTGTTGATAATATTATGATACTGAAGGCGTGTTCTATACTAAGTCTATGATATATCGTTCAAAATATCAAAACCATTTTGATATTAATTATTGGTGAATAATTACTATCGAAACGTTTGAAAAAAAAACAAATACTTTAATTATTATGAACCATTCCTATACTAGATATCCTAACCAGATTGATATAATATATTATTTATTATACTCACGACCGGTACGGCGCCCCTAAAATAGCCAGCAACTCCAAAACTCCGCGTGCTGCGGCGGCGATCACGTCGCAATTGTGTTTGGGAATATTATTGTCATTTTACTAAAATTTTAGCGATGTTAATTAATTATTAGCCGCGACTCCGACGAACTTGTCTCTGCAGTGGCGTCGTGTCAAACGGTTTTACTTCTTGCGACGGTCTCCGAAGAACGCTTCGAGTAGAGGTGGGTACCTACCCGATAAGTTTTTCGTGCGATTTGATTATGCGTAGACAGCGGCGGACCTGTCAAGGCGCTTTTCGTCCGTATAATACGCGCCAGAGACCGTTGTCGGCCGTGCTTTCCCTTTGGCACACCAGCGAGGGTTTAATTTTGTGTAGACAGTAATGAAATAAATTATTATCGTGGTAGTAGTTTTTTTTTATATTTATTTTTTTTTTTTTTACAGGTTTATATTATTTATATTATTACGTGTCGCGTGATCGATGACTGGCCAGCGGGCACCGGCGGCGGTGACACGTCCAGTCCGACTACATTTTTGAGCTTATAATATAATATTATTATTACAAAAATCGATTTCAGAAAAAATTAAAATTTGTTTACCGCGAAATCATCGTTTAATCCATGTTTTCATAATGTATAATATTATGTTTTGATGTATCGACATTGCGTGATTTTTTTTATCGACGAAGCGCGTATGTAGAAACTTACAACGTTTATTTTGTCCTATTATAATATTATTATGGTACGCGTAATAACGTCGATTTATCGTGGCATTATCTGAAGACATTTAACCAAACGAATATAACGCACCTCCCCTTCACGATGATGGCCTGCATGTTCAATGTTGTGTACTGGATTTCGCACGTTGGAAAAAATTAATTTACACGTCATATAGTTGCTTGTTCATAATATATAATATAGGTCCCTACAATCTACACGCGTGCCTTGGGTCAACATTCTCTTGGGGCCACGGCCATTTTATCGTGACATTTTGTCCACCTCATTATTTAATATTATAACTTACGAGTTATATAGAAACGTAACATCATAACTCTCAACCGTAGTTCTAAAATCTGCTTTCATACATGCAGGCATATAAGTTATTATATAACTACACAATGAAACTATTTAGCTTTATTATTTATAACCCTTTACAGTTAAGGGGCGCTAAATCGTATGCTAAGCATCTTTTGGATAGGCATACCTGCACATTATTAATTACAGGATTAACTATATTGTCATCGTGGTGTAAGTTTTTGTAAGATCACATGTTTGTTGATATATATATATTACGGGATGACTCAGCCCGTTTGCCCTCGTAAGTATGTAATATTAGGTACAAAATATTATCAACATTAAACAATTTTATTAGAGTTTAGAGTTAAACGAAAAAACTACTGTAAAATATAAATTATATTAATTTTAAGCGGCGATTGTCTCGAAAAGACTCGGTGTTCGGAACGTTCACTAAAAAAATGAATTCGTTCACGTTCAGTGCTTAAAAAAAAACTCGTTCACGTTCAAAGTCATATTTTCTTACAAATGAACACGTCCACGTTCTTTGAAAATATGAAAATATTTCGTCGTTCATTTATTTTATTTTTATGTATCTTTTAAATACGAATAAAAAACCGTGGAAATATTATATTATTGTTGTTTTATGTCCAGGCGTGCCCATTGGAATTTCGCGTATTTTATTTTTATAATTCGTAATAATAATAATATATTATACATCATGATAGCATTATCAATCAATATTTATTAAATATATAAACGTCGTTCACGTTCTATTTGAAAAAAAACGAGTGACGTTCATGTATTTATCGTTCACTAAATATGAACGTGAACGCATTATCGAGCGTTCATGAACGACGACGTTCTTTCCAAACACTACATGACGTACCTAAAATAATTTTCAAAAATCTGATTTTTTTTTTCAAATGCGATATTAATTTGTCACGACTTTTAAATTTTACATTTTAACTTCGAGAATCTATTTTTTTATGGTAAAAAAACAGAGCAGAAAGATAAGATCCTTAAGCTATAAACAATGTATATTGTTAATTTTGTCACAATCACTTTAAAGTCAGATGGTTGAATTCAATTGTGAAATATTTATTTATATTATTATTTTTAATTTTGACGTCATTAAAACCAAATTAACCAATTTCCCTTATTTTTTATCACCATAGGATTTATTTTTGTTTGGATTATTGTGTTGGTAAGACGGTAGGTAGTACCTGCATTAAAATAATTACAAGAAAAGATAAGTTTATTATATAGTATCGTTTATTTTATGTTATAACAAGAAGGTTAAAAAAAACATCAAACTTGGTTCGATTA
Source organism: Sitobion miscanthi (assembly GCA_008086715.1). NCBI lineage: Eukaryota > Metazoa > Arthropoda > Insecta > Hemiptera > Aphididae > Sitobion > Sitobion miscanthi. The sequence goes on from CM017797.1 coordinate 22,760,288, forward strand.
AAAACATTTTCATTTTCAAATAAGTAAACAAAACGATGAACTTTTTTGTTCATAATATTGAATAAGTATGGACAGAGCAAGAAAAATAAGCCTTATGGATGGGGTTTCTATGAGTATATTTTTTTATAAAAACTTTGTGAAATTTTTCTTATCTTAATTTATTCCGTACTTCATATTTATATGGTAATTTAACTTATGTTAAAACTATTGATTACTTCGGTTCCTAAGGGACTTGTCGACCTTTCTTATAAAACAATTTACCCGTACTTTGATATATTATGCAGCATAACCTATCCATTATTTTTATAATTATTCTTATACCTATTAGTACAGATTCTAAAAAGTTTTTATCACGATTTAAGTTTAATATCCAGATAACAAGAAATTGGTATACTTTTAGTTTTCAAATAATGTATTTTTGATCATCCTGTTCCGCTCTGCCCACCTACATTTAAGGTCGTAATGTTTCCACCGAGTATTATCTGTTGGTGTTTAACTGTGAATAGGCTATACACAGGTGTAAACTTGGTGTAGTTTAAATGATTAATAACTACACAAGTTTGAAGTTTGTTTGTATTATGTTTGTGTATAACCTATACCGCAGTTAAATCTAAACTCAACTACATATAATATAATTATTATTGAGGTAACGGTTAAGATATAATATTTCTTAATTTATATAAATGTATAACGATCTAGCATTGCAAAATTGTGGTCAATAACATAAGAAACAATAATAAATATGATGCAACCGTCAGTTGAGTGCATGGTACGTCACCAGCGGACTTAGTTTTCGGCCCTTTGGTAGGATTCATGTGATGTTTCCGTGTGACTGTTACCACTGCATTTGTTTGGTTTGTGGGCACGGTCATGTTGCAGTACATGTCATCGCAGCAGGATACGCACACCTGTAAACAATAATCATAGTGTTTATTGTGTTTTTATATTATATATTATGCAAAGTTTTGATTAAAATTATATTGTTGTTACATTTTAACATTGCATGGTTTTAACTGAATATGCGTAATTTTGTTCAATTTTAACTGTAGAAAATTCAAAAAAAATCTTTGGCCGCCTAACGTTTCAAATAATATAATACCCGATAAGTATAAATCGATATCTACAAAATAACTCGTTGCTCTTGCGATTATAAACAATTGTTTTTCTTTAATTCTATGTACGCCTCGTTCAAAACACACATGTTTAAATATAGTTAAATTAAAGAGTAGATATAAATAAATAATTAAAGAATAATACCAAACCAGGGGGTGACCGATGAACGGTAGTCACATGTGTCGCCTTTATACGTTGGAGAACTATTCCAAACTAGCCCTACCGAACGCCACTGCGTGAAGGTGCAACAAGATGATACTATACCTACGTATTACACGGCTTAAAATTTCAGACCATTCAAGTGCATCGTCTTGCATCCCTGAGATTACGCTTATGGTATTTGCAAATATATGAATTATTAGGTACGTGTACTGTATGAGATTTATATTTCATGAAAAAATTGTTTTTATTAGGGTCTAAGTACCCACGTGTCTTATAAGCGTTAAATGTGCATTAAAGACATCATTTAAATAAGATTTGGGGGACGGAGTGGCCGAGTGGAATAAGGTGTCGGTTGCAACGCGCACCGACGCCGGTTCGATCCCGGCTATGAGCGGCATTTTTCTTCGAGCAGTCACGGTGTCCGGAGAGAAAGGCCGCCATCCCCCACCCAGCATGGTGGATACCTACGGGTGTGCCCACTTCAAAATTCTGTCAAAACACAAACACTCACGTGTAGAAATTCACCGTTCCAAACCCTACAAACAGCTAATGGCCATAGATGCCGAGCTTAAGGATCAATAAAAAAAAAAAAGATTTATTTTGAATTCGTTAAAAAAATATAGATAGATACTATTGCAAACTGAGTTGACTATAGTTGAGGTATTGTCGTATTGAAGACAAAAGTAAGGTAGAATCATAATATTATAATATACTTGAAATACAGAATGACGTACAATATATAAACTACTCTGGACATTGTTATTAAACATACATCTGTAGATATGAAATTATATTGACAAATATTATTATTAAAATAATATATTGTTGACCTTATGTCTTTTATACAATTTATAGAAAAGGATAATATTAATATGTATACTTTCAGATTAATAATATAATTTAAATTTTTTTTTAAACTAGACATATTATATTTTACTATAATGGTACCTATGTAAATAAACTATCACATTTTTTTTTTGTTTAAGTAACATAGTTATTATTAAGACAAAATGATCTTAAAAAAATTAAAATGTATAGACAATAGATATATCTATACATAAATGGTATTCCTATTTTACTTCATACCATTTAAATTAAATTTTTAGGTTAGGTAAGGTAATAATTCAATTTTTTACAATAGGTATTATTTTTGAAATGTATTTTATTCCTTGTTTGTAGCATTTTTATACTGTGGATTTTAAATTTCACGAAGCGAACTTTTGATTGACAGGAATATGTAAAAGTTATTTTTAGTGGCACTTTATTAGTTAAATTGCATTAACAATCGGAATGTAGCTGATATAGTGGGCTTCAAGGAGAGTGTATAGTGAATAGTGATTGATTAAAATGAACAATGGACAAAAATCACAATGGAGTTTTTTTGTTTTTCTTCCGGCCATCTATTTGATGTATAAATCCCATCCACAACATCTTACCTTTCCATTTTACTTTATCTCCTGACATTACATCGATTTATTATTATTTTTGTCTCTTTAAATCAAATGTATCTCACTCAGTTTTCATTCATCACTCGCTACATGTCCAAACCATATCCATTTTTGTCAACACATACCTTTATAATCTACGATCATAGTACACTATAATACAGTCTAGGCTTCCACCCTTGTTGATTTTTACCTATCATCTTAATAAGTAATGACTATTTTATTAATGTATAAATTATGTTTGAAGTCAATAATCATAATGCATAGGTATTATATCTAACTAGTATACAATTTAATTTACCACCCTACCGGTCGTTTGTGCCTACACCTATATTTATTTTTCATTAATAAATAAATAACATAATGACGTTTACCGTTATAACATTTAGGTACCTAGTTCATTACAAAATTATTACATTAGCCTGGTGAGTACTAAACTTAAGTTACGTACTAATTACTAAATCAATATGATTAATTGCAATTTAGTTAGCACCAATGATTCCTTCCCCCTAACCGCGTTTAATGTCACCACTAACGGAATAATTTTCCAGTTAAAACCGAGATTGAAGGAGAATTGCTTGATTTTTTTATCGATCGTTTCCAACACATCAACAATAATTTATTATCAAATTTGTCATCTTTAATTTTAGCTATCGCTAAATTAGACAGAAAACTAATAATAAATTACTCAATTTCAACTACTGATGATTATTATATGTAATAAAAAGGGTTAACGGCTTAACTGGGCTCTTATTCACCTGGTTACACCGCTTATGGGATTCGTTCTATATTATAGTTTAATATTATGCATCTTCTTAATTTGTTGTTTACATTTATACCTTAAAAATTAAAAGTATACATAAAAGGGATTATTCAACGATGATAATACCTAACTATTACTCGTACTATAACTATTATAGTAGTGTACAACTTACAGTCTGTCTGTCAATGCTTAGACAACCGACGGTGGACGGATGACATTCTGTTCGGTTAGCACATTTTTTGTTCACAATAACACTAGATCCAGTTGAATCCATTATGTGTAACGTCTGACAGTAGTCTAGATCTACGGATGCATAAATTACTTCCACTGAAGTTTAAAATTAAAACTGATACATACCTCGAGCACATGGTTTGTCAATGGCATATTGGTTGCATGTCAAATTGTCTGACACGTTTACGCAAGTGTAGCAAGTTAAATTTTCTGAAATAATTAAAGCAATCTATGAAATAAAACTTATAAGATCTTTAAAATGCAGTAGCTGATAATGTACGTTTTCTTATCTACTATAATTTAATGCCAATCCGTATTCTGCACATTATCATGGACATTTATTTATTATTGTTATCATTTATTTATTTTCTATTTGTATACTTTTAAATAAACTGCATCGCGCTGGAGCAGGTTGACGTATGATTTATAACTTTATACACATATACCTTTCTAATAGGAACGGTGCAGTTTTATCTCATATAGTATGTGTTTGGCTATTATTCAAATCGGCTACTTGATATTTAAATTAGATTTGAAAAAAAAATATGCAGTATAGATGACATACCTAGTCTATTTAAAATGTATTTTATTTTGTTATATGAATTTGATAGTATTATAAATATCACCTATTGGTCACAGTCTGTTTTGTAAGTTTATCCTCTCCCATCATAATTTAAAAATTACACATTATACCTCTTAATATAACATTTAAGTTAAGTTGTGTGAAGGATGTAAACTTTTGTATATAAAATATTAAAATTCAAGTATAAATTGAGAATTAAAAGAAAATCTGACAGTGTATTTTTAATAAAACGTTTTCAGAAAACCTAACGATGTGATCCATCAAATATTAGTGTAAAAAAATTATACACCATAGTAATTATAATAATAATTAAAAAGAAAATAATTAATAAAAATATTGGCATCGATGTGACGTTTTTTACCATTAACTTCGTTGTTAATAGATTTGGACAGTCATTATAAGTTCTGAAAAAAAATATTATTATGATAATAACTGATGGCACTTAAATTGGCAAGTTTAACGTTTTCTATGCCCGTCAAAATATAGCGATTTGTGAATTTAAATTTGGATAGTAAAATGAGGCATTATTTACTGGGCTGGAAACACTACTTTGTTAAATTTATCATACGCCTTATTAATTGTAAGTTGTAACAATATCTTTGACGGTTAATTGGTTTAATGAATCTTTAGCATACTTAGAGTATTATTTTATGGTTCTCCTTTTTTTTTTTTATTATTTTTCCATCTAAATAAAGGCATTAATCTCAAAATAAATTAAAAATTCTATTATCTTTATCTTATTTAAATAGTTCCATATAAGAATATGTGCGACACGCTCTGGGCTCTGTTTTCACCAAAACCACGCTACAACAATTAATATTTCATCATATTTCATACTTATTTTATTATTGTTTTTGAACCAGAAAATAGATTATAAATTTAAAATAACGTTGGTATGGATTTCTACGAGACTTATGGTTTTTTGAGTACACTAGTATAAGAAAATACAAATTAAAAGTATTTATTATATAATTTGTTTCAAATTAAACACCATATTAGTAGGTATATTATAATGTTAAACTATTATGACGTTTAAAAGATCTTACCTTGACTATTAATTTATTTTTGGTTGCAAATTAAACATAATTGTTTAAGTTTATTGTATATGTCTAGAAATTGTTTTACAAACATTGTATAGTGTTCTGTGTTTTGTCTTAAGATTCTTAGTCGCGAGAGAATTGGTTTGACAACCATGTATTTTGATTTTTGCTCTCGGGAAAAAAGCTTTTAGGGTAGTAAGAATATTTCAAAAGTTTCGTGTAACATATCAGTCGATTGAAATATAAATAGAGTTCCGTGGTAAAGAATGCAAATTACAACTATTTGGGTATTCATTATTTTATGATATTTTGGTTTACCTGGAATAATGTTAAAAGTTTATAACATGGGACAAGCTTAAAATCTTCACAAGTGCAGTATTTGTAATTTTAAACTTTAACGTGTATAAAAAATAGTTGTGTAGTTAGTTTGTATTATGCCCAATAAATAATAATGTATTACGATAGTACATAATAAACCGCACAAAATGTATAAAAGTTAAGTCGTAATTAAGTTACATTTATAACAATTAAAATACTACTCTAATGCCTCTAATCAAATGAGTAATGAAAGTGTTTCTTGTCTTAAATTATGTGCGTATATTATCATTGTTCATTTGTTTACTACACACATAATTAAGTGAACTATTTAAGCTACCATTTAATTAAACTGATCTTATGTCTTTTAATCGTGTTAAAACATTCAAAATGGCTAAGAAAAATAATTTTAACTGTTTAAAACAAGTTGTAATATGTACTTTAACATAAATTACTAATATTATGTGCATAGAATCATTAATACATTAAATATAATGCTAAGAATTAGATGTTACGCATTGAATATTATAATTGTATTACATTAAACATCTTTATGTGTGAATTGTATAAAATATTATATTGATTTACAATTATTGTCATTACACTGTGCGGGTTGTGTATCGTATTTTCCTCGGATTAAGTGTGAGTGTGTGACACATTTTAGAGAATGTTTATTTGAATGTTTGATTAGGGTTTGTACTTTGTTGTTAAAAACCTGCCATTATCCACAACTGGACGTTTCAAAATGGCTTGATATTGTTTACCAGTGAATTACCTTCTGTCATGTTTTGTGTGACAACTTCGGACATTTTGGTATCGGAACTCAGCGGTCTGGCCACGCAACCAGACAATAAGGCCCATCTAAATAGTGGTACCATCCACGGGCAACCATGAGGCATACCTCTGTATGACCCCAAACATTACCTAGAAAAAAATCAAGACAATTCATTTTAGATTTGTAGCATGGATAAAGCATTGTCCAAGGTTTTTATCCATATATTTTTGTCATAGTTATTCATACACACAGTTTGTTTGTGTAGAAATAAAATTTCGAAAGTTTTAGAGTATATAATGCACCTTATACAGTATTATAAGACTTACGCCTGTCGGCTATCAGTTAGTTATTTAGACGATCATAATATGGATTAGATATTGGAAAAAGATAGTAGTTGAATAAATTACAAACAATTTTGGATTAAAGTGTTTCTATTTTTAACCATGTCTATTTAACATGTTTAAATCATTTGTTTTAAGTTAAATGGTAGACCATCTACCAAAATAAATGGTCACATAAAATGTGAGGTATAAGGCTTTATATTTTTTTAATTACAATAGTGATGCTTAATAATACAATTTGAAGCACGCTCTACTAGTTCAATATTTTAATAACTAATTTAGATAAAATTACAATAATAGTTTAAAAAAAAAAACAACTTATAACTAATCGATTTAATGTAATTATATTTTCGAATCCAACAATAAAATAATAATGTATGAAATATGCTGACATGTCGTTTTACGTTTATGAATAAAATAACTGAACTGTTTTATACAGGTATTCATGTTTATTTATGTCGCTCGAATGGTCCAATAATCAATATGTTGGGAATGGTTCTGTATTCACACAATGTATGGAATTATTCATACAATGGTGTTTAAACTCAATATCATTTAATTAATTATGCCATTCACCAGTATTATAGCACTTGAGTTAGGTTACTTATTTTAGGACAGATCGTTTTTAATATATCGGACAAATATCATTCTGACACTTATTTTAACACTATAATTTATAGTTTTACACGAAGACAACAATTTTATATTTCAATATTAAATTTTCTAAAAATATAACAGAATACATTTTAAATATGGTTTTACGTACATTTTATATAGTTTAAAAACCAAAATGTCTTATGGCCTTTTAAAAAATAAAATGAAAACTCATGAAAACCTCATTTAATTTACCATAAAAAGTATTTTTTTTTGTCCATGGGCCGCCATTTGGTGACATCAGCCCTATGGTAATATTGAAAAATGGAATAATATATTAAAATTAAAAGTATATAACTATACCTTATTATTATTTTATATGAACGATGAAATAAAACTCAACAAGGAAGTCATTAGGAGTACGCCATTTGTTTGTAGTTGTATATGAATCGGAATTATGTTGCAACTATTATTAATTTTATTTCATATTATGCAACTTTACATATTAATTTATCTTACCAGTAGTCAATAATATTATGTATTAAGCAAATATTAATGTACTTTATAGTACAGTTCTAGTTTTAATTACCTAAGTAAAAGTGAAGGAGCTTTACCTAGTTTTTTTCAAAATTTCAGAATATACGATATAAAATTAGAATATATTATGCAAACATAATTATTACAGCTTGTGTATTCCTATTACTATAGTATTATTTTATTATTTTAGATTCTGAGTAATATTTAAATTGAAGAAGCTATTGATTTTATAATGCGTATTTTTTTTTTTATACAGTAATGCTAAGTTAGGAAGGTATCTACTAAAAAAGCTTAAAAAGTTTTATACTTTGGTTCAATCTCTTTAGATTATAAAATTAAACACAAATACTATCTTCTTTAAAAATTTATATTTCTTTAAAGTTCAGTACATTTGAATAGTCCCAAAAAGTAGAAGACATATAACCAAATAAATGTGTGTCTTGACTATTTTAAACGTTTGGACAGCTAAGAATTTATTTCGAATATAATGATTTTTCATGGCTTTTATTTATAAAGACGCTTGACCTATATATGAGCATGGTTTTTTGTAAAAGCTATCTAGTGCGTGTTCAAAAAAAAAAAATAATATTTATTTAGTCCCTTATCGATTTGAAACTACAGTCAGATGATTAAAAAGTGATTTTTAGAATATCTTAGTAGGCTTTAAGGTATATAAAAAAAAAGAAACAGTGAGAATATCGTGAAAGTTACAATAAACTCATTTTAAATAAAATTAATTTCATCGTTATACTTATAACGCAGACAAAAGTTCATATTTTTTATTAAAACACTCACTTTGAAATATAAATCATGTTATAAACTTGGCTTTGCTTAGATTTTTATTGCTTTCCAAATGCAATTTATGATGATTTATTAAATATTTGAAATTAAAAAAAATAAATATTAATAATATGCATCACTTTCTTATAACGCAGCGAAGAGACACTAATGACAAATGCCTAGTATCTGGTTAGCTTTTTTTGTATTCTTAAAATCGTGATATTTTTCCGCAGTACCGAACAATTTTCCGACGTTTCAATTTTTTAAAATTTGTTTCCTGTTAAGTGTAATTAAACATTGCCCACTGATGGGTTACGGATACGAGCCAAAAGCGTTGGACTTAAGTGTTGCGTGAAGATTAACTATCGTCGTCGTCGCCAGTCGCCACCGTCGAAAAGTTTTCAGCAGCGAACCTCCACGTATAATAGGTCGTCGAGGAAAACTAACTTCTCAATAATTTAAAGGTATAATGTGAAGTAAGAGTGAATGGCGGGATTTCGGCGACAGTTTGCCAACAGTTACATGTCGTTATTAGTTATTACCTACCTTAGACTTTGGAGGGTAACTTTTGACCACGCGTGAGAGAATGGGCGTACAATGTATGCGTACACAGCACGTATAATGTATATAAAATATTATATATATACGCGCGAGCATACTTGAGGGTTGGTGCCATTGCCGTTAAAAAGCTCGGCTTATTGTTGTAAATTTCTACAGAACAATATAAAGCTGTTATCTCAGTGTATACAGTATAATATCGCGTATTGTAGGAGAGCATTGTATCCGATTATAATATTAATAATACCTACTGCAGCAAGTATACCGTGTTTCTACCATGCACGGGCACACGCGTCGGGCTAATGAAAACACATGGTCGTCGCTTTTCTTTTGTTGTTTATTACGCGATGATGGCCATAACATTTTAATCCGCCCCGCACTTTCCGACCAACTCGGTCATCCTTAAACGTTTCAAACTTTGCGTATTAATTGGGTCATCTGCCGTACATAGTTGTCGGTGAATTATTTATTGCCCTGCTAAAGCCACCTTCCGCATTATATCGTTTTATTATGTAAATCTTTACAAACCTCAACCCAATTATACAGGTAAAGCCCGTTGGTATACTGCAGGTAGGTTAGGTATTGGAATATTATGTATAGGTGACGTGCGTTAAATTGTTGTGTCATGTAGACGCGTAAAATCTAATGTCGAGCCATTGTTATAGTGCAACATTTGCGATATACATTGGCGATACTTATTATTTATTATTCATGAGATAGTGCAGTTACCGACATTTTATCAGACGGCGATTGTGTTTAGGAATACAAATTTATGTATGTATTATGACAAATATCAATGACGGTTATTGACGATACGGTTACAATGTGTGTATCCCTGCAATTTTAAAGCATGAGGATAATTTAATCGTGATCATACATATCGTTAGTTTCTGAAATTTAGTGTTCGCTGCTGAATTACATTTTAATAAATCGTTTATTCAATAATTCCCATTAAAAGTGATTTAATTCAAAAATTTTAGTACTGGAATTTCATTAAATTTTAGAACTAATTATCCTTGTATTCTTTATAATCAACAGTAGGTACAAATTATGTAAGTTGTATAAGTATAATGTATATATACCCAATATGTGTACTTTGCTATGAAATACCTACCTACCTTCAAACTAAAATGTATATAAATAAATATTGTTTTGTAATAAATTATATCTTACGGAAATATATTTTTATATATCATACTACAGTCTATAACAATTCGATATTGTTAGTTTTCTGTTGAACTTTTATTGCTATCAGTTAAATATTTTACGCACGCAAACATAATAAGTGTATATTTAAAACTATGTCTGTATAACATTATCTGTCTATACCCATCATACAATTTTATAGCATAACCACTCTATTCGTTTTATATCTATGCTGTTCCATTTAGATAAATACCGTAAATTACGTATAGTATTACGTACAGACTGTTTCAAAACTAAAATAATTAACAAGTGTTATTACTAAGCTCTACCTACGATTTTTCCAATGTTCAAACTAATTATACTAAACAGACAGTTACTATATTAGTTTATTGAGACCTTCAACTGATTATAACTATTGAAAAAATCTTGTATATGTGTATAGAGAGAACTTGATTAACTTATCCTTTGCAAATGTGGTAATTGGTTATTTACCTATTTTCAGTTATTGACATATCAAATTAAAAATACAATGAAGCGATGTTGAGTTTGGTTATAGTTTGATAGACAGAGATAAAAGGCATTTATACTGACATGACATAATACATAGGTGGTTTACCTATTCATCCATACTATATTTACTCGTGTAATATATTTCTTTATGTTTAACAAATTGTAACATGAAAAAAGTCATAAATTGGTTTTAATGGGAAATTTAAAAAAATATTCTTCTTCTACGTAATAAACAAGAAAAATGTAAAATTGATTCAGGATTCTATACAATACTCTAGAATTTGGTCACATTCTAATTTGATAAAAATAATGTGTGATCAAAATATGTTTGCAGTACTTCTTTAGATTTTGAATAATAATTAAACTTGGATGATTCTATGGAGATAATTTTCGAATTTATTTTCACGAAAAACATCAAAATAGTGGATAAAGAAATGTAAGAAAACGTGATTATTATAAAGTAATCCGACCTTCACTCAATATTTTTTCAAATAAAATAATGTATTATTGATTTAAAAATAATATAAAACATCTGCCTCAGTTCGTCACCCAACTCCCAGTTTTTTAAAAGTATGTTTAATGTATAATTTAATGGTACCTACCTAATTGCGTTACCTACCTCTTATTACCAACCATAAATACTTAATGCCTTAATTTGTTTTTATGCAGAGTTTTTCTTTACTTCAATAAGAAAACTTAATAGTGAAATTAAGAACATTTAATTTTGTTATTTAAAAAAAGTACCTACACTCTGCCCAAAATAAATAACACACATTTATATTTATATTAATTTATAACATTTATCGTTGATAATTTAAATTGCGTATTAGGTATTAAGATGCAAAGGTACCTAACTTTATATAAGATTCTGTGCGGAACGATATTCATTATTTTTCCAATGATATGTTTTTTTGTTGTTTTAAGACATTTTTTTTAGTAGAAAATTTGTTTAGATCTTCAACTTCAATATTTTATCTGATAACAAAGTGGACCTAGTTGGTATTTGGGCGTGAGTGGGTGGATGGGGGGGGGGGCTAAAAGTCTAACATGTCTAATATTTTGCTGAATAATATTGAGAAAAACCAAGAAAAAAGATTTGGAAAAATGCAGTAATATTTCCTGAAAACCCGGTTTCGTAGAAATAAATCTTGATATTTTGTCGCAGTCAAAAAACAAAGTTTAAATTGTAACGACGTTGAATAACTAACGTCATGATTTAAAAAAAATATTATTTACCTACTTGTGACCTCAAACTTATTCAAGATTTAATTATCATGAAGTGTAGATACCTTAATAATTAACTAATGATATTTAATTATATAGTAACTATTTATAAAACAAAAATTTAAAGAATAATAAGTGTATGATGTGGTCAAATCCTAGGTACCTGGTACCGATATGTATTTAATAATACATATGAATTGCTTTAGTATTGATACGGTAATATTGTTTAATGTTGAATTATCAGTTGTAATATAAATATTATACAAATTAAATTAATAATTATCATCTTTGGCGTTTATATAGTTTCATTAAATCATATAACTAACCAATTTTGTTGTTCGTAATATAAAGTATTTATCTATATTTGCACATATAAAAGTTCACATTATAGCTGTTTATTCTTTTTTATGTGACTAGAAAATTATCACTTTACATCGAAAATACACTGGAAGTACTTCAAAAGTTTCATCAAAAAAACTTTGCCAGATTCTAAATATTGAAATATTTTGTCTCATCTTTTTAAGCGTCATTACGTTTCAAAAGAAACGAGCAAAAATCAACTGTTTGCGTTAAATGGCACTTTGGAAACATTAATATCATCCATCAAATGTAGTATTCAACAAATGACTGCTATTTATTTTCGAGATTATATCATTCTGCGCTTAAAACGTTATGTTTTTGAAAGGTAAGAGGTAATATTTTTAGTTTATTTATTATCGTAAATACAATATATTTTTTACATTTCAATAGGTTTCATTGGATTATTTTTATATTAAAAACTTTACAGTAAAACAAAGTTTTATTATTTTTCCAAATTAAATGAACTTTGACTGATGCAATTAATTTACAATTGTAAAATATAAAAAATGAATAGTTCGATCAATCAAATATTATGTTCCATATTTTATGATTTTAAACCAAATTAAATTCATGAAAAGTACTTAAAGTATTATTAAATTTATTAGAATGTCAGTTCATAGAATGTCAGAACCTCACTCCTCAATACGCTTTAAAAATTTTAAATTTTCCTTTTTTAATATTAGTGATTGGTATCAAGTAACTGTTTTTATGACATTATTATATCACAACTGAATGATGTGTTTAGTTCTTAGGAATAAATTCCATAAAGCTTAAAGTTTCACTATAAACGCATTTCTAAAATAAACTATATTATAAATATTGCAAAAAGTATACAACTTAGGTACTCCATTTATTTTTTTTTCTTTAAGCCCAAAGTCTATAATCAAATTAAAATATTATATACATAATTTAAAACAAGGGTAGGTAGATAATATAGTAAAAACAAGATATTATAAATAATAAAAGTTTTTTAACCTTAATACATGATTAATAATGTCTATAAAGTATTAAACCTCTCGTGCTTTGAGTAAGGATAAAAGGGTTTGATGGTTAAACGAAAGTTTGTGTTAAATTGCCAGATCTAATAAAGGATATAAAGGAAATATATCTACATCAACTTATAAAAATATATATGATTCCATTAAAACTATTTGTTTTATGGTTTATTTCTGTTTTATATAACTATATAGTTTATATGAACCAAACTCCAAAGTAATAACATAATTTAAAATATACTTATTATATTTTCATTTTTTTTACTATATTCGTATATACTAATGGAACATTTTTTTAGTTGCCTACTAAAAATTCTTTGGCAAATATTTGATAAAAAGGAAAAAATATATGTATTAACAATTCAATGATACCAGTCGTATGTATTTTAGTTTTTGATAATAAGTAATAAGTTATTTATTACTTATTAGTCATATCCACAAACTTAAAATTTGTAAAGTGTACAAATATATCAAGTATTCCAAATTATTCATGTAAAATATATAATCTCTGTATAAATATATTTAAAACATAATATAAGTTGATCAATTACAATATTATCAATAGATTTTTTTTACCAATGACCATAAATTCCATTCATTATTTGTTGTAGTTATATTATATACCAATTTAACAAAAGGTAATAAATGGTACTGACCAATGATACAATTATAGAGTTATAAAGCTTTTTAAAGCTACATCCACTATAATATTCTGTTAATTTATTAATATCATGGGTAAAAAAAAATGTTTGCTTACTCTGTTCTGTTTCGTGACAATTTTTAAGAATATTCAAATGATTGTTTCTTCGTGTAATTAAATTCATAATAAAATGAAAATTCCTAAAGTAAAAAAACCAGAAAAAATATAATTTATTTTATTATATACTCAATATCCTGGTAACGTGAAAATTCGGATTAAGTATGTTCGGTGAGTAGAATTCTATAGAAAAAGCCAAATGCACACAAATAAATCTCTTGGACGTCGTATAACAGTTAAGTTGTTTTCTTATCGACGTAGGTATATTGATTGTACCTATTTAGGAGTTTTATTGTTAAAAATTCTAAGTTAGAAGTTAAATTCAATCACTCAACGATACAATATTATTATGTTTCTAATCTTTTATACATTTTATTACTACAATTATTAATCTTATCTATTGAAAAATTGGAGATGTATTAATAATAAATAATACTGCTACTCAGAACTTAGTCAAACATTTTATATTCCTATGTACTGTTGTATAATCATTACTTTTTATAATATTCAAGGTTGACGGTAGGTATGTGTATAAAAATATTGAGGGTATTTTTCGTATCGTTTTTCAATAATCCTAGAAATGTTTTGTTCCAATTTTAACTAAGTTTGAATATATTGTACTTTTTGTTCTGTAATGGCCATTTCATATTTTCGTGTGTTTATAGGATTTGTTCATTGCAACGAATATGAGTAGGATATGTATAGGTACTATGCTGCAAATTACAAAACTTTGCATGCAATTAAAAAAAAAAAACTAATAATCACAAATGTTTTAAACTTTTGGAATTCGAATGTATATTTAGTATTACTTTGGTAGGTACTCAGTTTTAGTGTTTTTCCTCTATCGCTTTGGACAACTTTTGTACTTTAATTCAAAAATACATGTTTGAGGGTCTGATCAATAGTCAATGATATTTTATTAGCAACTGTTAAAAAAATAACGACATCATAATACAAATAATGTACAATATACAATATTATAATATACGATAGTATGATGTGTATGCATTGTACGTAGGTACCACATATTAAAATGATATACACACACGATTTATGAATAACACACATATACATTATATTATAATGGCATAGGTAACTTCGTATTATCTTTATTATCTCTATATAGGTAATATCCGTGGAAAAAACATTGATTTGAATGACACACCACTCGTGTTATGTTTTAATGTAGGTACAATAAATATAGATATTATATTATATTATTATAGTGCGACATCTGTGACGCTGCCTTATGTTACAATACGCACTATATTGCAGTTATATCTATATCCGACGTTTATTATACCGGATGTGTATAAAGTGGAATTTGGGTGGGTGATCGGTGGTGGTCAAAGGGGAAAGGGATTCACGGGGTTTTCCATTTAAACTCGACTCATACTCCCATCGTGCAGTTTGACATTGTGTTCTCGTGCTATATAGAATGTATTTAGGTATATATAACAGAAAAGTGTCATTTGGACCTGTGTACGAGCAGAGATTGAAATCACAAACTGCCATCATTCCGGTCTATCGATAATAATCTGCGTATTGTGAATTGTGATCGGCGTGCAAAGCTTCCCCCGGTTGCAGCTATCCGTTCAGAGCTCGGCCAAACATATTTTTATTCACCCTCCATTTACATCGTACACTATTAACTAACTGTTATTTTGTTTTTCGAACCATTTCATATTTATATATTATAATATCTCCTCTTGTCCCGCTGAGAAAAATCCTTACAGAACACGTATGCTGCAGCACGCGTGCTCATACTATCGTGCGGATGTTTATTTATCAAGAGTATTTTATTCTTACAACGAAACGACTGAAACGAGTTGTAATAAAGTGCAAGAAGCATAGAGTTTCTTATAAAGGCGTGAAGATAAATTAATTTAACATTAGTATTTTGCATTTTTTTTTAAATTAAATTCCAGGCAGAATAAAAAAAAATGCTCCCAGCACTTCAAAAATATAAACCACTCCCTTCGGAGACGTTCAAGTGTCTTCGGTCTGGAATCGCAGTGAATACTTAATACCATTTTTACGTCAGGGGACCTTATAAAAGTTAAAATTTACAATCGTGTTGTACAATAATGTATAATTCTTAAATTGAATGGCATATTTTTATACTTTCTTGCATGATCCGTAAGTGGAGCAGTGGTTACCCACAATTTTATAATTGTTTTCTATCTAACAGCAGGGTACGATAAACTAACAATGACTAGGGAATGGCATTGTGGTAATAGCGTTCATTGGTTCATTGTAAAGATGTAGTGAATTACTTGTTATAATTGGTTAGGTATACACAAATTAATTTTTAGAACTTTTATCATTTAAATTTTAAAGTTTAAGTAATAGCGAATTTCAATAAAATTAGAACAATATACGATGTTTTTACGTTATATGTCCTATAATTAAGGGGTTTAAAACTTAAAACTACCCTCTTTTTCATATTTAAATCCTAATGCGCACAAGAAGGAGTTGAGTAACACCTTCCAAATTCTATCTAAATTTCTAAAGTTAATGACTACCATGATATAATAATAATAGGACACTAGCGTTTTGCTTATAATGCACCGAAGTGAGAATTATAAATGTGTCTCCAGTGTCCACACTGGTTCCATACCATGATCGTTAGTACTTAATATATTTTTACTTTTTAAAGTAAAAATTTTAAACCATATTGTAATTGGTATATGTACCTAAATGTATACCTAATAGATGAAGTAAAAATCATGGAAGTTGATGTCTCGTCGAGACAATTTTAGATAGTAATAAATGAAGAGACTTACAAAAGACAAAACACAATCCAATACACGTCACATAAGTTGATAAAGGTGGAACCTACAAGTATTGTTTCAATAGACAATACTACAATAGGAAGTATTGTAATCGATTTTGTATTAATACTGGCAAAGCATGGTTGTACTGCTGAGATTGGGAATTGTTTAAAATGATTTAATTGCAAGTGGATTAAGTGTAAGATAAACATTTTTCGGATCTTTCAGAAAAACTTTCAAAAGTATGTACAAAATTATTTTATGATTTTTATCGATATATTTTCATTATTATAGCATACTATAGCTGTATTACTCGGCATTGCACGGGGATAAACAAAATCGAGATAAGCACTCCACCTGAAGCAGATAGTAAGTAACTTTTTTGTTGTTGAGGTAAACCAATTGCAAGCAGAAGCAAACGAATATGTGGTTATTATTTTAATATTATTAATTGCAGAAAATCCATCCTAAAATAACGGGTTCAATCGATTACCTAAAACTTCCTCGAATCTTCAAAATATAGTTGTAAACCAAGTATTTTTTGATAGGATATTTATATAATAGCTGTTATAGGTACTCGTGATTCTGTTATAATGGCTTATATCCAATCATAATAATAATTTTATTTTCTATACCTAACCAATTTCGACCCTATATTTATTATAATAAAAAAATATAAAACATTTCGTGAGACGAACCAAAATTCTTGTATGAGATATATTACAGCTATAGTGATCTATTGGGTTGAAAAACGAAGCTTGTACCCCAAGTCTCAAGAAATCTATTGACATAACTTTTATTGAACCGTTCGTTACATTTTATTGAGTATATAAAGGACAAGGAAAGAAAAAACATTCATTTATATTATATATATATATAGATTAATTTATTAAAACATAAATTGCACACTTATAGTATTTACATAATGTCTCTTAGGTCTTTGACATACAATTATTAACTACAAAAAGTAACGTTATATATTATACGATTGTGGTTAAACACAATATTTATGCACTAAAATATTATTAAATCAATACTCAAATAGTCAATACAGTAAGTTATTCCATAAATTATACCAGAATCTGTCGACGATTTTTTTCAAACATCTGTTGTATGTGGTATTACCACTTAATTTAATTTACGATAATATTTCATAACCAGCTATGTACGTCATTATACATGTGTGTTTTTATTTGGTTCAAAAAAATGGAAATTCATATGATGAATTTTTATTTATTCATTCACACTTCACAGACATTGGATATTGAATATTATAGTTTATGATTTTTTCCATCATTTGTAGACTCATAGTACATACTATGACGTGTGCAATGAAATTCTTTACAAATAATAACAAAAATTGACCGAGAATTAGAATTTTGTATAGGTGATTTATGACTCCTAGTTTAATTTAAGCCACAATCAAGATAAATTAATAAAGTTTAAATTGATAAGGTACCTACTTATTAAATCTGGTATATATTTAACTTGAGATTTAAAAATCAATGATAATAAATCAGTTAAAGTTGTCTTCACTCTCTCTCCGACGAAATTTCATGAAATTTTACTTAATTACTTAAAATATATTCCAGTAGAAAACTAAACCAAATATCATGGAATAACACTGAACAAATGGTTAACCTAGAAACTTTACTGGCAAACCAAGAGACTGCACATTTTTTGTTCTTTTCTAAAGTCAAAATTAAATCACAGAATTAAACTATCCAGTAAAACTATCTAAAATCCATCCAATCCAAGCTTTCCAAAATATTACTGCTCAGTCAAAATTATTGCTATAATGTCCCATGCTATTTAACTAGGGAACACAATATTACATACGATATACAAGTTATGACTGTTAACAACTTTAACAAACTTATTACAATTTACAAACGTTTTCATTCCAAATTAATCTCCAAAGCTAAGCCATTAATATAAAATGTGACTTCCTTTTTAATCCTGATAACTCTCCACGTTGGCCAAAACAAAACTGGTATAGCTATTTTCAAACTAACGAATAAATAATTAAATGAGATATTACCAAATGTATTCTCCATGCCACTCACGTCTCTTTCAAATTATCATCGTATTGTACTACATTACGATAAGGTACAATTACAGTAAATTATTTTGTTACATATTTTTTAATAAAAATAAATGTATTATTTTTATAAAGTCTGTAGTTATTGTCAAGAAGTTGTCAATTTATTATAATATTACTAGATAGCTATATACTAGTAACACTATGACATAAAAAAAAATTATGTTTTTGATGATATAAAACCTTCAACCTTCCAGAAGACCTTTAATGGTATACTTTATTACAGTATTTATTACGTGTCATGTGATGGAGTGGAGGTGGTTGGGGATCGTGATAGCCCCTTATACTTAGTAAAAAACTTTTTTTCTTGGCACAATGATGATGGCGATCTATTTGACGATTTGAAAAATAATTATTGTATGGAATTAAGTTAAATACGCATGTAGATAAAATACTTGGCCGACTGCGGACCATTTAGATCAATAATATTATGTAGGTATTTAGATAATAATCGTGAAATTCTACCTTGTCAGTCGTCTCTCGTCACTCATCACTCAAACGAATATTATACGTTTAACATTGTTATCCGGCGTGACGACAAGAATAGAAGTAAAATAAGAATATAATATAACTTCAAAAAAAAAATGCACATGTTTGTTGCAGATTATTCTTTTCAGAATTAACATAACCAGTTACCACTTATAAAACAAGAATAATTTAACTCTTTATACTTATATTAAAACGAAATACAATAAACATAACATTATGATGCATGTTTTGATATAGGTACCTAAAAATATACGGGATCGGAAATTCTTTCCTACTGATTTAACGAGTTAGTATTTGTGGTTTTCCTCTATAAACATTGGCTTATAATTTTACTTGAGTAAAAACGATACTGACATAACGATATATACCTTCTTATTTTTTCATGTATAGCAGCGGAGGGAGGTGGCTCGATGAAAACTAAAACGCATTTCGGTTAAGTGCTTCGTATGGCTGGCGATCGTGATTTGTGAATCCCGTTGTAATTGTCTCATATAAAAAGGTAAGATAAGTGCGCAATCGTGGTGTACCTACCGTCATTGGCTCGATAATCCACGTGTACCTATAATATATTTTGGCTCCTCAAAAATATTTATGAGTCGCTACTGGGCCATTCGAGCTGGTCCATATAGTACATAAGTACCATAAAAACATTGTAGTGAAAAAAATGTAGTCTAAATGTGATATGATATAATTGGTGTATACCAGTATACCACATCTATATTCGTGAAAGTGAAGCCGTTATATTATATTGGTCTTAAAAGTATACCCAACGGATTTTACTTGGTTTCATATGAATAATTTGATGCTCAATCGCTTAAGATGTAAAATAATATTATGTCGAATTTTTAAAAGATTTAGTGATTTTCAAAATATGTGAACCACTAAATTTATTGAAATACAGTGTCATTAAAAATAATATATTTTACATAAATTATTACAACTTATATTTTATTGTTGAAGTTGATGTAATTTAATACAAGCACATAATTTAGATGTGTCCGAATGCTTTATTATTTCATATTATTTTCAATCTGTTTTCGATTAGTTAATAGACTTAAAATATAAATAGTAAATACATTGTTTATATAAATAAATTAAATTAAATGATACAACTATTATTGTATTAAATGAGACTTCATGATGAAAATGTTATTCATCATAATAGCGGAGATACGAAAATATTCTCGTTTACTACATAATTTAAGATAAAAACTTTTTTTTAAATTTAAAGAAGGTAATTGTGACAAAATCTAAGTTAGAAGGTGAAGTGGAAAAATAATTTAACTTTCCAAATTATTATTATTTTTTTTTTTTTTTTGATGAATCACAATACGGGCAATTCTTTAAGTTGGAGCTGTTTAGTTCCTGAAAATGTTGTTGATAATATTCAGGTATCTATAGATATATCAGTGCACGTTTACGTTATACATACCTACAATTGAAAAAAAACCCAACAAAATACAGAATAGATACCAGTTAGTAGGCAGTTAGTACTGTGATAATATTAATTTTGAGTTCAATAATGAATACCTAATTGTATTTAAGAAAAAAAATTTCTGATCGATGGTTAATAACGCACTTTTTGACAATATTCTTGAATAACATATTTTGGTACTCCTTAACCACTAAATAGTTTTATTCAAAAAAATAACAAAATATGAAAAAGATAATAGTTAAAAATCAAAAATCTAAAAAGATACTCTGTCACGGTTCATCTTAAGAATCAATTTCATTATTACATATTAAAAAAATGAGTTCAATTTACCATTTACGATGGTAATATGTAAGATGTATACTCATGGTTATGCCTTATACGTCTTAAATTCTATAAAATAAATATTATAAATAAATATTATATTGGCTTGGTGTTATATTATGATGTTTTATTGAATAATTTTTCAAACTTTTCGATATATTATGTAATAAAGATTCAATGTGTCATGGAATTTTTTTTTTAGAATTAAATAAAAATAACAGTTCAATTGTTTGTTGTAATTTTTAAATTGAATTCAATATCATTGGACATTTAAATTTTCATTTTATTACACGATAACTTATTTGATATTCACTGTTATATTTAACAAAATACTTAAAATAGATATTTTTATTTATAAGTTTTGAATAGTCATATTTATAAAATATAAGAGAGATAACTTAGTTTCGATCAAAGTGTTTTTTTCGAATGTGATGATTTATGAATTATGACTTAGTTATTTAAAATTATATATACCAACCTTTTCATACATTTTATCTAATATTGTGACGGATCACATGTTGACATATTATTGACACCGTTACAAACTATATAGTGCAAACATAATTATTGGTAATAAGGAATAAGGTTTACCACACATGTTATAGTCATATGGGTACACAATGTGCATCTTGTAAAATATTTAAACTACAGTAGTATATGTATATGACATATTTTACAAGATACACACCATGTCAAGTTCAATAGTTCTACGCCAACAGAAAACCGTACTACAACGAACTCCGGATGACCATAATATTCGTAAATCTTTCGTCATACTGTATTTACTATTTAATATTATATAATATGTTATTAATATGAATTGTATAATTATACGACGTATCATTGATATCAGTTCGATTTATCTTTCCTGAAGTTTCTAAGCTATCGTTAAAATTATAATTCGTTGGACTCTGAAAACCCTCACTGAATTACCCAAATATAACAGGCTCCCCAACCCCGTTGTACAATAATAATAATAATTTTTTTTTATTTAATATTATCAATTTATACTTTATACCGCGTGATATTCAATTGATTAATTTTGTTTAATAAACTGCAAATATAATCATTCTTATTTAAAAATTATGGCTCGTAACTAAAAATAATTTAAACTACTTCAACACTGATATGATCAGAAGATACTTAATATTTAAGTTTAATTGTTCTTGGAATGTATGCTTTATGCATACAGCATACGCCGAAATTATATTTATGTAATTAAAATGTTTAATTCAGTATTCAAATATATATAAAAAAAATATATTTTTACAAGTTACTTCAAGCTCATAGAATGCTGAAAAATACTGTAGTACTATATATTTTTCTTAATTTTTTAATTTTTAATTGAAATTTTATGTGACCTGCGTAACATTAGAGTTTTTTTTAATTTATAAGATAAATTAATGTAGATTAAGAATATTAGTATTCATTATTGTGAAGATTGTATTCTCTAAAATATTGAATTCATACTATTATTATGTTATCAACATTTTATCCACGTTCAAGCTAACTTAATATAAACATACAGAACTTAAAAGTTAGTGTTTTATACAAATAAAATTACCATACTCGTGATTATCCATAAATTATACGAAATTACTCGTATGTATGAAATAAATTTGTATTTCACTTAATTCTACGTTTCATGTTTACTTATATCATATTTCATATTAATGAGATATATAAAATATTAATTAATGTATATTTTAGTATAGTAAAATTTTAGTATAAATTAAATTATTGGAATTTAACAATACCATTTATAGTAGTGTATCAAATTGTTATCAGTTAAAATTTATAAAAGAAGAATTTGTACATGACGTATTAAATTGTCATTTTTCATTGTGTAATATTTGCAATGACTATTTAAAATTCAAACCATCGGTTTTGAATTTCAAGTTTATATTACATTATAGTTATATAGCTATATAAACTAAAATATTACCATTTTTTTTGCATTTGGTTTTGTTCAAATAATTATATAAATTAAAATAAATATAATTATATTCAATGATTAATAGTTAAATTACGCATGGAATATCCTTTAAAGCTAAAAATACCGGGGCTAAATAAAATGAACACATATTATGCGAATTAAGAATAATTTGAATTTTCAAGGATTAGTCAATTATTTACTTTACATAAAGTTTGAATTACTTATATTTACTTTAACAAAAACTGAAATCACCTGAACAACCACCGTTTAATGTATTTAAAAAGAATGTTTTGTGTGCTTAGTAATTTTTTATTTATTTAATAATTTGTTAAACTTCTTTCCACGTAGAAACAGACATCCACCGTGGCACCGTTATTAGTGTATTATTGTATTCATGTTTAAAAATACCAATGCAGTTTTCAGCATAAAATCTCATAGTTTACCTGCTACAGATTATTTTTTTATTTTAATATTTAATAGTTTATAATTACAGACTACAACCAGGAATATTTACTAACAATTAAATTCAAAATGGGATAGTGCAATGCTAATGAAAAAAAGTTTTGTTTAAGTTAGGTGAGATCATATCACTGAGATGAAATACAAATACAGTCATATATATTTTAATTTATTATGAGGTAATTGTATTTAATATCGAAGCTTAGGTGCAATTATTATAAACATAAAAGAATATAGGAGCAGGGGGCTAAAAGTTGAAAAAATTACCAAGATAAAGTGTTAATAACTTAATAGAAGATAGAAATAACATAATAAGTAATATACACACATAATGTACACGTACACACGCACATGGAATTATTATTATGACGTTTATAATAATATATTGTAATATAATATTCGTGGATTGACGCAACGTGACTGTAAGAAGGTAACAACCGCTGCCACTAGTTCTCGGATGGGTGACCATTCTGGTTCGTAGTGCGTGAAAACCTTATCAGTTATCACCCATACACGTGTTTTCAATCGTACCAACCGTCCCAACTTTACCATACTACCCGCACCGACCCTACCAACTTTACCGGATAATGACCTCAATCGTCGAAGCATTAATCCAAAAAAAAAAAAAATATATATGTAATATTCTTTTCGCATAGGTACGTTTATCCTATAAAAGTATAAAACAAGTAATTCCATGAGAATTGTCAATTGTTCAATATGATATACTTAATAGTTAATTAATGGTACTCATTCGATACGACTTTTGCTTTATTTTGTTCCAACTTTGCATGGCACTATAATATAATTGAGTTTATATTCCAGGTAGATCATAGACCATAATCATCATTTTTAGATTCTAGGTAGAGTGTTGAATTGAACACAACCATTACTGTGACTTAATGTATAGGTAAAATCAACAACTAAAAAAATACAGGAGAGCCACTTTCCTGCAGGTTTTCGTTTTATTTTTAATACATTCAAATTTAAAAAATGCAATCACACGGCGTTATATATAGGCAATTTAGCTACGTGGGGAAATTGTTCGGAATCTTATAATATTATAGTCATTTTTTGAATAATATTATTTATATGTTTAACATCAGAATAACATCCAAAATATTTAAAAATGTATAGATAGAAATTGAAATTGAAAAATTTGTTTAGTTGTCAATTGTTGTCTAGCATAAATTAATATAATTACATTTGTGAATGTAATTTAACTAGGATGTCGTTTGTAAATCGTTGATCATAACATTTGTTTATTTGAAAAAATAAATTTTCGTTAAGGTTTGCTGACGTTGTTTTTTTTTTTTTGTATTTACAATAATAATAAAGCGTTCTCGGCTGAAATTAATTCCAGAAAACCACTGCGATGCCAGCAGAAATAATCCGCGCTTTTAGGTGATTGTGGAAGTTTTCGATTGCAATCATCACCAGTGTAAAACTCAAACAAATCTGTGCATTCAAATCATGAACAACAATAGAATTGAAATGTCTGCGCACTCTTCCCGCTTTCTGTGTTGTACACACCCAATTTGTACTTTTTTTTACTTGTCCTTCCGTCCAAGGCTAATTTAAAACAATAAAAAACGACTGTATAATATGTCCACGGGCCACGTTAATTTATAGTTCAATGCAGGCAGGGGCACGACCGTACTATAATATACGGCACACGTTGATAAACCACTACAACCACTTATACCACGTTAGTGGCACCAAAAAATGTATATTGATTTGCCTTGAAAAAAAAAATGTTCCGAACACGGTCCATACATGGAAAATCGCATGTAAACTTGCGAAACCAAATTCAACCTCGTTTATCAAAACCAATTTTGACAAATCCATCTGCTGTACGTTGGCGAAGGACGTTTTGAAAGGTGCCTCCGTGTCTTTCAGTTAGCGCCAATGGCAACCGATTTTACCCCAATCAATCATTATTTCATAACATCTGTAAAACTACATTTTTAATAGTATATGGTAATGTATGGGTTTCGAATGGTAGAAAATAAAGTTCTTTTTGGAATAATTTAGTTTTCACTAATATGAATTTCTTTTTGATTAATATCCCGCGAGTAACGTATTTTTGTTTTTTGTATCCGTAAAAACCTAATATTCTACGGCTTACTTTTTTCTATTATTTATATTTAGACATACAATTAGCTACTTCGTGGTCACTCAAATCGAATAAAGAGGTAACCAATAATAGAATATTACAGTGTTAAATAATATTATTTGATATTACGAACTAATATATTATTTTGGATACACAACGAGCATTTATAATTTGTTTTATTTGTTCTAATTGTAGCGCTTGAGGGTGGCTGTGACGAGTACTAATAACGTGGTATCCGTTTTACCATAATATAAATTTTATTGAAAGCACAAATATTTTGCGGTTGATCGTTTGTAATATTTGAACATGATACTAGTAAATTATATTTTATACATCGCAATTAATATAAGACAAGTTTCCCGCACATATAAAATATATTCTGTATAATCCTAATATTTGGAAAAAGATTTAAGTTAATCATTAGGTCAAAATATATATATATATATATATAGATTTAACAACACAGCTAATATTTGAGATTCTAAATTGTAATTAGGAATAACTTTTAGTTTTATAATCATTGTTATAATTGTATAATTCGTTTAATACTTTTTATCAATTTTAGTAGGTAGTGTAAAATTCCAAAGTGCTTTCATATGTTATATATATTCTACCCACATCCATACTGACTAGATAGCTTATGCATAGATTAAGTATTGAATGTACATGAAACGTTATACTGCTGTCTGTTATAATATATTATATAAAATGTATAAATATGTTATTTTGTTTGTTGAAGTATTCGATAACCGTTGGAAAAACCAAAACTTTCATGGAAAATACCTTTCGAACAAAATAAATTATTATTTATTATTTATTTCATAATTCAAAAATATATAATAATTCAAATTCAATGAAATACAATTTCGAATAGGTAGGTAATTGTTTATTTATTTTCGTATTCATTTTGACATTTTGGATTGTTACGTGTAACATTAGGTTATTTTGATTTTTATTACAATATATGCGTCTGGTTTTTGTTTTGACTCGTTAAACCTGTCACAGAGGTAACATATTGTGTTATACATTTGAATGTGATTATTATTTTTTTAGGTGTTTGCTTATTTTAAAAATAAATATAAAAACAAAAATTCATGCAAATAAACGTTTTGAAAAAATGTAAAGCTTACAGCGTACAAACTTTATTAGGTAGAATAATAATTTTAAATATTCAACTGGCATTTAAATCTCTATAATGATTCATTTTTCTTAGATATACTTAGTAATTATGATAATATGGTAACTGGTAAGACTATTGTGTTACAGAAATTATATTTTGTGAATTCCAAAACAATATATTTTGAGTAAAATTTGAAATATTTAGTTAATTTAGAAAATAATTTACCATGTTTTTTGTGATTTATTTATATGTTGATAAAATGTTAAATAAATGCATAGCTGGGTATTTATTATTGTTTTAAAAATAGTTTTATGAAAACTATAAATTTTGAAATTAAATCTTGAATGGATAACCACTAAAATACCAAATCTAATTTCAATCACATAATTTTAAAATGTCCAAGCAAACAATTTTTGTCATATTCACCTACCTGCTTCAAATTTAAAAAATGAAAACTGTCATATAAACACTATAATAAATCATACTCTACTATGGAACATTTATTAATAACACTGATTTATCACTAGGCACTTCCAAATTTCAAATAATTACATACAATGGTAGACGTGCGAAAGAGTGTGAAGCTAGACGAGTGTCTTGAATTAGTCCTTGGAGTTGGACACTGGCCTTTGTATTATGTAACGTAAGTAATCTCAAGTATAAGAGTAGAACACGTTAAGGCCCAACTTAAATATATCTGAATTAAAGTAATTTATTAGTATTACAATTATTATCTATGAAAAAAAAAAAAATGTTTTTTTTTTCGTTGTTACTTATATATAGGTAATAATACGAGTCCACAAATATAATTTTTTTCTTATATCAAGCTGAACAAAATTTGATAATTTAAATCAATAATAACAAAAATTATTTCGAAGAATCCCTTAAAGATAATATATTAATATATTATGTGGTTAAAGGTAAAATTACTTCTACTTTTATCAAGTCGGTGTTTTAAACTTTCTTAGTAAAACTAATAATAGACTACTAATACATAAATTGCATATAGATAATATTGGATTTTGAATTTAAGTTTATACACTCAATGGCTTAGTTGAAAATAAGTTAAAATTTTTTTATTATAAAATCCCGGCTAATTATAGTATAAATTATAAAATAAAAATATGTATGTTAGATTTCATCATCGTTATAAAAATACTTAGTTTCTGTTTTTTTTTTATAGATTAATTATAATATTGTACTTATGTTTATTTGATATTATAATTTTTTCCAATTATATTTTGATTTAATATGAAATTGCCTAATAATAATAATTTTTGTACTTGAACTATTTTTTCATTTAAAAACTCAGTTATAAATATTAAAGCTTAGCACTTACATTACTTGGACTTTTATAAAATTATATATTTGCTCTGTTAGGTAATTTACGTAATGCTACTCTGAATACTATTTATATGCTCGAATAGAACTAAAACTTGTTTCAATAACTCTGGCAATAACTTAACCTATTAAAAATTGTGCTTTTTACCATCGTTTATCACACCCTCATTCCTGCTACTCATTATAAATAGTTTAAAATGTGTATACAATCAAATTAACTCTAAAGAAACATTATAATACCTTGTTGAAATTGGTGCCTTTCATAACTCAAGTACGAAACATATTATACCCGCAATAGTCTTCCTTTTTTTTCTTCCAATCCAAAATTCTTATAGATTTTAGGTTACTTTATCGAATATTAATAATGAATTTGGATTGAATATGGATGTCTGCCTGCGTGGTAAAATATTATTGTGAACCTATTTATCCCCAAAATCTTTTTTTAAATTAAAATGTTATAAACTGTCAAAGAAAAAACAATTTATTTTCTGCTTTTCAGTACAAATTACTATTGCTAGAAATGTCTTAGCCGTTAGCATTGAATATCTTTTTTTATATTTGTATTATTTTCCATGCTTTGATACGTTAATCACAACCATTCAAAATGTCTTTATGTGATACTTGTGGTGCAGATTCGGCACTGGCCAGATTAGGTTGGAAGAAAATTGATATATGGCTCGATTCAAATTGATTAATTGATCGTGAAATAATTCAACGAGATAAAATGTAAACATAGGTACTTAATAATAATTCAATTGTAATTTGGTTTATAGACTAAAATAATTGTAATACTATCGGTTAATAATTGGAAAGTTGTAAACTTGTATATGCACTTATCTGGTTTAATTTGAAATGATTACCTATTCAGTATTTATTTAATTAAAAATATAATAAACCTGTCATTTAGGACAATATTGCCTATTTTATAGTATTGAAATTTTAATATTGACAATATTATTATATTATGAAGTAAGTGAACCGCTTATTTTGCATCTGAAGATCTACCATAGGTACTCATACGTTTTATAATTTTGCATTATTTAGTTTGATAGTTAGTTATTAGTGGATTTATCGCTCATAAATTAATAGTAAATTTGTAATTTGAAATATTTCTCTTAATTTAGGTTATACATTTCATAATTTCAACCCCAAGTTTATTTTATCTATACCTCTTATGTGATATGTTGATGGAATAAATTACGAACATTTATACTTTATTTTTAGCTAAGGTTAGGTAAAAATCAATTTTATGATAATCGAAAACTAAATATTGCATAATTCAACAGTATATTGTTATTAGTATTTAAATTATTTTTAAATTTCAATTTTGAGAGCATTTGGAGCAGTTGTTGTTATTTAAATAATCAAGTTGAAATATAATATGCATATCGCAGAATGATTTTTACCTAAGTATTTGAAACAGTTTTCTAATAAGGTATGGCATAACACATGATCATTAGCAGTTTATAAAATTATATTAAATTTGTAAATATTATTCCAGTGGCTTAATGTTATTTTAATAAAAGTTATATGATACGATTATTAGGCAGCATAATAAAAAATTATTATTTATCTTGTAAGAATACTAATATGCAAGCTTTTATATTATACGTAAGCAAAAATATTTTTCAATTGCAGTTTAATGATTAAACTCAATCAATATCAAATAATAAACAAGCTGTCATAATGGGTACAATATTTAGTTAATATCAATTTCGTAAAAATAGATACAACTGTAAGCAATAAAAATTATATTCTAAATTCCTAAAATTATATTTTTATGTTTATATAATTTATTTTTTCTTACATATGTTAATATAATACATATTAAATGAATAAAAATTAAACCCCTTTTTAATTTAAGTTACATAAAATTACCTAAATAAATCCAAATTACTTATTTTTTTTTATCGAAAATCAAACAAAATTAACAGATTTAATATTTGTTAAATAAAATAATTTTATTTTGTGTAAATACAAAACCAAAATGAATAAAAATGTAATTACTTAAATGATGTTTAAGCCTTTAGGGAGAATAAAATATTTTTATTATTTGTTTTAGAAAAATATAAAAACACTGTATGAATTTGACTTTTTGAAACTAAAATAGCATTTTTATATACTGTTACTCTTGAGTTTATATTAGCCATAAAATAAACATTTTAACTGTATTTTATTTTATATAGTGCTAATACTTACAGTATGTACGATGTACCTATAACGCAATAATTGTTTTTAAAGCAGTATAAAATAGCAACCTTTAAACACACTTAAGTTTTGCAATAAAAGTTTCATGTTCATTAAAACTGAACATTTTAAAATGTCCAGGTCTACCATAAAGATTATTTAAATTATTTTTACGTATCAAGATTTTGTTTGTTGAAAATCAAAATAACTATCTATCTGTCAAAACGAGCCTAAGTACTTTA
Source organism: Sitobion miscanthi (assembly GCA_008086715.1). Lineage (NCBI taxonomy): Eukaryota > Metazoa > Arthropoda > Insecta > Hemiptera > Aphididae > Sitobion > Sitobion miscanthi. The sequence goes on from CM017797.1 coordinate 22,791,035, forward strand.
ATATTAAATATTATCTTGTTTGAAATCAAATTTAGTGGACAACTACGCAATACCCGTATTTTTTTATATGTGCTAGCACAATATAATATTATGTATATTAAAATTTACAACTTGCAATTGTGGCCAACGATCAAAGAACTTTGGTTACCTTTGATAAAAATTGTGTTTTTTAAACGAAATGGATACATTTAATATATTAAATTTATATAATATCTGCATAGAATTCTTTGTCAGTTTGTTATAGCTTTTAGTGTGATATTTTTCTGGTCGTAAGTTTTTTTTTTTTTTTTTTTTTTTATCAACTACTATATTATTCTATATTTATTTTTTGTTCTCATTATACATCCACTGTAAAAAAAACAACACAAAACTACGTCGAATACGTCACAGAAATATATAGATGATGTGCAATTTAATACAAATTATTGTGTAGCAAATACACGGTTTAATGCTTTTTTTAAGAACAATTCTCATACAGGGTTTTTTGTATGGATAAATCTCTCTGTAAATAATATACACGTATTACATAATACATTCTTCTTTTTACACATATGCACTATATCATCAACGATCGACTTGTTTTATGACCAAAAGTATTTTTGATTTGATATTGTCACAAAACGAAATTGTTCGATTTCGAATTATTATAGCCATTATGCAACTGTATCATACGATTTTATTGTTATTTACAAAGCAGCCATTTAGTTTTGTTTCAGAACATTAGATTAAATGTGTACCGCATTAGCTATTTATCTTACGCCACAAAATATATTGTACATAAAATAAAACAATTTCAGAACGTAATCTACTAATTATACGGTTACCTTTTCATAAATACATATGACGCACATAATGCGATTTACCTCTAGTAAAAGCATACATTATAAATTATAATATTTGAAGATACAACAATATTATATAACAGAATTAAAGTAGTTTCTTACACGTCTAACGTTCTACTAATGGCCTTTAATGGGTTTATTATAATACCCATTTTTAACCTATATTACCTACTTATTTTTTTTAAGCATTACGAGGAACATCCATCTCATTCTCTCAACGATCAAAATTGTTTGTACCATTCAAATTATTAATTGAATTAAATTAAAACAATATATTTTAATTATAAAAACAAAATAAACATGACAGCTTATTTAAAAAAAATTATTTTTCAAGTGGATTAGAGAAGTAATATTCACCAAAAATATTATTCAAAAACACTTGGAAGCTGGATGAACAATTATTAATTGGGGGTTAAAATTTAAAAATGTAGGGTTACAGAAATTGTGTTTTTATTTAATTTTTATTTTTTGATTAATTTAACTAAACATCTGTGTACAACTTTGGTGATATTAAATTTCAATTTTAATGAAAAAAACATTTCGTTTATAAGTGTAGGTATTACGTTTCGTAGTTAATTAGATGAAACCAATCTTACTATATTATATTAGGATATATAAATAAGGTACCTAAGTGAGATTTGTACGATATACACCGTTGTATAATTTCCATATGAATATAATATTATATACATTCAAAAAAGTACTTGGCAATGTTGATAAAATTGATTAACTGTAATTTGAACTTAAAATAGCTGTCTTATTTATTTGATATTTAATTTGTATTTATAATAAATTATAGTTTAAAGATGTGAATTATTTAATTTGATGTTGTCAGTAAATAATATTAATTATATATAGGTACCTAGCAAAAACAGAAACATAACAAAATATTTTGATGGGACAGCCAAATTTTATCCAAACAATAATTATTTGAATGTATAATTTGCCTACAAGTAGGTAATCTATTATAATAATTAATTTTATTGAGAGTTTTTCTGGTATCGAAATTGAATGTGTTATCAAATACATACCACTAAGAAATTTAGGAATAATATATTTATATACTTTGCTATATACCTATAGTCACTTAATGTTATAATTTTTTTATTTTGATAGTTAAAGCTGATTTTTTTGTGTAGATCTTAAATACTATATGAATATAATATGATGCATTTAGATAGGATTCCATGTGATTAAACCTTATTTGGAACTCTGTATAGATTCCATAACAAACTTAGGAATGGTGGATTTAATTAATTTACGTGTCAAATATCATGGCTCTGAGTATGAAAATAGATTAATGTTATGTCCTTAACCTTATGAATAGCAATTATAATACATTTAACTTGTCAAATGTCAATTGTAATGTAAAACTTAAAATTGTTTGGTATGTTCTTGTATGTCTGAATATATTTCAGTTTATTGTAAAAATGAAAATAATGATATCCATTATTGTTAGTGTAATTTGTGTATCGCTGATTTTACTTGTGTGGTTGTTTACCTTGTATGCTTATATAAGCTGTTTGTATCATTCAATAAGTTTTAAATAAATATGGTTGGCTGTATTTTCGTATATACTATAATATAATATACCTACTCATAATAGATACTGTGGCGATTATATAGGAACGTCAACGGAATATACTTATTATTACTGAAAGAATATATCGACCATCATGTTATATTGTGAGAAATGATAATATTGATTATAAAACTGAGGTTACTTTTATATTACTAATTGTTACTCTTTAAATAAGAATTTTTAGTTTAACAATCAGGTAAACCACATTATTTGAAAAAAAAAACCTTAGTAGTATACAACCATTCTGAAAGTTGGCAGTTACCTGTAAATGTAGAAAAAAAGATTCTGTTGAGTTACTTCAGGAGCGTGGGGTATTGCCAAGTGCCAACACAAAGGTTTTGTCCGAGCAACCATGCAGTAATGTTCCAGTTTGAAAAACAAATATTTTGAAAGTGTATCGTTAAAGCATGCCAGAAAAAAAATATTTATAATGGTACTTGGTTCAAAAAATTAAGTACTTTTCAGCCAACTGTGGTACATTATCAGATAGTACAATTATCGGCTGGAAAAATGTTTTATTAGAACTGAAGTGTTACTTACATCGTGTAAAAAAATACGGAATAATGTTGTGGAGTACAGTACATTTTTTTTCTGACAGCAAAATTTACGAAAAGGGTTTTATCCAAGCACTAGTATTTTAGCGTTGATACAATATCAAATACCAAAGAATAAAGAAACTTTTGTGAAGAAATTCTAAATGACATAACAAATACAGTTTGTTAAGCAAAAACTGATGGTGGGTTTGGTAACACACACACAGATTGCTAGCGTAAATATAATACACACACACAGTTAGTGAGTATTTAAGGCTATTATTTTTGAATTATCACAATATATACTATTATACAACCTACGTGGATTTTAAATTTAAAAAAAACGGATATTTATATAACCAATTCGTTGGTAATTTTTCTTTGCGCTTAAAAATACTACCTAACAGACCGAAAAATGTGCTTTTTAAAGTACTGGCTAGATACAACTTTCCAATTTTTATTTTTATGTAGACCTAAATAAAACTTTTGGAGTACTCCCGCCATTACGGACAATTCACTGAAAAGTCATAATATACTAACTGAAACATCTAACCAAAAACAAGGATAAAACACATTAAATTCCTTTACTCAAAATAAAAAATATTCAATAAATATATTTAATTAAATAGAATAAAAATATTTGTATATTTATAAATTAATATATTATAATATATTGCATTATCAAATCGGGAAATATCGATAAAATATTATTATTATTATATGTGAGTGTTACAAATAAATATATATATTTATTTATTTTACATCGTATAATAATAAATAAATAATGTTTTCAAAAATAAATATATAGACTGAACTTTAACGTATAATTTATAAATTTGTCAGTGATAATATTTATATAAAATATGTTTCAACTTAAAAATGATGATATATTATGTCGACTTAGATCATAATATGCATTGAATTTATATTCAACTATTCGCAAGGTTTATATTTCACTTACTGTTCTTTAAGTAAATTAAAAATATATTATTGAACGACTTTGTTTTCTTATTTGAAGGAACTTGATTCTTGTTTATTTCAAATTGTTTTTTATATTTGTTAATGAATAAATTAACGGAGTATTACATTTTTTTCTTAAATTTTATTTATATTAGTAATTAATGTTTGGAAATTATTTTATAATACGTAGTTAATAGCTATAAAATGTAAGTGTGGAATCTATAACTGACATGCACAAAAGTCATAAGGTGGATGTTTAGACTATTTTAGTATATTTTTTTTTCCAAATTTACAGTTTTAAATATTTACCATACCAGTTTTATGTGGATAGTTAAACAATAATATTTAAAACAGTGGAACAATAAGATTTAGGAGTTGGTTGCACTAATATTGCTTTGCTTGTCTTTTGTATGATAGTTGCAAATTATTATTTTAGATTTTATCATGAAAATAGTCTTATTTTCTATAATTACATTAAAATATTTATTTTTTTTAAATGCCCTGAGGCTTTATTATTTGAACGGCTTTATAAATATGTTTAACAGTTGAATAAATATTTATTTATATATTAACTGTTATATTGGCTGAGATTTATCGTTTGCCGCACCTGATCATCACTTTAATAAATCTTCACTGATTAGTTTAAGTTAGCTTAAAGTTCATAACACAAATATAAAAATGGTTAATTGTGTTGTACTTAGAATACATTTTTGAACGTGAATATGTACATCATTGTTTTTGAATTTATAATAATAATTAATTTTAATACTGGATTACTCAAATGTAAAGAAATTGAGACGTGTGCCATAACAGGTTTTCAGTACCCAAAATATCCATGTCCATACTTTTTTGTTATTTACTTATTTTATACTTACCAATAGTCCATAGGTAAGTTAAGTTTCAGATTTTGTTTTGATTCATAAATCAGAAATACCTATTTGTAAGATTCACTCTCATTTATGTTATTCAATTTGTAAATGGGACTATGTAAGCTGTATGATAGTCTGAAATGCAGACGTTCAACTTACTGTATTACCAGAAATACTGTAGTACGGTTTGGTAGGACATACAGAAATAAAATATTTAATTTAAAAATAAATAAACCTATGATATTATGTAAATTCAATAAAAACGACTCTTTGTTTTTTAACGACATATTGTTTTTAAAATAGCTATCATACCAACGCTCTGTAAACATTTAAATTGTTAGATATTTTGATAAATACCATCAAATTTAATTTTAGTGTTTGTGCTCGAGGGACAAACTAATTTTGATTTGTTTTATATGGTCATTGCTAAAGCGTACCAATATATACAGACAAATGTATATATTATATTCCCGTGGGAAATAAACGAAATGTAGCACTTTTCATACCATGCAATATTTATATAGGTATATCTGGTCTTATTAGTTGATTTTTCGTGCGGAAGCCGTACAATTTGATCGAATATAAAGTATTACCCACACTGAAACTGCGATTTCGTTCGTTCGAATAGATGATTATTGTTTATTTTTTTACCTCCGAAAACAATGAAGACAAATATCAATCATTCATAAGATTATTGTAAATATAAAATCTTTGAATATTTTAAATGAAATACATAATAATATATTGAACAGTCGTAAATCTTCAATCATCCCTTTTTGACACATTCCTACGCACAACGCACCATCTGGGTATTTGAGGATTTTCTAGAAGCTTGGATTATATTGAATAATTGACGAATAACATGATGCTTAAGTGTTATTGAAGATAATACTCTCTGTTTAACTATTATATCGGTGCATACAACTAAAACATTAATAATGTTTGTATAAAACATTATTGTTAAACATGAAAAATCACGGCTAAAAATTGTAATTTTCTGTGTGTTCTGCATTTGGACAATTTTTTTCTTATAAGCAATCTTTTATCGACATATCGACTTATGTCATATCCTGTCGTAAAAATATAAATATATGACGTTGGAAACTGTGTGGTTTGGATATATTTCAGTCAAACCTAGTTGTTTTCTAATTTTTATGATAATATATTGTTAATAACTATTAGTTACGATGATATATCACTTTTTGTTTTTAAATAAATAGATTTTTATAAATTAATAACATGACAATCGCTACGTTTTAATTACCTACCATGATAAAAAAACATTTATTGATAATTCAGTGATTTTATATTTTATAATATATTAGATAATAATGTGTGTTGGTAAAAATAATTTAAAATGAAAATTCACAAATGCTCTATACGTATTATAAATTGTATAGCTATAACTACTAGATATGGCCTTGAGCCATGTTCAGTAATACAAATAAATAGGAAAAAAATATTATAATACAAATATTAATAAATAATTATACAATCAACAAATGTGTAAAAAAATATAAAAAATCTATAAGCTATAAAAAACAATGGACTTTGTTTGTAGTTTTTATATTTTATTACATTTTTAATATATTTGTTAAATATTGATTTTTAGGTGTTTTTAGTACCTATTCATTATTTGATACATATTATATTATACTTATTTTATAATTACTTATATATATTACCTGAAGATAGATTAAGCCTGAAACTACAAGTTTAATGCAATTGATAATATTTATTGCGTTTATGAATATTTATTTACATTTTTTATACTTTTATTAATTTTTAATATTATTTAGCTTAATTAGTTGTACAGATAATAATGACACGTGTTTTTCATAATATAAAACAATAGTTATTCTTTGTAAGAAATGTTCAATATTAAAATGAGGTTTGGTAAGTTCCAACACAAAACGTAATTGAAAAATGGTACCTTATACGTTATACAGTTACATACGTAAGTTCCTTAATGAAAAAAATATACCCATATATAAGTTCCAACAAAGAGATAAAATTAAAACATGTAAGTTACTACACAAGAAAAATTGGACGCGTAAATTAAAACATATAAAATAAAATAGGCACATTACTTTTTTTCATATAACATATGAAACACATGATTACTAATGCTAAGTTTATAAGTTTGCGCAGTAAGGTACATTAAACTTAATTTTTTATAATTACTAGGTATTATACTTAGGTAGGTATACAAATTAAATTTGTTAGTTGATTTTTTTCCTTTTTTTTTATTTTTAACGTGGTATCGAAGACCGGAGGAGGAACTGCTGTTGACATTGCTTTTGTCCTTTGAATTTATTTTTATCTATAATATCTGGACTGGATCAAAAGAAAAATTAGTCTGAAAACATATTTTACGCAATACAAAATAAACAAATTTCAGCCATACTACCTATAACTACAATTCGAGATGTCATTCATAAATCAAAATAAAGTGTGAAGAAAATATGATATACTTTTTTAATTTCCCAATTTTTGTAAGGGAGCATATCTTTTGAACTTTTTAAGTTTATTTTATTCGTGTAAGAATTCACATATAGTATGTGTGTATTTTTGTTGTGTCGGAACTTACATATGGGTGTATTATTTACATGAATGAACTTAAACATTATGGGTAATTTGTACCTGCTATTATGTCTTGTGTGGAAACTTACATTTACCAATTAAGATAGTGCTCACAAAGTTTGTAGATTTCAATAATAAAAACTCAATGACTACGTATTTGTACCCTTACAAGAATTATAATAAAAGTTGTAGTTATACTCTAAGAAGTATAAAATTGATTTGCTATTTATTTATATTCGTGCATTTGAATTATTTAATATTTTAATATGTTATGGTAATTCTTTGAATGGACGAACAGTTTGATAGAAAAAAAATCGAAACAGATAAAATTACTAGGTATTCATTTCACTTTGCTTATCTCGATGTAATATTTAGTATAGTTATATTATTGAACATTTTGAAGTAGCAGTGATTGAATACGATAAACCCTCACATTTGTAAAGCTACTCTGAGTAGAGCTTAATTTATTATAGGTACCTATAATATATTTATTCAGTTTTTCATTTTTAAGTGCTCATGAAAAAGATTGGGAACAATGATTTTTGAAATGTATTTAATATTGTTAAAATATTTTATGAACAATTTAAGGTTAATATTTAAAGTTCACAAAAAAATCTTAATGTAAATTAAAAATATCAGCAGTTTAGAGGACAAGATGTTGAACACTTGTTCACTTGTGTTATGAAACTAATGAAGTAGATTACTAGGTACTTATTTTTCTCAAAAATATGATCATGGTAATAATAACAATATTATGCAATTGTAAAGTTAATCTAAAAACAGGAGGGAAAGGGAATTATTATTTATTTTTTTGAAATGAAAAAAATGTAACAAATAGATAGCGAACTTTTAATATATATTTTTTTTTAATACTTGATTACTAATAAAATACAATTATTGATTTTTAGTTAATTATAATAAACTTCAGGTACGAGTGAATGACAGTAATTTTATTGTAAAAATATAATAATCATTTAATTATGATTAAACCATTCTGGTTATTATAGAATTTGTATTTTTTTGTATTTAACAGTTCTATATACTAAACATATTTTATAATGGACTCATCGTCTCATCGTGATTATGATCTTAATTAATTGTCTTTGAACTTTTTTTCCTAAAAAAATATCTTTAAAAATTAAAACAATCTGATATTTTTGAAACTGAATGAAAAATGGAGTATTTATTTTTATTTTCATAACATTATTTTAAATTATTAGTGACCATGAAAATAATTGAAATTTATGGAAAATGCTTTTTTTTTACAAATCTTTGTGCAGAGTTTTTAATTTCACAACTATAAACTAAGAACATACAACAAATGTATAGGTATATAAAATGAAATTGTCAGTGAAATTACACCATATATTAATAGAAAAAAACTAGAATGCAGAACACTGCGGTTGAGTGGTAAAAAATAAGGTAGAAAAAAAAGAAAAATCAATATCATCTCTGATGAAGAAAATGACATTTAACGAGTTTATCTGTTTCACTATATCTTTCTTGAATTCAGTCTGATTTTACAATAAAGTATATTTTATTTATTATATCATTATAATATAGTTATGTTCTCTAACAACTATCTAAAAAAATTAAAATGCTTTAGATAATGCAATAATTAATCAAAAAAACATTTAAATATCGTGTATTTTAATTAAAGTGTGTAAAATGCAATAATTCAATTAAAACATAAATGCTATAAGTAATAAATAATAATGATTTAAAACATATTTTATAGTGGGTATAGAGTATTATAGATTTTTGTATCTGCATGAAAAAAAAGTTCTTTTAAAAATAAAACTACCTTTTGTACAAGTTTTAAAATTGGTACTTTTTCATCGTAGGTTGTTGAAAATTGTTTGTTAAAAAAAACATTGCGCCTTACATTTAAAATTCATGAAATTGTGTGTGAAATTAACGTTTAAGGTAAATTTAATGAATAAAAAAATAATAATGTGTTTTATTTTTTAACAAATCGTGAATTAGTTATTTTTTTAACGTTTGTGTGCAAATCTTAATAGTTAGGCGTAAATAAATATAAATTTATATTTTAATCATGATTAGCTTAAAATGAACAATTCAAGTTTGTTGATGTTATCCCTACATTGAACAGATAGTAATTGTACAAATGAATAGGTTAATGTGCTTGGGAAAAATAGTTAAACGGTTTATTATGAATAATTATAATTATGATATAACTAATACCAACCTTGTAATTTAAACGTAAAAACGAGTAAACTATATAAATTATTTAATTAAAACAAATTAAGAATTTTAAACCTCATAACAATGAATAATAGTTGTTTTTTGTAATAACCGTATCTTATAATATTATTATTATAATACATTCATATACACGATTACATGAATGTAGGCTGGTCTTATATACCTACGTAATTAGGAGTTAAATAATTAAAGTATTCGCTTGGTGTTATTTAAAATCTTTTTTTAATTATATAATGTAACCATTTTGCATATCGCATCTACAGATTTTGAGATATCCTTTGCCTTCCATTCATTATTTTTGGGCCACAGTCTATCCCTTTTAATCTTGATTTGCCGCGGGTTTCTAATTTTTCACACTACACTTCATTTTTATACAATTAAAATAATGTTTATGGCCGTATCCTACGGAGTTTAATGTTTTTAAATACGATATTGTACAGACGTCGGAAAAAAGTTATAATTTCGTTAATCATGAAATGGTGAGGTTTATTAAAGACCAGCGACGTACAGCGACAAAGTAGCGAACAAATTAAAATCGCGTCAGCAGGAAAAAGCATTTGTATAAAAACGTAAAAAAAACAAACGATGTGGGACCCTGCAGACTCCGGAGATCTTTCGATTTGGTTTGTACGTCCATTTTTCAAAAAAGGAGCTTTAGGTATATAACAAGCACGGTGAACATCGCGAATCGATAACCGAGCATAAGCAGCATACAAGTAAAGCATTATTTGTATCACAACGAATAATAATTGCAGATAACAAAAACGCACTCGCATCACGCATGCGCGAACACGACAGTATCCGTATTACAACAATACACGTCTGTAACTCGTACATTGTAAATGTTTAATGTATAAGTTTGTTTCCGAGTTAATCAGCGTGGCAGCGGTCAGACGACCGCGGAATAATCAGATTCAGACATAACATCTGTTCGGGTAAGTACTTAGTAATGCGCGTATAATACCGCAACAAAAACGACCTTTAAAGTCGCAAGTTATACACACCGGCATTTTTTTTGAGATTAAAATATTATATATATATAGGACATATTTTAACGACATTTTTAGAAAAATTTAAATCGATTTTAACATAGGTACCGATCCAAAGCATTTGCATAAAGCTTATATAGATTGTCCCGTGTAATTGTTGCGGTGGTCGAAGTCATTTATTACGAAATCATACCTATATTATACTTGGACAATTCGCCATCAAGAACATTTTGACGCTAATCGGGTATTACTGCGTTTAAGTGTGGTTTTTGGAGTCATGGCACGTCTTATTGGTACAAATCGGAAGAGAATAATATTTTGAAGAAAATTACTTGTTATTTTTTGAATACAACTATATTCAGTATATTTTTAGGTACAAAAAAATGATTTATATTTCTTACCCTTTTATACAGGTTTCGCTTTTCGTTGTGCGCTGATTGAGAAAAACGGAAGTGTACAATTAGCTCCAAAATATTATTATTGTCTACAATCAATGTTCTGTCAATAATTATTGTGTTTTTTTTTTTCTCTCACTTTTTTTCCCAATCACTGTTGTTCGCAGGTATGTTGTTATACACTGTGATGAAAAATAATAAATATAGAAATCGGGCGAAACGTAGTCCTCGAGGTCGGTTACTGCTGCATTCACAATATGGGGCGTATTGTTTCCGTGCCCCATATCGGCCGCGCGATTTGTATTCATCCTCGCCGGGACAATCGACCTCACTGCATAATCCGGTGCAGGTCGACTTTGACAAATCCTAGGATATCAACCGTGGTTTGTTTCACATCCGCGTATACGGTAACCTAAGCGCAAATTATAACGATATATTATACACGTAAGTGTGCGCGTTTGTGTATACGCTATTGTTAGAAATCCATTCTTGTCATCGTCGCCGCTGCCCGTCCTATAATAATAAACACTGTCGTCGTTTATATTATTCGGCAAATAACTTTTCGGCAGCGGCGGCCGAACTCGAAAACCGCCGAGTGGTTTGATCTTTTCGAAATGTCGATATATTATTTTTATTTATTTTTTTCTGCCTGTTTCTTTTCGTTCTTCTATTATATTATTATTATCCAGACTCCGTTTTTTGGATCTTTTATTTTTGTACACATATATAATATTATATATTTTTTATACGAATACTTTTATATGTGTTACTCGCTATATATGAAAACTGTTTTGTTCCAACACGAAAGAAGTAAGAAAAAGCAACAAACGTACGAACAAACAAACGAAATGAAATGAAACGTATGGATATGGTGATTTCATATTCTCGGTGACGGTATCATAATAATCCCAAGGAATATTATTGTAATATCGAGACGTAGAAAAAAACTGTACTACATGTGCGACGGGGTGCACAAGTGCGTGCGGCGTGTGCGTTTGTGTGCTTCGGGGTGTAGAGCGGAATTGGGCGGAGAGAAAAGTAGACCGGAAGAAGAAGAAGAAGAAGAAGAAGAAGAAGAAGAAAAAGTTTCATGCAGACGACTAAGACCATCACACCCTCGTTTCGGCCCCGGTACCGCGATTAACGTCGATGTTTATTGCTTGGGATTTTGCGCCAAGTCGGCATACACTATTGTGTGTATATATATTATATATATTATATATATAAACGATATTTCTAAGTGGCTTTGACGCCCGATATTTTGGCATTCAGCCCCGAAAACACTAATTATTGTAAGACGTATGTGATTTGTTTCGGATGTGTTTTGTGTCTATACCCTCCCCGGTTTTATATAATACATTGCCAATTCGAAGTCGAACACGTGAGTAAATCTTTTTAATGAATATAATTTTATTTATAATTTATCAATTGTTAAGATACGATCTCTATCGTGTTATATTATTATATTATTTCATAGCGGTCCTATACCATGCGCTTACCTCCATATTTCAAATATTATACATAAATACGCATGTATGAAGTTACCGTCGATGGCGTTATTAAGCTAATAGCGAAACTGTTTAGGCAATATCATAAATGCCTAACATTAGTAGACGATATCGTCAATGCTTCGGCATTAACAGAAAAAATAGACAATCTTTTAAAAATCAAATATTTTTTCATTACATTTACAACTATTATAGTTGTCATATATGAGCTCACCTTAATTATCGCTACTGGTAGACAATGTTGATGATTTTGTTTAACAAAATATTTAAATTAGGTTAGTAATTAAAAACAACGTTACATAGGGCACAGAAAAATCGGTCAACTATATAGATAGGTGGGTACTATAATATGTTATGAAATGTGCCAGTAGACGTTGTATACAAAATAAAAATATTATAACAAATAAGTTGTCCACTATCGTGATTTATATTGTAGGTATACCTTCTATATATACTACGTGGATGTATCTGATGGTTGATGGACGGCTATCTTTTACTTAATACTGTACAATCACCGATATATAACAGAGCCTGGAAGTATGTTATTATTAGTACTGATTAGATAAATCGATTTTACAACGCAAGTCCGTTTCTAATTCAACAAGCAAATTGAATGAACATTTTTTCATCAATTATGGCTGAAAAAGGCTGGAATTATTATCTAGAAAATATTGCTGATTGCATCATTGTCCGAAAATAATGGGCATTTACGTTATTTCCTAGTCAATATCATATTATACAGTCTAATTTGATCGGGAATATCGTTATTGACTAGTCAGTAAGTCATTAACGTTAAGTAATTTACGTCTTCATGATATAGGTCTGTATTGAATTATATTATATAATGCGATAAAATGCAAATGTGGAACATTATCGAAATCATAACAGTTATAAGTTGTAAGACCCTAACCTTAATCACGACCTATATTTTAAGCTATACCTACAAAATAATGAAGCATATTTGGAGCAAATCACGTGATTACCTATACTACCATTCTATGATGTTTTGGTTCAAAACATAATTCACATCCATATACAAATATCATTTGAAAGTGTTTTTTTACTTTCAAGAGTCGCAAAAATTTAGATAAGACAGTCGAAGTACTCTTTAATTAATTGACGCATCATTATACTGTTGATAATTTATTAGTATGTATTACTTTATTGCAACAGATTAGTTCAATCGGAAATTTGAATACTCTGGAAATAGCTAAATCAAATAGTATATTCTATTATCATATTATGTGCAATTATTATAATAAAAAAAATATCTAATAAAATTGTAATGTTACATAACATTGGTTTATTTGTGAAATATTTTTGTACTTAAATAATCTTGATTCGAATTACGTCTAAATTAAGTAAGTGACAGTTAATTTTATTATTTTAAACACTTATGTTAAATGTTGTACATATTTACTCAAGTGAAATGTATAAAATCTTAACTTTCTCTATACAAAATACATACAATATTTATGCCATAATATTGATATGTCAATTAGTTTCAATATAAGCACTGACCTATCAGTTAACACGAGTTATTTAATAGTTATACCTATTTATATTATAATGTATGTGTATTGGTAAATAAATAATATATTTGTTGTGACTAAAAAAATCTAACAATTGTATTGAATATGTATGTTTGGGCGTCACCGTTTTCGGCCAAAATGTACCCTTCCCTCTTCGGCCAGTGTCACTTTTCGGCCAAAACATACTGTTTCTTTTACAATTATAACAACTGAACTTAACAATTTTTGTATTTAATGAAATATGATTGAATCCAAAAATGTGATTTTTTGATAAACATTCTTACCTACAATTGAGTGAAAAAATAATAAAATAAAACAATTGGTAATAAAATGGTTTAACATATTATTAACTTAGTCAAATAAACTAACAATTAATTTTTGTTAAAAAATGTTTCTATTTTTATTACCTTTACTCTTCGATGTAAGTTTAATTTCGTTCATAGTTGGTTATATTTTACTATCATAATTATTATTATATACCTATTCTTATTACCTAAATGTGTTATATGACTATATTAGTTTTTATTCAATTAATGTAAGTAATAAAATTGATTATAAGTACTAATATAAATATATAATATAATCAATTGTAATAATAATATGTTATAACAGTTTATTGCCAATTGTTTTATTTTTTCAGTTTTTTTACAGTTGTAGGTAATAATGTTAAAAAAATCACTTTTTTGGATACAATTGTATTTAATTAAATATAAAAATTGTTAAGTTCAGTTGTTATAATTGTAAATTTTAAAGAAAACTGTAGGTGCTGGCCGAAAAGGGAAAGGAACATTTTGGCCGAAAAGGGGGCCGCCCATATATTTGGACTACTAACGGGATTATGGTAATCATTGGGCGTTGTAAAAATTATACCTATTCTTACATTATTATAAGACTTAATTTGAAAATAATTTATTTTAAAGTATAATATAATATAGTATACCTACATTGTAATCCAACTTTTAAAACATTATTTGTTAAGATGGATTTTAAATTCATTGGTTTCCACTGTTACCAGTTTACAACTTGTCTCTTAATGGATATATAATATTATTTTCATAAATTTCAATTGTTCTTTTCATAACTGACAACGTTAGATAAAATAGATTGCATATTATAATGCAAAAACACTTATTGTTATTAAATAACTTTACATTAACAAAAACAAATTTTATTGTTAAGCATATAATATAATATAAGTCATGGTAGAACATAAATACATAATAATGTTAAATAAGTTGTATATATTAATTTTGGTTTTATCTCATCAAAAGCTTTTTTTTAAATTAAATTTTTGTTTTGTTACTTATTTTATTTTACGCTGAACCGATATCTAGTAAGAAAATAACTTTTTTTACAGTTTATAATTATTTTATGAAATAAAGTACTTCATTTAAATTATTATTGACCATTCTCAATATTATTAGTTTTGTTTGAAGTTTTGAACTTTAAACAGTTTAACTGTTCTCAGTATTAATTTACGTATACATATCATGTGAGGATTGTTGGGGATTCTTAACAAATGTTTTTTTCAAACCAGAAAATAGAAAATTATATTATGCTGTAAAGTTAAAATTATAGTTTGATTTAATTTCCTAGGAAAAATGTATTAAAACCATGGCGAGCAATTGTGATTGAATTGCTATTGATAATGGAAAATGGATGTAATTAATATTATGTTGATAACGATAAAAAAATGTACAAATAGTCTGGTATCTTATGACGTGTAAAAAATACCTTTAGAATGACTTTTTTACCATTTTGATATTATTAGGAAAAGAAAAGTTCATAATTTTCAGATGGTATCAATCTCGCCATCTCGGTCTACAGAAATATTAAAATAGACATGTGTTTGCGTATGTTTTCCAATCAACAATAATATAATAATTAATCAATCATATATTCATACAAAACTGTATGACCGAATAATACTCATAATATAGTATGCACTTGTGTTTTTTGATATTGACTATTAAATGTAATGTATTTTGTACATTTTTAATTTTAATTTAATGTATTGTATTTTTTATTGACTATTAAATATGTCATTTTCCCCATTTTTTTCATATTATACATATTATGCTGGGTATTTTACAAAGACTTACAATTTTAAATAATAATAATTCCTAAACATAATATTAAACTAGTTATGGTATCGTATAATATACATATTTACCTATTTACCTCATACGGCTTGAGAGATCACATTAATATTAAGTAGGTACAATAGGTACATACTACTTAGCCATACATTCATTTATGATGTATAATATTACATTCCGTAGAAATTATAAAATGTTTAGTTATTTACGTTTGAAACTTCATAAATAATTCTTAGTAGGTATCTACTTATCATTATATTATATGTTTGAAAATTCAATTTTAGATGTTTTAACTGTATGAGACTCAGTAGATTTAAAGCGTGGAATGTTTAAATTTGCCTGTCTTATGAACATTAAACGATTCTATGTAGTATCATCAAAATACTTCATACCGACAATAGTCAAGGCTGCAAAATGTCTCGTTTAAGATGAAAAGTTTCGTGTCTTATAAGATTAAAGAAGTTAAAAAAATAATATGAACATAAGAGACTCGAGTTTATTCATTCACCGGAAGTAATTTTAGAAAATGATCCTTTAGGAGGTACCCGTTGCATTAAAACGAATAACGATATTTTAAATTAAAGTTATATAGAAGTATAACGCTATTTGTTTATTTTGTAAATACTTTGCTCATAATTAAGTATGGTTTTTGTTGTATATATCTGCATAACGAAGTGTTGCAGTTCGTAAGACAAACAGTTTTACAAAAAACATGCTAACTTGATTATGAGTAAAAGTTACAGAGAGACACGTACGATGAAGCTGAGAACTGTTTTTTGTAATTTTGAGGGTACAACATACCTAAATTTAAGAGGTTCAGACTTAAGAGTATTGATTTTTGTGTTAATTTAATTTTTTCAAACTATAATTTAGGACCGAATATGAGATCAAAATACTTGTACATCTTAAAATATTTAAAATCTCTCTCCTTATCTATACACGTTAATTAATTTTCAAACAACAAACACCAATAGTCTAAGATTAATCCTTTCATAAAAAAGTTATATCATTATTTCAAAAAGTATAGTTGATAAAATATACTGTTAAAACTGCTTAAAAAAAAAGTAAATAATGTAATTTAACTTTAAAGTCGTTATAAAATCAACGAATTGTACAAAATTATTTTGAGTACTTATTATTTACTATATTCTACTAGTATGTTTTAGTTCTAATTTGCTTTTTTCTTCGAAAAGTATTTTCGATATTATTTATTGAAATGTATTACATACAATTTTAGACATATTTTGTTTTTAAATTAAGTTATTTGTAAATTTGAATGTGTCAATACAATTTTTAAACAATGGGATGAGAGTGAATTCTCAAAAATGTGTAATAAATTTATATATTTTAAAGTTAAAATAGATTACGAATATGGAAAACTTTAACTTTATTAGTTCTCTCGCTCAGTCAATTTTGTAGGCGAGCAAAAACTTAGCAAGTAAAATATTAAGATTACATTTTTTATAATTTTTTTGGAGTTCTATGATGAAATACTTATGAGGAACCTTGTATTACGTTTTCAAGGATTTGACCGATTTAAATTTTTTAATCAATATTCAAAGGAAAAAACAAAAAACAAAAATCAAAAATCTATAAATAACTTGAAAAGTAGGTACTGACAATATTTCTTCAAATTATATAGGTATATACTATACAGTTAAATAATCTATTAATTATTTTTGTTAAATTTCAACAATTCGCGTTCATATCAAATGAATTTAAGCACGTTTAATGTTTATATTTAACTTAAAAATTTCAAAATAAAATAGTAATTTAATTCGTTCTGTGATAGTGGGTAAATATTTGAGCTTAAATTTATTACGAACACGGTTAATGATTATAAACAAATAACGATAACAATTAAGTAGGTATTAAACTATTAACATATGGCCATGGAAAAAGAACACTAATAATTTTTTTGTATATTGACTTAATGTTGGGAAAACCTTATCATACAATTTCGCTTCTAGTACTAAATTACTCTGCTTTTCCCTACAAGTCATATTCCAAATGGTTTGAGTGAATATTGTCAATGCGTTCGCATGGTTCCTAATTAAATTCGTTGTCGAGAAGACAACGTGCCCGTATATGTTGTCTCCGTCTTATTAACGAATAACATACCAAAATATAAGGTCAGCTGTTCTAATTTTGTGTAGTAAGCTTTAACATAGTAAATTTATCTGCTATGAAACTAAAAAGAGTAAGAGCATTATCAGTGTTCTTTGATGGGGGTTTTTATTAACGATAGTTTAAGTTTTCAGCAAGTTATGAGCATTTTTCATTATTAATATTTTACATAATCAAAACTTTGTTAAAAACTTAAACATCGTAAAATCCAACGAAATAACACATACAATGATCTTACCTTTAAGTTTGATAATAGGTCAATTTACTTTAATATTAAGTGTGCAACACAAAATTGAAACTGCTGAATGCATATTTTCCATGTAGTCGTTTGTAAGATGGATACTACACATTAAGGCACGACGTCCTCTTAAAACGCCGCTATCGCACTCCACTCGAAAAGATAAGATAAAAGAGGCCACTACACACAACAACGAAACATCGGCTGGGTGACGACGATTTATGTTCATATTAGTTCAGGCCGTGGCCGAATCGTGTCTGGAGTTAACCTGTGCAATATTCGTTACCGTCGTCATTACTTGGGTTACGCAGAAATCATCATAGTTGTCGTTGTCGGAATTATGTTCAAACTCGTCGCGGTCCTATCAGCGGCGCTGCTGTGCGCCCTGGTCCGTGGACAAGAAAATGCAACGAAGAAAATGGACGTGTTCCGTTTACCTGAAAATACGAGCCCAGTGTCGTACGATTTGTGGTTCGCTCCAAACATGAGTGACTGGACGTTCCAAGGCTGTGCCAAAATATTAGTGAATATTAACACTGAAAATACCAATACGGTGACGCTCAACCTCAACAACCTAACGGTGACCAACGTGTCGGCTATAGACGTCATGAACAACCGGGACGTGGTGGTTACCGGGCTCGAGTACCAAACCAAGAACGAACAATTCGTAATCAATTTTCAAAGGGCCGTACCCGGTAATAGACAGTTGCTATTGACCATCAAATACAAAGGGTACATCCGGGACGACAAGATAGGTCTATACAGGAGCTCTTATATTGAAGATGGAGTGACAAAGTGAGCACCTACTAATGTTGTTGTCCTTGTTATCTTTGTACTTCACATTATTATTATATTGACTGCGCACAAATTAAGGCTGAAATTTGATTCTTGCGGAAAATACCTGCAAGTGACTTGTCATACAATGACGGACTCTGAAGAGTAGTTTTTTTTGTTGACTTACGACTACATTGAGTCTTCTACCCAACAGGTGGTTGGCAGTGACGCAATTCGAATCGACGTCCGCGAGGTTAGCATTCCCGTGCTATGACGAACCTATGTACAAGGCCAAGTTCAACGTGACGGTGGTGAAGCAAAAGGGTCAAACGGCATTGTCCAATATGCCGATCCTAGGAACCGAAGAAGGGTAAGGACACTTTAATTATATATCGAATGCGTATTTGATATATGATATTACAATTTATAAATGTCAACACAATCAGTAGGTATATGAACCTTTATTAAATTCAAGACGTATTGAATGGTATTATGTTTTGAATTACAGAAAAAAATCTAAATTGGTTTTGTTCTAAAGAACGTGTCCAAAACTTGACCTTGTTAAATGTGCTTACGTATTTGAATTATTTTTCGAATTTAATTGGTATACCATAAAAAAATATCCCGAAGTGACTAACATTCTATACACGATAAACATGAAATACTAATAGATTACTTTCAATCAGCGATGAATTATTCAACACAACAATTTGCCAAAAAATTAATATTTTGATATATTCAGAAGTAGTTTTGTTGAAAAAAATCACTTTCAAAACATACTTGAAAGACAAAAATGTATAGCGCATACGTGTAGGTACATACCACAGTATGGCGTCAACATTATAATTATCTATCAAAAGATAATGGTTTTGGCTCAACAATTCAATAAAAAGGTGTGACAGTAATAATTATTATGCGGGGCGCTTAATTATTGTTTATTTGCAAGATAGGTATTAGTATTATAGGCTGTATTAAAACGCAAAAGGTACTTGTGCGGATTTCTCTAAAACCGGTTGGGTTTTCAAGTACACTATGGTTATGTATGTGTTAAATGAAAAATGTCTATCGAGTGCTTATGAGCTTATAATAATGATATGGTATTCAATTAATGTCGATTAATATTAGAAGTTTAGGTGAATGTATTAGTTTTTGTAAGGCGTATATCATAATAAATATACCTACATACAGTGGAGTATACCTATGTTACAATTGGGACATATTACGAATAAAAATAGACATTTAGTGCCGCACCATTAAGTAAACCAGAATAAAATAGCAAACAGTAATCTTATAAAATATAATATAACTATTACAATGTACATTACGTAACCTAACCATATTATAACAATATGTTTTTCAAATTCATAACGATTTAAGGTTTGTCCACGTTTTTTTCTACCACTCGATCCGTGCTCATATGTGATTTTTGAGCATGCATATGGAGCTGATATAGGATAGTTCTAAATGCACACAAAACATTTTTTTCAAAATTTTAATGATATTAATATATTCAGTACACATTTTAATATTTATAATTTAAATATAATATTGAATGATTAATTTTGCTGTACGTCCTGTGGTAATAAATAATGTTTATAATATATAATATAATGTGAACTTATAAATAAACAGTTTATAAATTTTATACTTTTATTTTATTTTAATTATTTTAAAAATTGGAAATTGTAGTCAACGTAGGTAACTAGTCTGTCCATTTGTTAAAGCCTTAAATGTGTGTCACCTGTACGTCTAGTAGAGGTACAGTTCATAAAAATACAAAATACATTTTTACATTATTTCTGTTATTAATCAAACTAATGCCCAGTGTCATTTTATGTAACAAAGTAAAATTATATATACCATAATGGTTTTGATCACCACTCTTGATGAAAATATTATTTTATTATGTGGCTTAATATTTTACGTTATTATTGAATATTATAACAAGCAATTAATTGCATGGAAAAATGTATACACAAACAAATTGACTGTTAAAATATTCATCCTGAGATAATAATTAGGTCAAATCAATTTTTAGGTACTCAATATTTTATACTTGCAAATAATTCTGATGAATATAGTGATACTGGTATATTATTGAGATTACACATAAAGTATTATTAAGTGGTGTTGAATATTAATTAAATAATATCGACAATCGTGAATTTAGGTTAGTATTAAAACCTTGTAGTTTTGATACGATGTACGTTGTTTAGTTAACCTTAAAAGTTAAAAAGGTTCTTATGTAACTACAATAATATAAATTGAAGAAAGATGACGTGATATTTACATGTAATATTTGTACTAATACTTATCTGTTTAGAGTTTTAGTTAAATGCTATAACATTATTATAAAACATGAATGTGCACAAAAATGTGCATTGTTGGATAAGATTAAATTTAGAGCAATATTAATTATTATTATTACAATCATTTTTGCCGTATAGTGAAATCAATATTATTAACTATAAAGACTTTTGAATTTAAGTGTAGTTGTATTTAAAAATAAAAATACAATAATTTGAATTTTAGTCCAGAAAACACCACTGTTTACTTCGAAGAAACTCCGCCGATGTCCACTTACTTGGTGGCCATTTATGTGGGTGAATTCGTGCCAAACCAAAACAATTCAAAAATAACAATTTACACATACGAAGGAAAGAAGAATCAAACTGAATATGTAGCAACCGAAGCTCCAAAACACCTCAAAGTGCTGGAGGAGTACACAGGCATCAATTACATGCTTCCTAAAATGGATCTGTTGGCGATACCCGATTTCCGTGCCGGAGCGATGGAAAACTGGGGAATGAACACTTACAGGTAAAGTGCAAATGAATCAACAAAGAGTAAGACGTTAATCAATACGTCTTGTTTCCGTCAAAACCAATAAAAAAAAAAATCGTTTTGTTTTTGCGTAGGGAGTCTCTTTTGTTGTTGTCAAATGATTCAAAAACGAAACTTAAAATCCGGTCGTCAGAAGTTGTGCAACACGAGTTCACACATCAGTGGTTCGGCAACCTGGTCACCTGCAAGTGGTGGGATTATACATGGCTGAACGAGGGTTTTGCAGCATACTTCCAATACTTCGCAACCGGCATGGTAATATACAATTTATTAATACACGGTTTATAATAACGCAAATTTGGTGAATTTTCACAATGAAATGTCAAATTCATTTTGACAATAATTGGTGTAGGTGAGGACCAGTTGGCCGATGGAAGAACTGTTTCTGATCGACGAGGTTCAGAGTTCAATGGCATACGACCAGACTCCCAGACATCCCATAACCGCGTCTGTGAATACTCCCGAAGAGATTGACAACATATTTGATGCCATAACGTATAAGAAAGCGGCGTCAGTTCTGAGAATGTTGAGATACACGGTGACTGAAGAACTGTTCCAATTGTCCCTTAAAAATTATTTGCAAGATAACAGGTGAATAATTATATATGGTTTACTTCAGCACCTACGTTTTAGGTTAACAAAACATTTATTTTCATATTTAATGTATATTGTATACTGATAACTAACTGCAGTATTTGTAAAAAATAATAGTTGTATTAAATTATTATAGAGAAAAGGCAGCGGAGCCTAAAAACCTGTTTTCAGCATTTGACTCAGTGTTATACGACAAAAATTATGATATTGGGAATGGTTTGACAGTAGACGAATTCATGTCGAATTGGACGTTACAATCGGGATATCCGGTTCTGAATGTTACGAGAAATTCAACTACAAATACATTTTCAGTGACTCAAGTAATCAAACAATGATCATTATATTATATTATTAAATATATTACAATTTATTTGATTACATAGATGACACATACATTTATTCAATATAAAAATAATAATGTTGTACTTAGACTAAAAACTACCCCGTGAATATTATTACGTCATATTCGTTTTTAGAAGATTTTTATAATTATATAAATTTTTTTTGTTTTATTTAGAGCCGATTTTACATGAATAAGACTGATACAATCATCAACGAGACGGCGGCATGGCACATTTGTCTCTCGTACACAACCGATGTAAGCAAAAATTTCACTTACAACAGCTCTTGTGTTTGGACAAACAAAGAATCGCCGTTGACCGTTTTCGAAGCCCCCAAAGATATTAATTGGTATCTGTTCAACCCAAAAGCAATCGGTAAGTGTTGACGTGATGCCTCCAGAGCTGAATAACAATCAATCTCAAACTGATCTGTCTATCTATCAGGTTTTTACAGAGTGAACTATGAAGTCGACAACTGGATGGCGCTGATCAAGCAGCTGAACAAGACGCCAACCGATATCCATGTTCTCAGCCGAGCTCAGCTGATAGACGACGCGTTCAATTTGGCGAGGGCTGGTCAGTTGGACTATTCAGTGGCATTGCACTTGTCCAAATATCTGAAGTATGAAAACAACACTACACCGTGGTATTCGGCGATGAATGGCTTCTCGTACTTGTTAGAGCGCATGCCCCGCAGCGATGAAGGATACGAAGACTTCAAGGTATGCAACATATATTTTAATCTACTGATGGATATAATATAAACTCTGAGCAATGATGATAAACTATAGTAGATACGTAATGAGAATTTAAATTTTATTTTGCGCTTAGTCTCACGTCAGCAGTTTGGCCGGAACCATATACAAGGAGCTAGAAGCCCTCGTGTCGAAAGGCAACACTGAGTTTAAAGTGTTGAGTGCTTGGGAAACATTTTCAAGTTGGGCGTGTAGGTTGGAGAACAAATACTGTCTGACGAAAGCACAGGAATACTTCAATAAATGGCAAGCCGGAGAAAAGTCAGTAACCATATTATTATACTATATACTAGCACCGTGATGATCCAAATACCTAATTTCAATAATTGTACTGTGCAGAATACCTGCTGATATCAAGGACGCGGCGTTCTGCATCGGAGTGAAGAACAGCAACGGTCCATCGGTCTTTAACAAAATGTTAGCGTTGTATAACAGCACGAATTCGATTTCGGAAAAATCTTCAGCTGAGGCTGCTTTAGGGTGTTCTACCAACAGGACACAATTGTCTGAGTATGTTATTTACTTAGTACCATAAATTATTATTACCATTGAATGGCAAATAAGTAACACTTAAAACTACCTGTTTTACGTCTCAATGTAGTGCTCCGTTTCTATCAACATATTTCGAGTGACGTTTTACATCGATTTTTTACATGTATTTATTTATATACACGCATAACGTTCCAAATTCACTATTCATACAGCCGACTGTGCATGATTTGTCAATATTTTGGTTTATAGACCAATATTGACCTAAATTTTGATAATAATATTGAAAAATGAGAATAATATCTGTGGTGTTAACTGTTAATTAATTGTTTTATTTCACTTTTATAATGACAAAAAAACTATTGTGAATTGACCATCTGTATATTTCCCGACTTCATTCGGGCTAAAATCAATTCATCTTTATATCGTTTTTCAACTTAAGCCAGTTGAAATATATAATACAAACATTATTACAATAATTCATTTTATAACTTTTCACTTCTTAATTCTGGACATATTTTTTATGTAAATACAAAAAAATGGAGACAGATTCAACGAATTCTTAAAAGCCGACGTATATCCAATATTGTTAAGATTGGTATCTGTCTTTATGTGTCTACATTTAAAATATGTACAAAATTACGAAAACAAATCGTAAAAGTAATTGTTGTAGTTGTGTTCATAAGTATTAGATTTTAACAATTGTTTTATTAAAAAAATATTTATTTTGTAAACAATTGTAAATGCCTGTATCTCTACTAATATTTATGAAAATGATGAAAGTAATGTAATTTGTAATCAATAGAATCCATTTTAATACACAAAAAAAAAAATTCAATTTTCGCCAGCCAAAACAAAATTCATATGTGAGCATTCTATAGCAACATATTATAGGAGTTCGAGGAAATTATTGGTATAGCTTTTATTAAAAACGTTCTGATAGTTTTTGAATCTATAGAGGGTAAACAAATAAAGAAACATTCACACATATATATATATACAGGTAAACTGCAATTACAGTAGTTCCCTAATTGTTTATAATATGGGTGAAGTTATAATGGGTCATTTAAACAAAGATTATATACATTTCAAATATTGACGATAAATAGGTGTTCCAATGACAAATCTATGCGAGTTTTCCAACCATGTTGCGTACATTTTAACATTATTGATTTTTAAATATTTTTTAATACCTATGTAATTTAATTTTGAGTGGTTATATTTGGTTTCAGGTACATAAATCATATACTAGATGGACCCAACGGACCGATCAAAGGAAAAGACATGAGATCCGTCGTGTCTGCAATATCAGTGACTCCATTGGGTCTCGATGTGCTATACGAATTTATGTCAACCAACATAAACAAAACTATGGACCAGCTACCTAATGGTGAAGATATAATTACCTTTATATATTCAACCCTTGCTTCCAAGATGACAACCGACGATGAAATCGAAAAGGTGAGTCTTAAAAATCATAAAAATCGTATACAATAAACATAAGCGCAAACATATTATGCACCACAAGTAGATTTTAATTAATTATGTGCAACTTGTTAATGTCATATTATTATTGACGTGAAATATAACCAGAAAATTGTGTGTCTAAACGGGTCTTAAATAAATCGAACAAAATAGTCTGTTTATTATTAAAAATTTCGTTGCATAGGTAATGCGTGTACAAGTATTGAATTCTTATCGAGAATTCTTTAGATTTATTTAATGTTCTCTCTCTTAACGCGGTTTGACCTACGTGATGGTCTCGGCAGTGGGTGGACAGATACGACACATTATTGATTAATACATAATTGATATAATTAGTATCTCTATTTGTATTGTTTTTTTTTTTTTTGTTAAGAGTTAGACACATATTGTAAGACAGGTTAATGCATGGACTATAGTCTATTACAGGAAAGATTAAAATCAATAATATTATAGTTATACATATCGTGTAAAGTGTTTGTCGTTTCTAGAATAATAATTCACTTGCGACTTATTAATTTGTGAGTCGAATGACGAGAAAAAACTAACTAGCGACTAGTTCATGGTTGTGGTCCGGTTGATAATGTGTCACTGTGACTTTTCCGCAACCTCCCCTGGTTATAAATAGGCATTGGGGGGGGGGGGGGTATGGAGTCGGTATCGGTTGTGGGAAAAATATAGATATCGGTCAGCGGTGACGTGAAGATAACAAACGACTGGATCCGGGACCATATCGATCTGTTCGTGCGCATATTTCATTTAATATTTAATTATATTTTTAGATAAAAACTTTAAGAACAATTCCACTCTTCGAGCCTCTGTACGACCTACGTTTGAAAACTCGTACAAAGTGGTCGAAAACAACTTGAAATGGTTCGACAGTTATTCTGTTGGCATTAACCAATGGACTTCAGCGTACGGAGAAAAAGAAGGCGAGGAGATTAAAGACACTACAATACAGCCTACGACGATCGCTGCAGGTACTACTGGTACTACAATTATGAATGTAACGGTTAAAATAACGTCCACTACTCCAAAACCGTCCAGTGCAACTTTGAACGCGTACAGCAGTCTTGTGATTTTACAACTTACAGTCTTTACAGTATTGATAAAAACGTACTTTTTGTAAAATTTGATGAGAAAATCCTAATTTATGTTTGAATTGTATAATTTCTGTATGAAAAATTACGAAGATAATATTTATATTTATTATAATTATTTTTTAAACCTATGACGTATAAAATAACATTTAATAACATATTATGTTCAGTCAGTACAGTATAATGTAAAATAAATGAGATATGTATTGACTTATGAGGTTCATTTATTTGAAAGATTGCAGATTACTCCAATACGCATTTATCAGTTTCTGGAGAGACGAAAAGTGGAAAACAAACACTAATAAGTGATAGTGCGCATAATAGAAAGCTCATATAGTACGTAATTAGAGAGTAGATAGTTTTTGAAAAATTGAACTTGTTCAGGCAATTCTGGACAAATTTAAAATAGTACCTATCCGTTACGGCTTTACTATTTATTGTTCAGTATTTACTACCTATGCAATACTATGCAATTAATGGGAGAGTAAATTTGAATTACAATTTTTGTGATTACCTTTTAACTAATTTTATATTTTTATTTATATTGATAATATCGATCGTGCCAAATGTATTTCAATGGTAATCCAAACTAAAAAATAAACTTCTTTCGTTTTAGTTTAGTATTTATTAATATTTTAAATGAAATGATTGTTTGTAAAAATGTGTGGCTTATAAAAACAAATAACATAAAATAAGAGATTGAAATAGCCCGTATTATTATCATTATAGCTTTAAAATAAAATAAAAGGTTTCTCTTCCCGAATGTTATGGCTATATCTACAGACGTACATTTATCTTCAAAATTACATTTTTAACATCTTAAATGAACAATATTCATTTTTTTTAAACTTTGATAATATCACCTAGTCAATGAAGAGTGATTCAGAAAAATTATTTAATATTTATTAAATTTGTATAATATTATGAGTAACTATTGTAATTCTTCTTTTTTTTTTTTTTGGTTGAGGCTTTGACAACTACGGTTATTAGCCTATGGAACTGTGGAGGAGGGTACTGCAGTACATGTAGGGTTTTTAACAAGTATGTGTTTGTTTTGGCAGAGTTTTTAAGTGGGTACGCGTAGATATCTGCCATGCCCGGGTGGGGGATGGCAGCTTCTCTCTCCGGACACCGGAACTCCCCGAAGAAAAATGCCGCCCGTGGCCGAGTTCGAACCGGCGACAGTTAGCGTCGCAACCTACATCTAAGTCCGCTCGGCCACTCCGTCCCTCTATTGTAATTAATATTATCAATAAGATATTAATATTTAATTATTTTCTACAGTTATTTTTCAATGTATATATTTGGTCAGGCACATAATATATATTATATAGTTATCATTTGCAATCAACCGTCCAAGATTTAAATTAATTATAATTTTTTCATTCTATACGGACTTTTAAATAAAGTATTAAAACTCACAACGCTTTTTTTCAAGTAAGGTCTCCATGAAAAAATAGTACGTTGTAGTATACTTGGAACTGATCATAATATTATATTTAAAACTATAAGGTGGATTGGACTGATAGGGTTGGAAGATATAATATAGGCACCACACGAATGAGGAAAAAGGTGTTCATCTCATGTTTGGTGAAAAGTATTTTAGTGCCCTTAAAGATATCTATAACGGGTTGACTATGATTATAAAGGTGGTTTTATGCGACATGGGAAGATATCATTTACTATTTGTAACTGCGAAATGGTTTAATGGCCGGCGGCCGTCCTAGTCTAAATCACTCATATCCGGACAAGGATTAATAGAATGTAAATATTTAGGATAATGCTTCATTTTCCACACATTTATATTTTCATGAAGTGAATTCGGCCATGGTCAAAACAAAACCACCAGTAGTAACGGAAGATTTACGAGATATTTTTAAGTAAAAACAAAATTTTTAGGAAAAAAATCATTTCATTTCAGATGTACAGTGGAAACTTTGCGCAGAAAACACTTCCATTTTATCTTCCCTTATTGCAGGTAAATAAAATAACCAAATTATCGTTACTTGAAAACAAAATGTATTACCTGTATACGACAGTGTTTATTTCATTTTTAAAAGTATAATGCTTTTTTCGTACATAATATATGGAACTCGGATCAATTTCAACTCGCCATTTTCCGTGTTCTCAGCAACATCAGTTTTCTTTAACTCTTGGGAAACCACAAGTGAAAATAATCGTTATGCTTTACGAGTATACAAGTATTCTTGTCTCATGTGGGACCGACCTAAAATATGCAAATAACAGCGTGTATGTCACCTTGGTGATTCGCTCTTTTCACTACAAACTGTACCTACAAGCTGTACCTTCATTGTTTGCAATTTTGTGCTCAAACGAGATGTCCTACATTTTAGAAATATAATATTAATATGTGCGCAAACGAGTCTCCAATGAGATATCGATAGTAAAATTCCTGTTGGTGTTTATTCTACGAGATGAAAATATCGAAAACACTGATGGATTAGCGGGAGAAGACAAGAAGTACAGCTGAGCAATATCAAAAATGGTTCAGTGACACCTACCTAGGTACGGGTCATGTAGTATTAACATGTATGAATTTCACATAAGAAGCTAAATTAAAATTGCAATTTCTTTTAGTATCCATTCACAGTAAGTTAATTTTATCTAGTGTTAGTTAAATTGTAATGTATACTTATGTGCGTTGGTAATTAAATAATAATCACACGGCGTTATGTGTAGGCTAAACAGGTACACCATGGTCGTGCGGCTGGTTTTCCGGTTCTTCAGTATTCTGTATGATAATAAGCAACGTATTCAATAATATTGTTATGATCGTACACCATCATGGTTTTGGTATCCAGGTACACTGAATACGCGAGTTAGCTTTTTACCGTATTTTATATGTTTATCATGGTTTGTAAAATTAAAAATTGTGTTCGCTTTGAGTGATTTAGTATAAATTAAGTGAAAACAGTAAATCGCATAAAATTATATAAATTATCAACATATTTTTAGTAATTATGGCAATTTAATAGATGATTGCAGTTACTGATAACGAAATAATTACATTATTTTTGAAAGGTGAATGTAATTTAAATTACATTTTATAGTTATAAAATACTTTTATTGATACAGCATTTATCCGGCATTTATAAATTATACTGAACTTTATCATCTTAACGTATTTATAATAGCTACTACTAGCTTAAAACCACTTTTGGCCGCACTTATAGTCTTTATAAATGTTCTAAAAACTAATAAATTAAGATCGTACAAGGGGATTTGTATTAAATCAATACTTTCAGAAGCAGCTATATTCCTGATTTATATTGTGTACATTAAAAAAATGTCCTTGTGCATTCATCAAGTTATGAAGACATTTTTTTTTTCGTTGTTTTATAAAAAAATGTATGATATTTATACCTACAGATTTATAGTTTTCTTCCATATTCATAAGAAGTACACAAAGTATTGTCATTAAAATTTTACTGATAAGATATTTCCATAGTAAATAAAAACTTTGTTAACCTGTTACGTAATAAAATTAAATCGAACCATAACTTCAAGTTAATTATATTATCAGTTATCGTTGCTAGTTAATGTACGTTCATTATTGCCATTTTAGGACTATTAGTTGAAAATTCATTAAAATTGAAATTATACCATTGCAAATTAGAATGGCATATGTTTGAAAGCATACGAGAAAAAATGTTTTAATTTAAATTTGAGTTATACCTAACATGGAAAATAAGAATAGTAATTTGTTTGAAAGCATATGTGGAAAAATGTTTTTATGATATTATTAAGTATTGTAATAAATTATTTTCGTTGTAGACTATTACCTGTCCCCATAAAATAGCTTTTAGCTTGTGTTGGATAAGGAAGGAAATGTACAAAATACTTATAAAAAATAAATATATTTAAAATTAAATTTATAATAATAATATTGTATTCTCTAAATATATTTTTATTGTAATTTTCTATTATTATTATTTTTGAATATATTGATTAAAATTATTTCATATTTTCAGAAATAGTTATACCGTGAGTCAAACAACTATATCGTCTACTTATTTCAGTTAGGTAGTATAATAGTTATGTATTAATTTATGATTCTTCTTCATGAACCGTGATTTTATTATTACCTGTAGGCAGTATCTACGCTTAAAATAAAATATAAGTTGAACACATTCAAAATTGTATGTGTTAGATCTAATTTAGGTATCTACAGTGCTTTTATGCGAATATTTTACGTGGAAGTGCTAAAAGCAACAAACAGGGACGCGAAATCCTAACAAACCCGGTTCAACATAAAGGAATGTTGCCATAAACGTTTACACAATGAGATTTAGTACACTTAAAAAAACAATAATTATATCCTGACTTTGTGAAATTTAAAAAAAAAAATAAACTAACCATTTAAAAAATGTAATAATCCATTCTACCGTTTGGAAAGAAAAATACTCGGCAATGTAGGCCACGACGGTATTATTATACTGTTGTCACAAAACGTGAACAATATATTAATATGATATTTATGTATTATTATAACCTATATGTATCGTAACACAATTAGTTCACAATATTGTAAAACGTATTTCGTATTCGTTAAGGTGTTTAATTACACAATGTGGTATATACCAAGAGTGGTGGGTTTAAAACCGTCGGCGGGGTAGGGGCCACCATTTGTGAAACTCAAATTCCATTTGCATATATCGGAGAAAGTGCGACGTATTCCTATATACGTAATAATAATAATAATATAATATGTATAAATTATACACGTGTGCACGCGGCTCGTCGATATTTGATAAGCCACTGCTGTGTTAGGTATATATTATATTATATTGCAGAGGTACCTTAAATTATCAGCGACGACGTTTCGTTTATGTTTACCCAACATAAACACATCGATTATAATAAATAATGAGCCACCATAACAGGTACGGGTACGACTATATGTATTATGATCATCATCACCTACCTGGATCGCAAAACACGCGTCAACTAGGTGTAACAATAATAATATGTTATTATGACATAAGTGTTATATTGCTTATACTAAGTGTGTGGCTCGTTATTGTGATGTCGATTATGCTACGATACTATTGCTATACAGGTATAAAATAATAAATACCTAATAATATTATATAGGTATACAGATAATACAAGTCATGTGGTATTAGAGTGTATAAGCATTATTATTTTTACTATTTTTTTTTTTTTTTTAAGTACCATAAATTTTATTGATATAATAATTCGGTGATTATTATAATATACTCACTGTTTCGTTGGTTTTTGTGAGGCCGTCGATGTTTCCGGTCGGACGACGACAATACACGCGACTGCTGTGACGGACGGCAAAATAATAATTTTGATAAAAAACTACGACAGATCGCTGTCCACCGTATATATTAGTACAGACGGTCTCCTGGTCTCGATTGTCGCAATTTCGTGTATGCTCGTGCGCAAATTATAATGTTACAATTATGTATAACTACGCTCGAGTATTTTACTACTTCAGCGGAAGGGCGAACGTGGGGGTTGTAACGCACTGTAGGACCGCTCTGACGCGGACGTGGTCGGCGACTGCGATGTACGGAGCCCTGGAAAAGCGAGAAATTTACCGCTACACCCTCGCTAGCCATCCGCGACGCAACCCCCCTCGGTGCGCCACGGTCACCCCCTACCGCCAACCATCACCGACGCCACGAACCTATCTACCACGGCCGCACCTCATCACCACTCGTTTTGGTTTTCCGCCACTGCCACCGCCGCCGTCACTCCGCCGACCAACTGCTCCACAGACCACATCCTTTCCCGTACAAACACACACACACACACTCACAGATATAATACGCACGTGATCCGAATGTTTTTTGGGTCAAACCGATCTTTTAAGCCTATAGCAGAAGATAAATTGAGACGAGATTAGCTGTCATCTCTTATACTCTGCAGCGGTTTCAAAATTGTTTTATTATTATTTATTTATTATTATTATTTTTAAGAGAAAACTACGGAGCAACGCAAATATTGAAAAGTTAAACTTCAGCTGTCTCGCTCCGCCCAATATATCTATCGCCGTCACCATCACCACCTTGGTACCAAATATTAACTTGTCCCGAAAATCCTATACATCAAAAACTTTCATTTTCTTACGCTCCTCTTATCCTTCTGCCTCTGTTTTCGTCGTGATCACTATGTACGTTTCCCGAGAATATCTGTTACGTGATATAATTTATTATTTAAATGTCCATCTACCGTTAAAATTCTCCATAACATTGTTCCAAATATTATAAATTAAGTGTAAAAAATATAACATTGTAAAATAAAAAAGTTTATTATCCGTTTGAGAGAATGTGCAATTTTAGATTCTGAGAAGGGGAAAGAAACCATTTGTTGCAATAATGTGATTTTTTTTTCGGAAAACACTTTGTCTAGATAATAAAAAAAACTCCAAAACTTTTATGTAGTGTATAATATATTAAATTGGAAATTGGATCTAGATAGCACTCAAAATATCTCATAATAACAACAATAATTTTTATTTATTTTTATTTTATAACCTACTTAATCTTACATTTTACCATCATTAAAACCATTTGTTATTTTACACTAATTAAAAATGTTCAAAAATGCGGAAGCATTTAAAATGTAAAAATAATTAATTCTTTATTGAACTAAGTTCACCTAATGGACAGACAGGATTTTGAATGCGTTGATTTATCATCGATTTAAAATATAAAATAATAATACAACACTATCCAGAAACAAGAATAAGTACCAAACACCCAATTTCTGTATCCTGTCCGATTTTATAATTTATGACTGTAGAGAAATCCGATGGTTTTATACGATCATTACAATGAGGGATAGTATTTGAAGATGGGTAAAGATGCTGTATATTATGGTAATATGCATATTATTTTTTTAGCAGAAGAAAATCATAAATATCTTTAGTTGGCAATTTTCAAAATACAGTGAAAGCAAAGGTTTTAGTAAGAAAAAATATACGAATTCTTCAAGATTTACTTCTTGGAAGATGTTACATGGATATACATTATAAAAAGTACCTACCTATAATACATTACGAGGTTTTTAAATATTATAATAAACTTTAAGTTAAATTATTATACTTGTAGATTATCATGGACAGAATACGGCCTGTTTGTACAATTATTTCGACAGTTTAACAATAAATTATAAAATTATTATGAATTTATGTCATTTTTATATTTTAATTTAAAATCACAAACTCTTTGATACATTTCGAATAGCTTTGATACTATTACATGTATTATTAACGATGGATAATATTTCTGACCCACAAAAGCTATTTTGTATTTAATGAGAAGAGAAAAAATAACAAGACAAGTTTATATTTATATAAAATGCTTAAAAATATATTTTATAAAGTTTACGTGTTATGCACAACTTTAGAGCTTTTTGATGTACAAAAAAATATATTTGAGTACTTCTAGAAATAAGTTATATAATTCTCAAATTATAATCCATAACGTCATATAGGTACACATATTAATTTAATTGTCTAAGTTAGTTGCGGCATACGCCGAAAATTATTTTATAATAATGACTATATTATAGGTGGGTAATAATCATTGTGACTCTTCGTGTATGATATCTGAGGAAAACTGTTGGTTTCATTCAAAATTTACTAATATTATTGTTTTAACTCTCAAGACCGAATATCATACTTTTGTTTGAGGATTAGAGATTTTTTTTTTGTTACATAAATATACCGATATCTATGCATTAATAGTTATACTTAAGCTTTACGGAATTTATCTCGAGTTGTAAATCCATAATTGTTTATGTCATATGCCTTAAAATTGCGTACTAGAAGTAGAGCAATAAATCGTATGTATCCCATAAGTCAATTTGGATTCTTAAGAAATATCTTACTAAGTCAGGATTAATCGCTTTTAAATCATTATTTTAATCTATTTTTATTAGTGTTTAATTACTGATTACTTATTTTTACTGTACCTCAATATAGAGTAACTAAGTATTTTGTAACATAGGTACAAGAATTTTATAAAATTTAAACACAAATCAAAATGTAATTTTACTCGCAAGAAAATATTGATAATTTAAATACTAAATTATGTACGAATGAAAATATATAAATTCGTATGGTCGTTTTACTTACCTCACTTTTCAATTTGCATTTATACAATAAGCTATTACCATTTTTAGGAATTTTAAAGAACATTGTTTTTTATTTTTTATTTTATAAAGATTTTGGCCTTAAATCTTTGAACACGCAAACATTTCCGGTACACGCTTTATTTCCGTTGGTTTCTTTTTCACATTGGTGGTATTTGCTATCAACTGAATAGTGAATTCACCAGAGCGTTAAGTGCGATTTATCTGCCTAATTTATTTTTTTATATCATCGTTTATGAACTTAAAGATAGCCGTCTTGTATGAGTTTGTCGGGGAATTTGTGTAGGTTTGAAGCATTTAAAAAATGTACCTACGGGAGTTTTAGTTACATGGCTAATTAATTTGTAATTTTGTAATTAACGATTGTAAAATTTTTAAAGTTAATGTTATGGTTTCAATTTGTACTAATTAAAAATCTACTGTTTACATCTCAAAAGTTTCATAATTATTATATTTACCATTATACATTTAAAAACTTTTAAATATAGTTGTAATATTTACAACATTTTACAATTTATTTAAAACACTTGTTATTATTTAATCATGATGGTATTTATTTCTTTAATTTTTCTCATATTTTTTCTAAATTTGGAACGCAAATATCTTATTTTGTAAGCCCATGTTACGGGCTTACACTTTAATAGTCTTATTTATTACTAAAGACAATCATTATATATCTTTATGATAGTTTCATAATATATAGTGTGGTTGTATTAAATTTCCATAATAATGTTGAATTGTTGTTAATTGAGTACATAAGTTGCATGCATAAGAGTGTTTAGAGTTGTTTACTTTTTTTTTTTTTGCGTACACAATTATAGGACATTTTTAGGACGTATTCAAATTTTTAGATTGATTGTCTGTCAACACTTTATCAAATTATTGTGTATAGGTACTAACATTTTTAGTAATATACGTTTAAGGTAAAATTTAAAAATCAAAAGTTGTATTATAATAATTACAATAATTTTAAAACTTATACTATGGAAAGTAGTGAATTAGTTTTGAATATATTATTATTGTTTTTGGCACTTTTATATTGTGAGAAATAGGTTTACCATATAGAATAAGCTGGCAACATTCTAATAATTTATTTAGCTGTACCGATACACACGATTTCAACATTCTAGCAAATTATGTATAAGCACGGCGAAAAATAAAACATCAGCCATAAAATTCAATATATCTAATATCATCAATAACATTAAAGTGTGTATACTGTATATTGTATAATACTGTATAATAGCAAGAGCCGTGAGTAATTAATTAACGGCAGCTCACATAAACTCGGCGATATGTATACTATCTTTATACCCTTAAAAGTAACACGACCTGGTATTGCAAAGAGAAATTAATCTTATATTTCACTAGTAGATGCACCATTAAAGGAGTATTCTGATTAAGTAGGTGCTGAACGTCCAAAAAATGGTTTCATAAAAGTAAATTAGCAATATTTCATTCGTACTGCCGGGATGTTATATAAGTACAATAAAAACATAATTTTGTAAATTTCATGATTAATTAATTTCGAAAATAATTAATTGGTACGAATAATATGCATACAAATAATTAATCATAGTCAATTATTTACATACTCATTTGAAATCGATATTCTGTTTGAATCTTATTCAGTTAAAAAAAAAAAATTTTCATAAATATTATAGTGTTTATATTATATTATAAAAGTGAGTAAATTATTTACGGATGCCTAATTCAGATATTTTAAATATATTATAATACTAGTATGCTTTAATGCTGAATTTTTAATATACTAAGTACAATAACAATTTGTATATATCCTACTTGTTTCATTCATCTAGAAACCTGCTCGGTACTCACAGCTAGCAATGTATACTTTTGTCAACGAAGCATAATAACGTCACTGAACGTCATATTATTGAAAATCGCTTTGCAACGAAGCTAAATAGTCCGAAAGAAAAGAAGACGGGTAGACATAAAAAAAACTACACCAAATCAAAACAAATTTGTCATTTAATATCGTAACTCCTTCAATGTGAAGACGAGGTAAAGGAATATTATGAAGAATATGAATAGTTCACACAATTATCATCATGAACAGCTGATGAAAAAGAAACCAGCAAAGCCCACTGTGAATATTGCATTACATCACTAATTTCAGTTGAAAAATGTCTTATTTACTAAACCTAGATATTTATTCATTTCCTAAAAATATTTATATTTATTATTTAAAATACTTATAAATATTATATTAATGTAAATTTAATGATGCGTATTATTTTAAAAGGCTAATGACTATACAGCTGAAGGGTATAAAAAAAAATGTTATAGTTAGTACTTTTATCATGGTCAAATCTTAAGCACTAGTTGATATTATTATTGTAATTTAAATTTTTACATAAATAAGTGTTTTTAATTGAATATATGTATCCAATGACGGTAATATGGTTGTCGTAACCTGTACATTTGAAAGTAAAATTTTAAAGTTTTTATAAAGAACCCAGGCTGTACTGATTAGAAGGATATTTTAAATACATATATTTATTGATCAATCTCATATTGTGCGGTCATTTAGAATCCGATGAAATAACATTTTTACTATTTTTACAATATGTAGTTGATTTTTATAAAATTATATTGTTAAAATTGTCTACAGCAAATATTACAATGTATATATATATATCATACATTCATACATAATTGCAAATAATACACGAAGCTTTGTAATTTATATATTTTATTCCTTAATGTATACAACTGTGAACGTGCTTTATTACATAATATTGCAATTCTCTTGAATGATATAAAATATTTTTTCAACAAATCTTCACATCCACTTTAGGTGGTACCTATCTAGAACAATTAAATTTAAGTCATCTAGACATTTTTTTTTAACCGTTAAATTTTAATAAACCTGAGTAGAAATAATACAAAGACTAAACGTGTAAAATAATTAAAATCAGTTTTAAGTGACCACCGAGAAATGGCATTGTTGTAAAAAGTGTTTTGTTTAATTTTCACAAATAAAATTAACATCAAATGACAAACGGATGGCTTAACAGTAAATAAAGGAAAAATCTAACCATAAAAAGGTCACTAGAAATGGCTTTTATTGTTGATATGTACAAAAGAATAATTTGCAATGTTTTCATTATTTAATATATTTTAGGGGTTCAAGAATTATTTATTGAATTTATTGAAATCAAAAAAAGAATACAAAATAATATAAATAAAGGTCTGCCCAACCAAACATAAGGCGTAAAGCATATTATATAAATGATATTCAGCTGCCAACAAACCAATTCCCAATACGCATATTTACTTTTTTTTTAAGTACATGATTTTATATTATATTTCCAAAATATCTTTTTCCGAAGTATAATTTGGATTCATGATCAGACCCAATCGACTCTTCTGTAAAATAACAGAGTGTAAATTCATTGAAAAAAAGTAGCAAAACTTTTTCATTAGTCAGTAAATTTCAGATTTTTGTTGTAAGAATTCAAAAAGAAAAAAAATATATAATATGAGCACTGAGCAGTTAATATGAATGTAGGTACCGCCTTATATTTAACTAGGTATGTATCCATTGTTTTTCTATAGAAAACAATGTATTGCATCTATAAATTATAAATATATGTAGTAATCATTTAGTTCACTATAATATTCAATATTGAAAAATTGACCATAGTTGTGTTTGTAAAAAGTAAGTATTTTTATGTTATTCATATAATCAACAGAAATAACCAAATCTGCATAACTATGGTATTAATATTAACTTTATACTATATTTATTTTGTAAAATAAATAATTGTCTTATAAAGAGTATCGATGTGATGTACTGATGTGTCATGTAGATTATGCATAATAGTTTAGGTGGTAGACTAAAAGATCAACTTCTTATATTATATTATCAATTTCTTGCTATCCTTTATAATTATTTTTAAGTATGAATTATTTTTTGAATTTAAGTGAAATATTTTTAATATTTAAAAAAACTTATGAAAAATTGACCTAAATGTTTAGGTTTTGTGTTCATAATAAGTTAATAGTTTACGTACAAGGTAAATGCATAGTTGCTATAAAAAAAGAAGTAAACTTGTAAAATATTGATGAAAATTATTTTTTACAAAACAAATATATTCACCTTGTGGTAGGTTAACGCACTTCATTAAATACTTGAAATGTTGAAACAGAGTTTACCTTCTGTGTGGTTTGAAAACATTCAGGGGGGACATAAGGCCCTCAAGTCCTTCAAAGCCAATATCTATCTATAGATTAATACCATTAGGAATTAGGATTCGATCTGTTTTTTGAGATGGTATTCATTAAGTTTATATTGTGAAGATAGAAATTTATTTTGATTTGTAAGTATATATTTTATGCCGACAAAATGAAAAACTACTGTATAAAGTTCAAAATCTTCTGAAAAGAAATGGTTTCTTAAAGAAATAAATCTTGTTTCACATTTTTTAAAATTGAAAGTTATGTGGTAAATTTTACTGTTATTAAGCTCCAAAACTTTTTCTCGGTTTTTGGGCTTACTTTATAAATTCAATTTAGTTTGGTTCACAATAAAAATTATATAAGAAAAAATACGTGTAATGAATTTAATATGTTTTAAATATTTTCTAATACTAAAAAAATTAATTAATATACTGTATTTTTGTATTACCACCACCGATTATAAGTATAAATATTAAAATTAAAAAAAGGTTCATATTATGTACTTTCTTTATTAAAATAGTACATGTTTATTTGAAACAGACGAAACGGAATGAATTAAAACCATTAGAAGAATATAACTTTTATTATTTACCACAATAATCCAAAAACTACTAAATTATACGCATACATTCACATACGCTTTCACTCGTGGAATATGGAACCAAGCATAATTTTCAAATTTGATGAACTATAAATTAATAAAATACTGAATCCAATATAAACATAAATATATAAAAAAATAATAATAAAATTTGGATCTTATAGGTATACGATGTAAATAAATTAACTTTGCGACTTTGCACCAACTTGTGTATTAAAATCAGAAAGAGTAATTAGATGTGGAAATCATTCATGACGAAAATCAATTACTTATACAAAAACGATTTTTTTTAATGAACCTTAAAGAAAAACTATAATGTTTCGAGAAGTTGAGTCTAAAAATAATTTGCTAATTTTCGTGATTTGTCCGTATTTTGTTAAGTTTTGAACTTTAAACGCTTATAAATAAAAACTGTGACTAAGGATTTTTAATTTTTTTCATCTGCCTTTGAAACGATAACCTAGAAGCCTTCTATTAAATTTTCAAGCTTTTTTACCCAACAGATAAAATTTTATTGATATTTGTAGAAAAAAAAAACTAAAAAAATGTAAACTGATAATATCCGTAACAGCTCAAAATAAGTCAAAATATATGAAAAATGTTATGGTGTATAGAAAATGCTAATATAAACATTCAGTCAAAATTTCATGTACCTATGGTCATTTTTTTTAGAGTTACACTAAAAACCAAAATCGATTTTAACAGATTTTGCGTAAAAATTCCCGTTTTTCCTTATTTTTTCTTTTGTTTTTCACGTCGCATTTGAAAACTACTGAGAAATGTTTACTTTTGACCCCTCAAAGTACCAACTAAATTCACTTTCCTGTCAGAAAGTTGAAGAAAATCCAAGCACTTTTCCTGTGCTAAAAGGTAATGACAGACACAAAAAAAAAAATAAAAAAAAAAAATAATAAAAAAAACACACATCATTATAAAATCAATATATTCATCGCTTCGCTCAGAATCTAAAATACATAGGTACTTAAAAACTTACTAGTATGAATTTATACAGCATAAAATCTCAAACATAATTGTACCTTAAGTACGGAAAGTTTATCAAAGAGAACGATTTCGGTTAAACCCCATCTAAAGCCAAAATGTTCAAGACCACCACTAAATTTATATAACCTTTAACTGTTAAATGATAACAAATAACCATATCATAACACCAAATTATCGAATTTTTCATTTTTTTTAGTATCCATGCAGAAATCTAGGGTTCCCACTTAGTACCGATGAATTTACCCTTTCGTAAATACTTAAATTAATTAATGTGTTTCACTAAACTGAATCAATTCAGTGAACTGATTCATTCGTGAATTAAGCATATCCTTACAATGATCGGACATTATAGGATAAGTGAGTAGGTAACAATTTTTTAATGTACATTAAAATGGGTTACGCGTTTATAACTATTGAATATTCGAATAGATAATATAAAATTATCCACGTTCATTCGATTATTTCCCTTTGACATTTAAAAGCTCGTTACAAACTTTTTTGAGTGATGACTGTGTTTTTGGCTCGACAGCGTTATGGTGGCATTAGACTTAGACTTAGTTCCTTCACCTGTATTCATTATTTGGTATCGTGGATCACGTGATCTGTGCCAGCAGCGATTTATAACCGTCAACTACAGTCATCGGACAAGAGAGTAGGTAGGTAACGATATTTTTTATGTACTTTTAAAATGGGTAGCGCGTTTGAACTATCGAATATTTTATATTCGTGTAGATAATATATAATTATGTACATTGGAATTTCATCGACGTTTAAAATCTTGTTGCAAACGCGTTTGGGCGATGACAGTGTTTTTGGCTCCACAGTGTTCCCTTACTGGTCCACATTATTCGGTAATTTCCAGCTAGATCATATATTATCACAAGTGATGTTTTAATAAAATTGGATGATCATTCACTTTGATCTCAATGTTTAACAGAAAATATTTACATATATTCTTGAAGAACCAAATGAACGCTTTGGAGTTACAACTAACGTGAATCATGAATACATACCAAGAAAAAATCGCGTCGTGAACTATAATGTCTTATTGTTTGCGACGCGTGGCGCAGACACAACAACAAAACGCTTCCAACACAATATGTGCTAAGTGGTCACTGGTTCTTTTTCAGAACCAAAGTGGTTATTGCAGCATGACGCCACGCGCCTCTCGATACTCATGGCGTCCTCTTGGCGTCCGCTTTTCCGTCTCGGAAAATAGTGGCTACGGCGTGGGGTCCGTCACGGTAACTATTACCAGTATCCTATAATTGTTCGTCGTGGAAACCAGGGTC
Organism: Sitobion miscanthi; assembly: GCA_008086715.1. Classification (NCBI taxonomy): domain Eukaryota; kingdom Metazoa; phylum Arthropoda; class Insecta; order Hemiptera; family Aphididae; genus Sitobion; species Sitobion miscanthi. Next base: position 22,833,146 of record CM017797.1, read on the forward strand.
AGTGGCGTATTGTTCGGCTTGGAAACCAGTGGCATCAGCGTGTCGTCAGCCGTGGAAATTATTGGCATTGGCCTATAAATTTTCCGCCGTGGAAGCTATTTGCAGTGACCTATTGTCTTCGTTGGAAGCTATTAGCAGTGGTATATTGTTCGGCACCAAAACTATTGGCAGTGGCGATCTGTTCGTAGTCGAAACCAGGTCTACCCGGTCGGTTTACAGTGATATTTGGCTTTTATTTATAATATACAGAGTCCTGTGTAGGCCCATTTTAAAAATGCTAATTTTTTTTAAATTATTTCTTATTGAACATCTAGATCATTGGAGAAACCACTATACCTACACAATTTGGAGTTCATATGCCTTTCGTTTTTGACAAGTAGCAATGAGTATTTATGAGTATATTATAATATATTACATGCATATTATACATAATTTAAGTATTGCTCATACAGACTGATTTAGTTGGTTTGAAAACTTGTATAAAAATCTACGAGCAGATGTTCCTTGCTCACTTTATTTAATATCTAATAGTATAAAACACAAAACTAAAAAAATTAACAAATAGTACTACGATTTTAGAAATATCTCAATGAAGACAAAATAATAATGAAAACATAATAACTTACGTACCTATAATAGCTGAATTGATTTAATATTAGTTTCTTTGATCACATGATATTGTCCTAATGTACATCGGTAAGATTTTTGAGTGACAATTAGTTATTGTTTTAATACAAATGTTACTAGAACAAGTTATATAATTAAACTATACTGAGATACAATTAAATATTAACTAGTTTTTTAATATTTATTCAATTAATAACAACAAACGAAAATAGCAGGTTAAGATAAAATTAAACTGAACTTTAGTCTATTGACTCGTGTTATTGACTAGCGTTGCAATATTATATATTTATATAATCATAATTATTATTATTATACCCCGAATGCTATAAAGCCGTGAGTATGCATAGTAATTAATAATATAATATGTTAATAAGCTGCTTACAGTTTATGAAAAGGATTAGATCATAATATGTGCAACGTATTTTATCAGTCCATCAAATCATGTCACTGGTTTCCTCCATATTACTGTAAAATTTAAGCACGGCGTATGCATAATAAAAAAATATTAAATTAAATTTCAAACAACCCATTAGTAAAATGTCGCGTTTTGTTGTAAAACCAGAAACCAGAAACTAGAATTTACATAACATTGACTAATAAGGTTGTTAATAATTATAATATTTCTAGATTTTTATTTGAATATTTTAATAATAATATTTTACTTGGATATTTCATAGCATTCACATTAGCATCTGAACTGTAAAAAATATTGTTAAATGGCAACTATTTATGCTATGTTAATGTACACACAGTAGCACAGTAGCAACGTGAATTTGTTTTCAAATAAAAAAACAAAAAATAATAAGTAGAGTCATCATGATTGCATAATATTAAGACGTTTATTACACGTTTAAATACAAATTGCCATTCTAATACGTATGCAGATACGTGTATACAAAATATATATTCCATTTCAATTCATTTCGTTCGTAAAAGTAAGTAAATTTGTCATATGCTTATTAGTCGACACAGGTACAAAAATTCTAATTATTTACAAACCGATTACAATTATTATTTAGATATGTTGGTGAATTTGCAAACCAAGGTCCACGAGCTTGCATTAAATGTTTATGACACTGTTGTTTTCTCATTTTACGTAAATGATGCATTTTTCTACATGCTTATCTCTTTTGCTTATTATCGTCTTAATAACAATATGTATTGGTATCATAATATTATTTTAAATTTAAGTAAAGATTTTAACATCCACATTGAAGGTAGGTAATGATATTATGATGGCATTTCACAAGTGATCCAGTATGCAGTATCTATGATGGTAGTATAATGTTGTCCATTTTTTTTAAGCATTTTTTTATGTGAATCTCTGAAACTAATTGAATTAAAATTACGTACCACGTGTACTTGATTTCGTTTACGTTAAATTAATGAACTTTCGTGACTTAAAATTTAAAAAAAAAGATTCAACTAGGTATATCAACTTACATTGCCTATGTATACAATATTAAATTACACGTCATATTTATACATTTTTGGTTAAATTCTATAGCTGAATGAGCCATAAATTAAGGTAACACAATCTTCTGTTTTAGCTAACAATCACCAGTATTGCATTCATTATTATATGGTTTTGTAACTATACATTTTTTGTAATTTATCAGTTTATAATATTAGGACCGTACGTCCGTACTACCGTTAAGTCTTATTAAAGACATGTATTATTACATACCTGTCTAGGTGATAGAAATTCATATGCTCGTTTTACAAAAAAAAAAAACCTTTATGCTTATATCTACGATCATTCTAAAAATAAAAATGAACAACATGTATAAAATGCATTTTGATTTTTGTCTATTTTAACAATGAACTCAAATTACATAATTCGTAAAACATTTTGAATATTCATTGGACTTATACCTATATCTAACATTAGTAGGCACTTCCCAGCATAGACGCACAGTCTAATTTATCTACTAATAAGACGTCATATTATATTATTCCCTAGGTACGTAAAATATAAGTTTACAAAAATAAATATTCAAATTATTTCACTGCAATATACCAGCCTATGTATAAGTTTATATTTTATTTAGAGATTCTCCTGATCCACATATAGTATGTAAAGAATAATAATTTGACATTGCATGTTTATATGCATAAATTAACATTTTAACGTACCTATCCGGATTGTTATTTTTTTTATTATAAAATTATTTTGACAAATTAATTTTTGTTTAATATTAAAATACTTTCGTAATTTCCGAGTTAATAAAATCGACATTAAATAAAATATGTACGTAATATATTTTTATTAAATTTTGATGATACATATTAATATAAAGCTACCTAAATATTTTAGATGTACGTACTACATTTATTTTAATCAATTTTATATTATAAATATTTTAGATTAGGTACCTATTTAATTTGATTTTTTTGCAATTTCCCGCTTCTCTCATTGTTACTCACAGACATCTGTGTTATTATTTCACTTGTTGTTATATTCTTATGGATTATGATTATAACTATTAGTTATATCAAATAAAAAACATGTTTTGTAGACATTCCAAAATTATATTTATATAATATTATTATCTTTGATGCATTGAAATAATATTATAATGATTGACAATAAACTGAAAATTGGTAAATAAAAAGATAATATTGATCACAAAACTTATTATGTACTTAAAAATAAATCTTGAATAATATAAAATATTTGTTTTGAACCCAAGTATATTTTAATGTTTTATTTATACCAGTTAATAGTATAATTGTTAATCCCCAATTTCACCTTCAATTATTTGCTTGCCTTTGCATTATTGTATTGTTATTGGTTAGTAACTGTATTATTTAAAAGAAATGATTTTTCTTCTCAAAAAATACATTTATAAAGGTTGAAGAAATGAATACTGATTTCAGTTCACGCGTTATATTTTTTTTTTAGTTTTTATTACTTTGAACTCATGACTAAGATCAAAGTATTATATCACGGCGTATAAAGACTATATATTGACTGTAGTACGTTGAATATAACTTTTATGTTTTTTAGTTGAATTCGTGTTTATTATCAAATAAAACAAAATAACAGTTGACTATATAAATTATCAAAGTAAAAACCTTATGGCACCTCCCTTAAACATATAGCTTGTGCTTGGGGTAGGCAAGTTCAAAAAAAATATATCTAAAATATAAGCGTTATTACGATATTGAGTGTAAAATAAAAACAATATTACTATAGCAATAACAGTAAATAATATGGTGGCAACGATAGTTTTTCACTTTTTAGTTGAATTACGCTTATCCTAGTTTATCTAAAAACTTGCAAAACACCTTTCATACATTTTGATATTTTACAAGTTGTCTTATCAATCGGCTTATAAAATTATATATATTTTTTGATAGATACCTATAACATTTATTTCTTAAAAAACTTACATACTATAATTCAAATTTAAATATTATAGTTTTAAAATATGGGTTACATTATATTTCTATATATATATTATTTTTTTTGTGCATAGTATACAACTATTTTAAGAAAAACGCTTATATTTATAATATGATTTCTTGAAGGTTGTAAATCCAAAATATTATTTTCTGCATATTTTAAGGTTATTATAGAATGTTCAGGCATTAGATATCTATCTTTGTAGACTGCAGACTGCAGAGGTTTTTCTTTATATTATATTATTATTTTTGAATTAAAATAATAACATGTAGACATAAAACGTGATCAGAGAACTCAAAATGTTCGTCAACTAATAATATATTTTATGATGAGAAAATCTAGTAAAAGATTAACCGTATTATGTTACACCAGCCACGATAATTAAAAACAATCAAAAGTCTTAATTCAAAATTAGTTTGTATAAAGATTTTAAATTTAAGCAACTAGGTAAACATTTCATAAATTATACAACAATAATATTTTTTGTAATTAAGTTAACTTAATTATATAAAATTAAGATTTATCTATCAATACGTGACATAGTTACAAACCTAACCCGCATCATTATTATTATATTATATCTATGTGTTTTCAATTAATGTTCAAAATGTTTGATTTAAAATATTTTAATAGGTAACACTAAACAAATTATAATAAGCTAAACTTGGCTCAGAATTGTTTTCCTTAACGTGGGGATTAATTATGGCTTTTAAATTTAATACCCCATACATCACTATTCAGGTTAGCTATTTTAAATTTTAAATAAATAAAAAAATAAAAATATCATATAGGGATATCAATTTTACCTATACTATACCATGATCCATCAAACATAATATATGTTCTTAAATTTGTTGAATAAAAATTAGACAATGAACGGGTAGATGGATATAAACCGTTTGATAATCTATTTTAACCGAAATCGCAGTATTATATGCATAAGAAGTAACTACTCCATCCATGTTCAAATTGAGTGAACCATTCGCATAAATAATAAATAAGATACTCATAAGTACCATTTCATGTACCGTCCCATAATGATAGATATCGTGATTCATCTAATGCTTATAGACTATCGCAATCAACATAATTGATTTTACTATTTGAAGTGTATCACATAGATGCCTACCTATATTACATTTTACTTAAGGACTAAACCCAAGATACCATTGAATTTTAATTTATTAATGAGCATATTATGGTCTATGGCTAGTGGGCACTATGGACGATTAAACGCTTTGTGCGGAAACTCCTTTTGTTTATTTGTTTTTTACTATTCTCTTTATTTAATGGAAATAATAAAGAGAACAATAATATTAATAAAGCATTATTTTTACTTTGTAGATTTACGCCTACACTTATCAATTGAATGGTTACCAAATTTATTATTATTAGACATTTTTTTTTCTAATAATCAATAAGCCTAATATAATTTTATTAAAATAAAAATAATATAATTTATAATGTTAATAATTCTTTGAAAAACAAATAAATACATTTTTTAAGCATTCAATTTCAAATAAAAGAAAAACTATGCGATAAATATTGTTATTATTTGCTTATAATTATAATTATAATTCATAACATATTTTGTATTCTACAAAGTATTACCTGAATAGTAAATATAGGCACATGGAAAACAATACATTTTTCAAATCTATATAACTGTAAATCCCTGTAGTTGAATAATTTAGTGCTGAATAAGAAACTGTATGGAGAAGAATTGAAAATTTAATCAGTAGTTATTTTTAATATTTATAGGTGTTTTTTGAAGAAATAAACGCGTTAAGCCCAATCCGTTTAACCTTTTTACCGGCATAATAGAAACGAGAATTAAGTATTGAAAATAAGTTCCCAAATATGCGTAGATCTGCATGGTTTATTCATTATGTTTTATTTTATCAGCTTTATTTGTACCAAAAAACCAGGGAGAAAATACATGCATTTAGTCGAATAAACGTCGACAGTCTCCGTAATTAATTCAACAAATAACGTTGAGTATTCTAAATTTTAATTCTACTACAGAAGCATAATTTATTTTAAATTAAGTAATAGTTTTCTGTTAACGTCGTTATTGAATTGTCTAAAAACGTATTGTTATTATTATTTACTATCGTAATTTTTTTTTTTTGAATTCAACTAGTATACCTTTTAAATGTTTGCATAATTTATACCTACTTGTAAATATGGAGAATTTACGTAAACAAAGTATAAGTGCAATTACCAATAAAGTGGTAACAAATGATAAAATAGAATCTATAAGGTTAAATAATAAAATTTCTTAGATCCTTTTTTTTATTAGTAAATACAATTGTTATTTCTATTGTTGTAGTTCTTTCTAATAACATAAATAAAGAACCAAAAACGGATCTATTGGTTCTGTATCAGTACATATTATTTTATATGAATATTTAATTATTCATAATACAATTAATAAATAATTACAATTAACACAGCATTTTCTTTATTTTTTATGTTCAAAAGTCAAAACATTTATATTTATTAACTTTTAACTATGTTACTTATAAACAGTGTCGAGAAAATAGAATATAATAATTATTGTATTGGTATTCATGATCAGTTGATAAAAAAAATATCTCTTTGCAATATTCGGGATATGCGTTCTTGATTGCATTTGATTAGAACAACTTTATTTTGGGTGAAAAAAAAACTTGTTAAATGTGCAGTAAATTCTTTTACCGGTAAAAATTTTTCATCACTCACATCTCTACCTATTTGACATAATAATTGAGACGCTATTATATTGATTCAACGACGCATGACATTTATGTACCTATAATATCAACTGTATTGTTATATTTTCTCATTTTCTGATTGAGACTGAATTGTACCGATCCATTTCTTGGTATGAAAACGTAACCTTGTTAATTTCACATACCTACTTCACTATGCGCACTTTAGTTTTCAAGTAAAATAGTTTTACTGACAAATAGCAATATATAACGATGTACCTAGCTATACCTACAAGCGCAGTTACGTAGTATGACGGCATATTACGTAAAACGTGTGAGGAATACCCAAGTGTAGATTCCATGAATAAAATTATACACACATAATAATATATGACAGATAAGATATGTATATGCCCAGGAGAAAAAATTCGTCTGCAGGAAATCTTAAATAAAATAATAAAACCACTAGGTGTTTTGAAATTAATTATAATTTAAGTGAATAGTTAATGTCTGTCAGCTCCCGGTGTGTTTTGAATATTCTCAACACAGATTTTACCCGTCTTACACTATTTTTATTATAAAAAAATATTCATAATATGAATATTTATTACTTTATAGTTTGGTTATGAACATAATCCTACAGATATCTACCCACCGACTTTTTATATACATTGTTTGCAGTGTCCAAATTAAACGTACCAATATATTCGAATATAATATATTTCATTAAATACAATATCTTGTATAAAAAACATAAAATATAATTAAAAACTAATCGAATGATTATAATACGTCATAATATTTAATAGTTGTATTACCAATGAATATAAATGTGTGAATACAAAACTGGATTTGATAATTTAATCATAGTTCTGTTGATTTATATTAAATATTATATTATGATATGGAACAAATACATATTGGGAAATTTGTTATTAAATTGTTGATCACACATTATATGAAACTGATAAATTTATTTTTCGAAAATTATTTTGTCTATAAGTGATTTTTGTTTTTGACATTTTGATTGTTTTTGATTCGGTTAAATAATCTACTGAGACATTTGAAAAACGAACCCTCCATCCACCATATATATAATAGATTACTCTTCATAATGTTGATTAAACCAATCAAAGTATAAAAACATACTATACTTATATAATATTATGCACAAAGACCCGATTTTTGGCAATATTCTCGAATCACTCACCTTAGCACAATATCATCGGATGTATCATCTGAAAAAAAAAACAGAAATTTACACTATGGTAGTTTTATGTTATTGAAAATTATCATCGCTAGTTTTATTTCTAAAATATGTATGTATGTACCAATTGACAAGTTCAATAAATACAATATTATAATATATCAATGCTTCTATATTATATATTGATTCTTGACAATATATTTAGGATAATGTACAACTGTTGTTTATAATAATATATTTTGAACTACCTACAATTATATAACATAATACAATATATGACCATTATTCAAATTAAATTTGTAAATTTATGGATAGAATAGATACATAAATTACATATTGTTATCAATAACGGGATTATGTGAATGTTATACTATAATGTAACTTCAAATTTGAATATCATAACTTTTGAAACGTTTTGCAGCTTTTATCTATGACTATTGTCTATTGCTAGTATAATTTATTTGATGTTGGATAAAATTAGGCTCGAATTATTATTATAATTATAATTGTGAAAACTAATATATTTTAGACTTTTCCACACATTAACTGTTTGCTCCTCGTGAATTTGTGCAAGTCAACTTGGTTAATTAGTCAAAATATTATCCATAAATATTGTTTTTGTATATTTTATAGCCATTTCCTTTTTTAATAATAATATATGCATAATTATTTTGAAATTAACACGCTCAATGATCTTTGTAAGCCATTTTCATGTGTTATTAAAATTATTTTGTCAGGTGTTGATTCCCACACAATTATGTGTTGGTCATAAACTAGTGTTTTGAAATATAATATCGTTTGTATGATATAATAATATTACTGTGTAAAGTGTCAAACTGTTGTAAAATAATAATTCTTCATACTGAAATATTGAAATTAAATTCTGTCAAATTACCTACCGGAGCTTAAATAAATTGTACCATTTATTCGTATTGTTCATTGGACACTTTAAAATACGCAATATCGTTATTCAAATTATAACAACCATGCAGGGCGCAGGTTAAACTTTTTTGAAAATAAAAATAAAATTTAAAACGGTTATGATGGAATACACTGATACACTATACTACTTAATCTAAAATAAATCATCTGTTTTGTATAATATACGCGGGTGAAAAGCTAAGTATATATTTTGCCAGACCATAATAATATGTTGACATTTCGGAGAGAACTTTTGAAGAATTATTCAAAGTAAAATATATTATCATCCTCATTTCAATCACGATATTATTATAATTTATAATATAATATTTCGTGTACACATTTTTGTGTATAGCAGCAAACTTAAATTAAAATATACATTATAATGTGTTCATATACGTAGGATGTATAATATTAGTCTTTACCGTATCACGTTTGTGTTATATTTTCTACAGATTATCCATCACTGTATACGTCTGTACACAAGAATGTGGCGACGGCACGACATACGCGTCGTAGTGGTATATGATGTTTTATTACCAAAAGCTGCACCGCAGTTATAATAATGTTGCTGACGTGAATTTTCGCTTGTTCATCAGAGACCTTTTGTGCAAAATTACCATAACTCGAGACGCTGAATACGACGAATAATGCGTCTATGGACCTCAAAAATCAGAATGTCGTATCTGAACACAAATCATATTATTATTGTGTACAAACATCGATTCGTTGTACACGCCAAGAAGTTTTGATATGAAATTATTTCACTTGAACTATGGCGGAAGACCGATATTCCAATAATTAATCCAAGTGTCTCGTCAATTGTTCGTTGTTTTTACTTGTTGGTCCCTGCAACACACTGTATAGGCTACGTGAAGTTTGTCAACACGTCTTGTGTAACAGAGGTTGGGTTAGTTTTTTTTTACAGTTAATTCGTCCAGGGAAACATGTATTGACTGAATCGGTCGATGCTGCAATGTATCATAATATTATGTGTATTCTGCAGCCGTTATTCCATAAAAAAAAATATGCACATGTATAATAATACGATGTGTTCGTTTATAGTATTGTTTACAGTATTTTTTTTTTAACTTTTTCCGCTATTACTGAAAGCATATTCATAATATTACGTATTATGAAGTTTTCAACGGTATTCAACTTTTTAGTAGATTGTGAGAATTACTGAAGCTTCATTACCCTTCCTCAAAAACCTCGGAACCGCGATAAACCTCTACGGCAAGGCGTATTGTTAGGGTGCACTATACTTACAAATAATTGGCAGATTTCGTTTTTATATGCATACGTTCTAGGCTTAGAATTTCTGATATTAATGCACTCGCACTAACATTTCTGGTGCAATTATTTACAATTTTACGCAAAATTAAATTCTACTTTTGTGTAATTTATTATAATATTTTTTCATATTTTAGATTTTAATTTGTTTAATATTTTTTGAGACGGTAACAGATACAGTTATAGCTTATAGTAGTATTTAATGTAATTGATATCATAATTACAGTTGTAAAACAAGTATATACCTTAAGTATCGTATATAGTGAACTATCAATATTGTATGATTAATTTAGTAATGGTTTGTTAGATATTTTTTTTTTAAAGTACAAGCTAATAATAAATGTAAAATCACAAGTTCAATATTATATAGTTATTTTTAATTTAGTTTTAGCTTAATAATTGTACAAAATATATTATATATAAAAAAAAAAACACTGAATTATAATTAAATGCAACCTCACAACCAATAAGCTGGTCATTGTTGGAAAAGGCTAAGTCTAAGTGAGTGATCACCTACTCACTATGAACATCATGCACTACAGAACACAGTTTTAAGGTAGGTATAAACAAAAACTATAGATAAAAAATATTAAGTAAAATAAAGCAGTTTGATTTCCTATATAGTACGTACATCTAATATTTTTTTTGAAATATAATAAAACTTAAAATTATTGACCATGTATAAAATAGGTATTTTACATAAAATAAATTTATTTTCCATATTTACTTTAAAAATTAGAAATAAATAATGTATAACTACTACGACTAGCCACGAAAAAAATGTACAATACTTATTGATGAATTTAAAAAAGAGATTTTTATATAATTGTGTTTAAACACATATTAATTAATTATTATGTATAGTATTATAATATATATTTACTATTTAGTATTTACCATATTATATAAGTTGATACGTCATATATCGAATTTATTTAGCTAAATTTGGTTCAAATAAATAATAACCATGATTCATGATAGTCAATTATATTCAGATTGTATCATAAATAATTAACATTAAATTAATCGAACAAACAGGAAATTATTATTCATAATCCAGTGTTAGCGCTTTGTTCCTCATTAAATTTATCGAGCATCATGTGACGACCCATCTCTATACCCATCCCTTTCTGTGACCACGGCCTAAAGACGCGGTTGAATCGATATTACACTGTGCGTCTGCAGTTCTTCTGAGTTCTAGTTATAAGTTTATAACTTATAAATAACAAGACGAATATTGAAGAATAACAATATTTCGATACTACGTGCATATCAAAATTAAATTATTTTTATCGAAAACTACTATTATTGTATGGAATAACGTTGGGAATAAAATAATAGTCACACATTGACAAACTTCTGTTCCGAATAGCTGACAAAATTGTATGAAATATAAACTCGTGAAGCCAAACTTAATAATTATAACTCTAAACTAAAATACTCTAAACTCTTAACTCTTAATGTCTTGGGATTTATTTATACTTACTATAGGACATATGTAAGTAGTTATATTTTGTATCATAAATAATTCATATAGTATTATTCATTTCCAATAATTGAGTTATAATTTAGTAGTTTAGTGAAATCATGTGGAAAACTTTGATATAAAAATTGTTAGTAAATGTTTATACATTACTTTTAATTTATTTTTTAACAGGTAGGTATATATAAGAACAGTATAATTTCATTATTATAATCTTCTTTTTTTGTTATTAGTTTTCAAATAATGATAAATTTACTAATAACAAACACAAATTTGATATCGTTAAACAATGGAGTTAAATTCTTTAGTAAATTATAAACAAACCACAGATGGTCTTACAAAAAATAATCTAATTAACGTCTGAAATGACTAAGTTAATGAATATTTTATCAGGATGGCGTCTATGTAAAATATGTTGTATTAAACATAATATGAGGCTAGCAAGTCTCTGCGAAATTACCAATTTGATAATGCTAATAACTAATTATAATCACGAGATTAACTTAGTTGTAGTTTTAAATCGCGTCGATAATTATAAAGTTCCTGATATTTACATTAAGAAATATCACGTACAACTTGTATTGTTTGCTATTAAACCTTCAATGTTATAATATACCCTGAATTGCAAACCGTATTCTTTTATTCAGAAATACTTATGTTTGTAATTTATTATAAATTATAATCAATTGTTCGCACAAATTGGAATGGAATCCATTGAAATACACACTATATCAACAGATTAATCGAATCGATTCAAATGCGATAACTATCATAATATGATAAATGTTTAACTTTTATGTACGTAAAACATTTTCTAAAAAACAATTCAAATTAGACGTTCAGTTACTAATAAAGTCATATCAATACTTACGGTTACGTATCGAGAAGATAGAATTTCGAATGTTGCTTATGATAACGATACCATCATCATTGCCTATATTTTGTAATGCATAGGTACACGTACGATAATATAGTCGTATGGATAAAACTAGTTTTAAATTTCCAAATACTGAGTAGGTGCCTATACTATACAACATAATATCATGTGACTACTGATATGTATATGTGTACACAAATATTGAAGTTAGACACAACTTTTAAGCAAATTGAACCTCATAATAATATATGGTTTATGCACACCGAGTGGTCGGCAACAGTATTCTGCTCGTGCTGCCATTCGACACTCTAATGTTGGTTAATATTCATATTATATTAAATTAATTCGTAACAAGGAGATTACATTTTATTCAACGTGTACAGGAGTTGTAAAACGTCTCCGTCGTAACTGTAACAGTTAGATATATTTCTTTGTTTCATATGCAATATTATGGTTTTTATGTGTTTTTTAAAAAAAATATATATTATAGACGTATAATATATACATAATATTATAGTTTTACAGTTTGTATAACCTCTTATTCCAAATATAGTTGTTTTCCATTTAAAAGATGCAATTTAGATAAAATAAAATAAATAATGGATACAATATTTTAATAAAAGACGTTTTTATTCATGTCGTAAACATTTAGTTGTACAATTTGTAAATTTTATTTAAATATTTTTTGACTTTAGTGAACACATAAAATAAATTTATTTATTTAGCACTATTAGGCGTTTCCAACTTATTGAACAACTCAAATATCTATACTATAATGGTGAGGTGGAAAAGTTCAAAAGTTAAAGGCCATTAATCCTATGCTCTCTACATGACTACGACTAGTATAATATGTACCAGCACATACGAAATGTTATTTTCTTTTTCTTTTCCATTTCAAAGTTACATAAAAGTGTATTACGTTTAACTTCTTTGAAATATGAATTCTATAAATGCATCTATGGTCTATAATTTAAAATAATATATTGTTTATTTTTAACACCAAAACGAATGTGATAATATTTTTCTTTAATTTAAATTAATTTAGTATCTATATTTTATATAGTTCAGTTTTAAATTTTTTCACTATAACAATAGTGTTATAGTTTTGACTTTTGCGAAGTACGTTGTATAATTATTTCCTTCTTGATACAAATTTAAATTATGACAATGCGTCAGGGACATAATATTTGTTTTGCTGAAAGAGAACCACTTTAATATGTTTGAATAAATACAAATCGTAAAAAAAATCTGAACATTTACCAATCATGCTTTAAAATGATAAAGAAAAACAAAATAAATATAGTTTAATAATATTTTTTCAGACGTAAGTAGTCAAGTTGTGTAACTCTAGTAATTTTTTTATTTCCACATAAATTTTTAATGTGATATGATTTATTTTTGTTTGAGTTTCTGATTATATTTACTGTTTTTAAGTTCAATATTTTAGATTCTGGGCGAAGCGATGAATGTATTGATTTTACAATGATGTGTGTGTGTGCTTTTTTTTATTTTATTTTGTGTTTGTCATCACCTTTTAGGACAATAAGAGTGCTTGGATTTTCTTGAACAGTACATTTTCTGATAGGAAAGTGAATCTAGTTGGTACTTTGGGTCAAAAGTAAAAATTTCTCAGTAGTTTACAAATGCGAAGTGGAAAACAAAAGAATAATTAAGGAAAAACGGGAATTTTTACGCAAAATCTGTTTTCGAGAAAATCGATTTTGGTTTTTGGTCAAACAAATGACCGTAGGTACATGAAATTTTGACTGAATGTTTGTATTAGCATTTTCTATACACCATAACATTTTCCAAATATTTTGACTCTTTTTGAACTGTTTACGGACATGTCAGTTTTTAATTTTTTTAGTTTTTTTTTCTATAAATATCGATAAAATTTTATTTGTTGGGTAAAGAAGCGTGGAAATTTAATATAATGCTCCTGATATATGATTCTAATAGCAGTTGAAAAATATTGAAAATACATAGGCACAATTTTTTTTTTATAAGCATTTAAAGTTTAAATTTTGACAACATTTATCAAATTTAAAAAAAATGTAATAATTATTTTTTACTTAAAAATTTATAAAATATTCAACTTTTATAGCTAAGAAATTATAATAGATATAAAGTACTAATGTTTTCGCTCAGAATCGTTTTTCTTATAATATATATCATCGAATTCAAATTTAACACTATCCATTACAGTGCCCCACTTTTAACCTACTGCACAGCAGAGCGACATCCACTTACCCACTTTTTTATTTTATAATATGTAGCTCCAATGCTCCATATGTGTGCAAAAGCCAAACCGCTTAGCATTAATTTTAAAATTCCTTGATAGACAACAGTCTAAACTATAACTATAAGAATAGACTGTTATTAAACAAACCTAATGGTTGTAAAGTATGGAAAAGAATATCATCCCATGTCAGAGCAATTTGTTTCCTAAATGTAGAAAATATTGTGGTAACTTTGTACCTGTAGTTTGTTTGAAATTTCTTTAATCTTATTTTTACTATGTAAGTTGAATTATCGTGTCTCATAGACTTTTTAAGTACCTACCTGTGTACACAAGAAGCAACTTCCAACAATCAAACTTGTTGTTGCTAATTGCATTCTTTATTGTACCTACTCAACTTCTCGAAACATTATAGTTTTTCTTTAAGGTTCATTAAAAAAAATCGACATCCACTTACCAATCTATTTACAATTGATTTTTTTTTTTAAATTTACTCATATATAAATAAAATATAAACTATATTTATTCAACCAATCTGATGTGAATCATTTGATACGATGTTTAATGGTTGCAAATGTTATACAATGATGATAAAACTAGTCATTGTATATTATAATATCACATAACATAAATAAATATTACCAAATAACGCAGACAAGGATATGTAATACAAATAAAACGATAAACAACGATAAAGAAATATATTCCGTCATATTTATTTTATGGCAGGTACCTTCTCATTTACATACTATAATTTTTCCAACAGTGGTGGAATGGGATTTAAATTGACGTTTGAAAATCAAAATTCATTGGATTTGTTTATACATATTTTGTAATGCACATATTTAGGAGGGAGGCTGAAATATTGAGCGATTTTACAATTATTATTTGTTTACACAAAACAAATAGCGATGGATCACTTTTATTTCCCACTGAGTAATAATAACATATATTTAAAACGTAATGAGTGTGGTTGAGTAATAGAGTAGGGAAAGAAGAAGATCAAAAATACAAATATATATTTTGTTGCTTTATTATATGAATTGTCGATAGGATTATCATAATTATTATTGTTGCTACGTATACAAATCAAAACAATGCATTTTATCTTTATTTTTTACATAATTCATTTTATATTAGTTATGGAAATAGGATTAAATGTTCATTTGTTTGTGGTTGGAGCTAATATTAATAAATTATTTATATTGTCACTTCTAAATTACTGAAATTTGCAGTTAAGTAAAAGTGCACACGTTTTTATATTGACAATAATGTTCATGTAAAATTTAACAGAAAGACCAACTTTCAAGTTAGTAGTGTTATTAAATATCTACCTGTAGAATTTTGATTGGTAAAGTTAATCATTTTTTAGTTTGAATAATTAAAATGTTTTCATTAATATACTTTTGTACTTCAAAATGCTTTATAAATGTACATAAATAAAAATTTAATAAAATACGATACTTCCTGTTTAATAATAACCAAAACTTTCAGAAAATATTAGATAAGCTTTTATATTTCTCGTCATTGTTATGATATTTGTTGAAATTAATATTCTAAGATAAACTTATGTCTAACCCTGTTTTTACGGATTCCTTATATTTTGTTTGAACTTTGAACTGAACTCTCTTGTTGAATTTTGAAACAATTTACTATACTATACTACATAGACAACTAAGTTATTTTCACATAGCTAATAGCTTTGACATAATTATTTTGTTGAATAGTTATAATCACTAAGCTAAGCATGTTTCAAAATATGAAAGTTGATAACAATTCATTTTTGTATTTTATAATATGTCCTACTCATAAGAAATCAATAATCGGTATAAATACATAAAATGCACTTTCCTATAGAGTTATTTATTGCAGGAATGCTTGGTTGTCGATTTACTCAAGTTTAGTCTTTATTAATTATATAATTTAACGCAGGCACATCATACGATATTAAATTAAATTAGAGTTCAGTTGTAGAGAAAAGCAAAACAAATCACTAGTTAGCAGTACGTCGTTGAGTCATGTCTATACCTAGGAAATGTCTATAATATTCTATATGTCTATACCTTTACTTACTAGGTACTAAATGGAACAGATGTGGCCGGAATAATCGTGGGTGGAGATTTTCTAAAATATGTATGATTTGTGTACATATGTAAATCACGTAAGATATATGTATTATGCACGACCACTGATATAAATAAACATAGGCATAAACGGTTGTTTACTTACCTACTGTTCTAGAAGAAACGATACTATGATATATTGTAAAACCACGTGCTTTACCCCATGACAATTTCAGCGTGCAGTGTCGACCACTTCACAAATCCGTTCCTATATGGCAACGAACCTCCTGTATCGTTACACATTACTGGGGCTGAAAAAGGTAAGCCACTCATGGCAATATAGTGTACTATTAGACAATTTGTGGTACATTTTGATTAGCTCAGAATGATTAGGTTGACCTAAAAAAATAAGTGACCAAGGAAAACCACATTTTTTTATTTACAATTAACATGTCATAATATACAATAATATCCCCGATTGCATCCCTGGCCATTCCTTTTACAACTGTCGTAAGGAAAATATTTCGATTTTACGTGTGTATTTTGTATTACTATGTGCGTTGTATCAGCTTATAAATAATATAATCAACTATCTATATATGTCGTTGTCGCCAGACGGATATTCTAAACTAATAGGGTTAGGTTTCTTGGTTGTATTGAAAATAACTACAAAATAAAATAATATAACCATATTCACTAGAAAAATGTTAGAAAACTCTAAATAAAATAAATTCAATTCAATACTTAGAGTAAAGAATTCAATACCACAAATTATTTGCAGACCAAACAAAATTATCAGGACAAATAAATATATACATATATTATATAATATATATAATATAAGTTGTACTGTAGTATTTTTTTCATAGTTCTGAACATTAATTTTTTGTTTTTGTTATTATTTTGTTTGTTTAATAAGCTAAATAACATACATTTTCCTGGAAAAAATGAAAAAAAATGAAAAAAAATGAAAAAAAAGGCAGTACTATATCAGCTGTGTATCTCTGTTTTAGTTTCCCTCAGCTCATGGGCAAATCGGCATCGGCGTACCTCGCTTTGTGAACTAATTTGACCAAGATAGGAAATCCGCCTGTAGTGGATTGAATATACCATTTGATATATTTTCTTACGTGGTTCATACTACTCCGTAAACTTTCCTGATATCTCGAAGAATAATTTCTAAAACTTTCGTCAAAATTGGTAGAGTAGTTTTTAAGTCTATAAGCTACAAACATACGGACATTTCTTTTGTTATAATATATTTGAATAACAAACAATTAATTAAATATTTATTTATTTTATTCAACAAAATTCCATAGTAAGATCTAGTCAGTACCAATTTTTTTGAAATTTTTTTTTTTTGAAACTATAATGGCATCCTTAATTTACAAATATATTGTTCAATCTTTATGAGTCAAAACGATATTCATTTGCGGGCCACCCTATAGCATCCTATATGGGTTGAAAAACAAAGCAAAGAACCCTTCCCGAGTCCCTAAGAATATATGTGCAAAATGTTGTGCTAATTGGGTCAGTATATAGTTAATAAAATAAGCCCCTTACAAACGCACATTAATTCGTATAGGTATTATATAGGTTTACAGATGAACGGCGCTTACAGTTTTTACGTTATATTCTAGGACAAAACAAAATGCAGCAAAAATATCGTATTGTGAAATATTGACCAGTAGGAATTTATGTGACATTAAACGAGAAAAGTGGCCCGGCATGCCCCTCAGATCAAACACGATATTACATAAAGGAGTCATCGTCACTGCAACAGACGTGAGTGGCGCGGACGTCCAACTAGCTATAGATAGACAGGCGGAAGAACAGATATAAAATGGGACATCGTGATGTTATATACATAATATTACATTAATATCGCAGCACAATTATAAGCTAAGGGCGCTCGCTTTACATAAAATAACACAGTATAATAATTTAAACGCGCACGCACGCTTAATATAATATTATTATGTCTGCAGAGAAAAGTCGAAATCTGATCGCGAATCTTTTTGACGGTCCGCCGAGGCACCGACTGATCTTGTGGTATAATATTATCATCATGATATTCGCTAGAGTTCAACGGAGTATATTATAGTGCGCGCGCTGAATTAGTTAACTACAGCTCTTATCTGGCGACGGATGGTAGATAACTAGGTATTCGGTAAGCTCGCCCATTGTATTATATATGCGTCCATGTACGTACCAATATGTGCATTGCGTGTGTAGCCATTGCAATGATCAAACAACGCACAACTCGTGATTACACGCTCAACTATTAGTTATTTCAATTAGAGAAGTATACGCGAACACGCACACACACACACAAAATCTCACTTGCACGACTCGTAGTTAGGCACATGACCACCCGTGTTTGCAAACCGAATACCATATCATACCTATAGCTATATGTATAATGGTATGTAGTAATATAATATAATATAATGTATCGTACAGGATAATTCTAAATTCATTAAACGGTAATTTTTTCGGTTAGTTATTCGTGTTTTGTATAAAATTCAAAAATGTGTAATTTGAAAAAGTAGGTAACAAACTAACGACTTAATAATAATTGGAAAACATGCTTTTTAAAAATAATTTAGTTTTACCTAATTGCAAAAAAAAATAATATTTTATAATAATACACAAATTTGCCGAAAATACGACAGTAATGTAAACGTTTATTGACAAAATAATCACTTTTAAATTAAATATAAGTAATATATAAATATATGTAGGTACGCGTATCTCCAGATGCATTGTTGTAAAAAACAAATTAAAAGTTTTGTTTGACTGAAACTTTGGATGAAGGTTCACTCTAACTTATAGTTTAGGTTAGGTTAGGCACGGTTTGGTTGGAGGTGTGTAGTGGTGGCTTGGCGACATTTTATTTTGTCGGCTAAAAAGTAAAAAAATCCCAGAGCTATAATAGGATTTATTGTAAGAGATAGGTCTCAGTCCCTTTCAATTATACTAACCCCCTCACCACCATACAACATTTTATATTCATGTGATGATATTAATAATTTCTTTCTTCTAAGTCCCAATCTTTAATTTAGCACAGTACCTTTTGGTCCTGTCTAGAACAAATAAATTATGAAAAGTCTATAAAATAATTTAGGTGGGTGGTAACTGTGTCCCTACTTTTGTACAACACTAACATATACAAACAACAATGTATTCTGTACATTTTATTTTGCCTTAAATTTTTTTTAATTTATGTATTTCTTGATAATAATTCCTTAAAAATAAAAACTTAGAGGCACTCCGAACTTATAGCAAATTCTTTATCTAACATTTTATTATGACATATCCAACACAAAATTCAGTTGTTGAATCCAGTACTCCACTATAATAATATGAACTTCATACTTCAACACATATTAATCAACAAATAAATAATAATTATCGTGTGTTTTGGCCTTCAAAATGCGTTATCTAGTTTTGAAAAACCAGTGCTCTGCAGACGTCCGTGGTAAAGTTGGGGTAGTTCAATGGTTTAAGATTAGTTTGAATACCCACTCAAGACTCAACCATAGTTGTATTGTACTTTTATCACTTTTATATATTGTATTATTACATTGTATCTTTTTAGCTCATAAATAATATGATAATATAATATTTAGATATTATCTTCCTCGTACTTACCTTCGTGGTTACTAATAGACATGTACATTATATTTACAATAGTTATAAAAACCGTTGTAAAGCAAAACAAGAAGATGATCGAATTAAATTTTTAACTATAATTTTTATAAACAAATTTTACAAAATGACACCGGAGTCGCTATGGCCCAATTAGACGAGGTCCCAGCCGGCAGCTACCAACTCTCCGACCTGGCCAAGCCACCTCTGTTTTGCTATAAAATATTGATCCTGTAATTTAATTAGGTATATATATGTGTATTTATATGTATTATGTAGGTTACATTTGGTAGATTGGCTCTCCAAACTTGTAATGTCCCCGTAGAATCCAAAATTACAACAGGAATAATATTATAATTATATATTGTCTGAAATTGGCATTAATTTTTCTCATCGCAATAATATAATAAAAAATATGATTATTTTTCCTTTCATTCCTCTTCCTCCTCCTCGTCGTCATTTTCCTCGTCATTTTCTTCCTCCCCATGTGACACCTTTCCATGCCACCTTTCAGCCGGGCTAACGGTTGCCTTGTCAATCCTCTCCAGCCACGGTAACGATTTCAGCACCTTTGATCTGATCGAGTTTTTGCTGAAACTGTTATCTGAAATCACCAACGTTTTTAATGATTTGAGACACGTCAATTTGTTGAGCTCTTCTACGTCACTCAATCGGTTATCCCTAAAATTAATAATAATATATATTAATCATAATTCATAAGTAGGACAAATACACAAAAAAAAAAACAAGAATACAAAATTTGGCAAGTAGGCAACCTCTCTCGTGTACAGTAGTACGTGTCAACTGTCGAGTGTACCTTGTCATTAATTGAGAAAGTCACTGTAATAGATGTGTTAAATTTGAATTCAACGAATTATTGCATACGAAAAACGATTCTGAGCGGAGACCGTATGTCAGGCTATGTTGCTAAGACCAGATGATTATATATTATTATGTATTTGAATCGTTAGTAGAGTAACTTATTTAATTATTAATAATATGGTAGATTGAATTGATTTTTGCTAAGTATACAATATTATATTATATTATAAATTACCATAATAGTATATACATAAATCGTACACATACATACTGTATATGATTGTTCATTTGTGGATTTTGGTTAATATTAGTTTTATTAATCAAATATTTCTGAAAAACTTCTAATAGCTAATGAGTGATTTAAATAATATTGTTTATTTTATAATAGCATACAAACATTTTTTATTTACATATTATCCGACACAATTTTTAAAAGGTCAATTTAAACGTAATAATTCTTAGAAACATATAGAAATAATATTTGAATAATAAAACTGATATAATAAAAATGTATCTAATGATAATAATTTTAAAATTATACCGTTGAATAGTACTGTTTGAGCACTAAATAGTAAATATTGGTGCTGGCAGTGAATCTACTGAAATAAAATACGGAAATTCCATATCTCGGAGGAAAACATAGTTTCAATTTTGAAAATGGTTCCATTGAATAGTACTAATAATTGAACACTAAAATTTGGTGATACCTATAGCGTATTTTTGTGCTCATTTTGTGCGGATTTGGTGCACCCACTAGATCAAAATACGGAAAATCCCATAAATCGGAGGGTATCATTGTACCAATATTGAAAATAGTTCCTTTGAATAGCACTGATTTAGAACTAAAATTAGGTAGTATAGCGAATTTTGGTGCTGACGGTACACCTGCTTCTATGTGAAGTTAGTAGAGGATGAAAACCTCCACACAACTATTTATTGGGCGTAGCACTAATTTTGAAAATGCTACCGTAAAATAGCACTAATTGAACACTAAATAATTGTATTATAACGGAAATTAGTGCTAAAATTTTTCAACTAAATTCACGGACCTCCGGGGACAAAAAAAATAGTACATTATAATACAGACTTTAATCGTTATTCATCATTTAAATATCAAATTTCGTCAAAACTAGAATTTAAAATGTTTATAAAAAAAGTTGCTAATTATTTTTAAGATTTTTGAGTTACAGTAAAAATTATATTTATACGGAACCTAGTATTTCATTTTCAAGTCTTAAATGTTTATATTCAAAATTGTATGGTTTTTTTAAATTCCTACAAAATAATTTGAAACTTTTTATGATTATTTGACGAATGCCGTTAAAACTTAAAGTATAAACGATTATAAATAAATTGTAATTATGGATTTAAAAATAAATGTTCAATGTGATACGAACTTATGAGGAGTATTGTTCTACATTTTAAAGTTTTTTTTATCCATAAACAAATATTGAAATATATTATCTGCATACTTAAATCAAAAAAGATAAGGTATTCAAGGATTTACAAATAGTAAAAAAAAAACCGAAATATTTTTAAAATTTCGTTGTGTCTAGTAAATGCTAAAACTATTTTTTTTTTTGTGAAAATTTCAAGTCTACGATAATTTATTTTTTGATTACATCAAAAATACTATTAGACCTCCCAAAAGTACCAGTTAGATCTAATTTACTGCCTGAAACAACACTTGAAGTATTTTTCTAGTATAGCACGTGTATACAGACACACAAAAAAAACAATATACTCAACTGAAATCAATACATTCGTCAGTCCGCTCAGAATTTCAATAGGTGTGTGTGTGTGTGTGTGAATAATTCAGGTTTATATCACATTGTAAAGATGTTTAGAACAAATTAGTTTCAAAGAACAGTTGTACAAATCTAAAAGTTTTAAAAACTGTTTAAAATACAAAATCAATAGTACGTATCGCAGGAGCATTAAAATGACATGTTTCATTCGGATTAGTTTTTTTTTTAAACAAATACCAAACACATTACTATTTTAATACACGGATATTCTATTACTAAACATTTATTTCAAAAAAAAACTATCCAATGAATATGTTAACAACACTAATTTGAACCAAAGCAAATACAGAAATACATTAAATGAAATAGAATTTTATTATTTATAATTTAACCTCTGGATTAATAATATCAGGACGCTACTTGGAAAATGATGATAAAGAACTAATAGAAATGTTTTCTCGTAAAAAAAGTTAACGTTTTTCTGCGCTATTTGTTTTATTTAATTGTTTTTTGTAACGATTTGTTGTTTTTTACTAATCGCAATAATTGCATTTCAATGATTTTTAAATTGAATTTTTTTTTTTAAACTAAGACTGGAGTTTGTTTTTAAATTGATCGAGCTAGAAACAATAAAATTAAACGGTTTCATCCTATTACATTTCTTTATCTAATCAAGACTCATTCTAACATTATATATATATTATTATACATTTAATTTGATTAAAAACTCCCAGTTTTTTGTTGTAGGTTTTGAAAATAATGTGAAAAATTACAGCCCATAAGATTTAAATTATTTGGCATTTTATTTTGAACGTTAAATGGAAATAAGTAACTGATAATAATATTATCATAAAACGTTTAATATACAATTAATATTTTTTTATGCAATTTTGAACTTATGTGTTTAAATGTAGGTACAATATAATGTGTTTGAACAAATTATATTAATATTTAGTAGGTACTCATCGTACATAGAATTAATATATTTTTAGGTTTTGCATTCAATTTATTAAATAATTTAAAATAAAACGGGCATTCGTTTTGACTAATAAATTCTAAAATAATAAAATAAAATATAATCTTATCATAATATTTTATTGTAGGTAAGTACTGGATTTTGTCTAGGTAATAACTAATATGTTTGATGAATATCTTTATTATTTAGATATGGATATATTTGATGTTATTTATACTTTTCCAGTTTTTAGTATACTATACAATATATTACCTCAAGTTTAAGTATGTCAAATTCATCAGATTATCAGTAAAACCATCCAAGTTCGATATCTGGTTACTACGCAAGTGTAAACGAGACAGATTTCGTAATTCATCTAATCCATTTAGCTTGTCAATTTTGTTGTAGCTCTGATGGCATTATTATAACAAAAACATGTTTCGTGTAAGTGCATTCCAATATGATATGAGTTTGCAATCAAATTACCAAGTACAATATACGTAATTTATTGGATACAATCACAAATTGTTCGACCGTATCCAAGGCGTTTCTGGACAATGCCAATGTGGATAGTTTTGGGCAAACAATTTCTTCACTGTAGCAGTTTTTATTATGGTTTTTGCTCGGCACTTGGGTCAGATAAGATATGTTGTTGTCTGAAATATTGAAACGTAAGTTTCCTATCATGACATGAACAGAATACAATATGCATAACTATGCCATTTGTAATGAAACTATCGTGTTATAGACGACTATGATTTTATTATAATATAATTAGGTTATTCCTACTATATTTTATATTTTTTTAAATGTGAGTAAACTAATTTATCATTCAAAATCATGGAGCTTTAGTAAAAAAAAAAACGAGACTATAATTATAGACTTGATAAGGATGCTCTATAATTTTAATTACTTAAACACGTTTAACTGTCATAATATTTTGTTTTTGTTGTTTCATTTTCAAAAGAAGTGTCGTAAACCGTTCCTAAACGGTTAAATTTATGAGATTTTTAGGTTCTAATGGTGGATAGAGGAACTTTGCCTTTACTATACTTTTTTGTGATTTTTAATTTTACGATTTTACGTTTTTATTTTGTCAGAGCAGTAAAATACTGAAAAAGTTTTCATACAGTACATTTACAATAAATTTGATTACATATTACGTGATTTACTTTACATTGGTAATTTTTCGAGAAAATCACATTAAACAAGAGCAGAAAAATATCGAGGAAAATAAAACATGCACAGAAAGTTTGCAATACAATTTATAACTATTGTTAAGCCCATCGTGAGTTTTGTTTTTTGTGCCCTTGTGATTACCAAGCTTACAATAACTATCAATTACTGACGTTAGAGTTTTTTTTTTATTAATCATAGATTTGTAAATATTTGTTAAATACAGTGTAAAATTACAGAATAAATCAATGATATAATGTTATTCTATTTAAACTAATAAAAACGTCAACACCTAGTAAAAATGAATCACCTGGAAACATTTTAAGCATTCCATTCACAATCATCGGATCGTGCAGATGAGATAATTTATATTATTGTCACCACTGTTGAAGTGATGCTATATACATACTATTATATTTCTTTTAAAAACATGTTTGTGTAATATATGGACGTCATCCGATATGGGCCACATTTCATCCCACACCATTTGCAAAAAAAGACACAAATCAATAACGGTTGAACAAAATACCACGAAAAAAAAAATCAGAAACTATTTTGTTGTAGGTTATAATGGATACTGGGGAGTGACTAATTCGTTAAAACATCGATTAAAAACCAATTATGTAGTTGACCAAAGCAACTCTAATTATTTTTTTATTCTTGAGTTTCATAATATACATACATGCATTATTCATAGCTATATTATAAAGGTACGATTCTAATATACTCATCAACTTTAGCGTTGATAGAAACGAATCGATACAATGACTTCAATAACATTTCAATCCTTTTGAATTCAAATATATACCGTAATAATATATTTAAATATATTTACCTCATTGTCTCAACCAAAATGATGGTATATTGAATAATATATTTGTTTTAAAAATGAATATAGTACAACATTTAGCGATTTTTATATTCTAAGAGTGTTAACTTCTTTATAACGGTTGAATATTAAGAATACTTACGGTTTCAAATTAAATTTAAATCGTTAGATTGATTGGAATTGATGATTGAATCAATATCTATGTACTAGCAAAATATATAGTTATATTTATCAAGCGTGCATAAGATAATAAAAACAGAATATAGAAATGATTTTTCTTAAATGCAAACTTCATCGATAATTAAAAATAATCCTCAGCAAATATCATTATTTTAATATTATAATAACTATAATAACTAAGTATAGGTACAAAGTTTTAAATTTAAATTTAGTGAATTTATTTCTTTTTTCTGTTATTATCAATAAACCATTTATTATCAATAATTAAATTAAGGGGTAGGTATATAAATTACAAATTGACTACGTCTCTCTATTTCTGAAGTCACATAAAAAGCGGTTCAGTTGAAATTGTTTAAAAAAAAAAAAAAATAAGAGTAGGTACATAAACGGTCGAAACCAGATGACTTGCCTCCGTTTTAATTATTATTATTTATTTTACGAATTCGAAGAAAGTTCTTTAAAGTCTTGTAATTTATTTTTGAAATGTTAAGATAGTATAAACAATTTTTTTTTACAACAATAGGTAGGTATTAAAAAAGTATATTAATATCTTAATATCCAAAAATAAATGACAACACTTTTTAATGGACTTTTTTCGTACTCCTTGATACCAATTCAAAAAGTAATTGTGTGCATTTTGTTAAAATTAAAACGTTTTGGCAGATTCTTTCTTGCAATAGATCTAACGTAAAGTATATTATATTATTATTTATGTATAAATTAGATAAATAAATGATTCTTTTTATATTGTTTGTACCCTATATACTCAAAAACTACTGTACCATTTTCAATAAAAATTACACCAATAAATTCATTGAGACTCGAGCAGGGTTCGTAACTCATTTTTTAACTTTTTATATAGATTGCAATTAGGTGGCTCACAAATGCATTTTGTATCGGATCACGAAAATGGAACGTTTTTTTTAATATAATACATATATTATTGTTGGGTCGACATTGGTTATGACTTATAATCTTATAGATAATAAATTAGTTATTATGATTGGATATAACTTCCTGTGATGTACTATATTTTGTAATTCATAGATTTATAAATTGTATAACAACTCAAAAAAAACGAGAGGCAGAAGGTATGGTTGATGTTTATAGAATCAAAAAATACTCAACTGATTTTTATTATTCAGGAAAGGTTATAATGTGATATGTTAATATAAGATTGCTTTTCCACTATTTAATATTATAGTCTGATTTTTATCACCACAATATTAGTTTGTATTAGTTATATTCGTTTAGTTTTGCTTGAAATTAATTCATGTAAGAAACAAAAGTTATTTATTACTGCATTTATCCGCCGCAGACAAAATATCCAACGGTCAAAATATCTAAATTTATCCGTTTTTACGTGGTAATATAGGTATTCCATATAATATTACACTATTTTTCAAAAATTTAAAAAATCGTTTTTAAAAATGTAGGTACTAATTAGTAATTACTAATTACTAATAGTAAAATAAATTACATTAATAGTTATAATATCACAAATTATACTGCACACACATTAGTCAAACCCCTGCGTTGAGTTTTTAATTGTTGTTGATATATTTAAATGTTTATATATTAATTAAAATATATATAATATTAACAAAGCTCGCCAAGCTCAGCTCATGAATCGACGTGCATTATACATACACGCACCTACGTCCTACGATAAAGGTAAAATGTAATAATATAGTATTTCAACCTGGAAATTATTTTGTGATATATTAAATAATATATTTATATTTATATTATTATTATATATTAGGTATATTTTTACAATTAAATAATTTGATATTTGAGCTAATTTTATTACAAAGTAAAGTGTAATCTACTAATTTACGTAAAACGGATAAATTTGGATATTTTGTCCATGGATATTTTGACCGATTACCTGTTAAACTATAGCCATAGGTACTAGGTAGGTACTTCAAGTATTAACATTGAGTCGAATTCCTGACTCTTAGATTAGATTAGGTAAAGTTTCCCTTCAGATAGATTTTACACAATGATGTAATTCAATTTATGAATATAATGAGCCACTCAATAATATATATAATATATTTATAATGAGTTCAACAAAAATACTATTGTATTTAAAGTGTTGGTGGATCTATTTACTGTTTAAGTTGATATATAAATACATAAAAATAACATATAAATAATTATGTAATCGTTTAAAAACGGGTAACTACTCTGTAGTTTATAGTAAGAACTAAGAATGAAACTAAATAATATATTATGCATAAATAAATAAATATTACTGTGGTCTGTGAGATATCCTAAGTGTTAGAAAATAAGATGAATTATTTTTATGTTTTCTATATAATTCTGACTTTTTAAATTCATTGCTCTTTTTTTACCCACCGTAATATATCATGAAAAATATCTAAAGATTTTTTTATGAATACACAATTTATAAACATATTCAATTAGTACCTTACAAAAAATTAAAAAAATATTAAAACAAGTATATTGTTTAAAGAAACTACAAAATAAATTAATGCATCAACTAACAGATGTATAATATATTATGTCTTTTATCATATCATATAGTTGTATAAATATATAAGACAACGTTATTATGTTTTAGTAACTATTAAATGATTATATTTTAAACAAAATAAATTATTATAGGTACAATAAAATTATATTTTTAAATAGTATAAAAGAAAATAGATAAATCTTTCCGTCGAATTTGGCGTCAGTTCTGTCTTTTATGTTTTCCTTTTAAACCTTTAACGAGTCCATTCGATTTTCACTAAGTCGGACACCTGTCAAAGGATTTTCCCGTTTTAAATGAGATTTACGTATAGCCTGTACAGTACCTATGGGCATTGGCTATAATACTTGACAAACAAATCGCCACGCGAAATTCAAGGAATTTGACCACGAGGATATTATTATTGTCCTAAATATATTGTGAATAACAATAATTTATCCTTTAGTCGTATTGATCCTATTGTTACGAATATTTTTAAAATCTATTTGAAAAATAATAATTATTTATAATAATGTATATATAATATATTTAAATATGTTTTAACCGTCTAACTGAACAGTATTGTATTAATATTTCAGTCAAAGCGAATAAGAGTATATTAATCAAAATGGCATAATATGGACTGATTTGTAAAATAATTAATATATTATTATGTACGCTGCAATAATTCCTAATATTATGTTCTAACTATCGTTTTTTAGTTTATTCGTTCACTTTCCGCCACTGGTAGATGGCGTTGTATATATATTATTATACAATAAAATTATGTAAATTAGATACACCGTGATCGTATAGAATATATTACAATACTAGTCCAAATAATATATCATTATGTTTACGAACACTATACGCATTTAAATTCCATAATATAGTAAATATCCATTATAATAATATTGTTAAATAATTTTTACATAAATTAATATAATATTATCATCTCCAAATTATTGTCGATAAAATTAGGTAATAGTTAAATATCAAGAGAAACAGTGTCAAGATTTAAAACCAATTCACTGGTATTATACGTACAGATTGGTACCTATACTATTTAAACAGAAACAAATATATAATTCAAAGTATATAATAATAATATAACATATAGAACAAATTCAATCTCTTGGTTATTATTACAAACTAATAAATTGCCGACTGTAAAATTTTGGTTTCAATATATTTTGTTCAGTCTTTCCATGCACACAATACAACTCATCAAATGTTATAGGTTATGTTAGGTCATCAACAAAATACAAGAAATACACTCAGAAACCTTGTGACCTTTTCGGCTCTGTACATCCTATACATTCAGTACTCACCAGTCACGGTAATCCCCAAACACATAACTGTTGACCTACGCGTCGATGATAGTGCTTTTCCGAAAGGACAAATCGATTGAAACTGTAGGTTTTGTAATTAAATTAAAAATTAAATAAACAGTAAAGCTGATGTGTTAGATAATTTTAATAACCATGTTATATATTATACTTTAAATAATGACAAAATTAATAAGTTTAAACTGTTTGAAGAATTGAGATGATATAATAATATGTATTTGATAATTTGGCATTTTCCAATAGACAACATTTTTTAATTTGAAATAATAATAACAGTCGTTGAATAATAGTAGTAATAATAATAATATAAGGTTATAAACATAATTATAACAATAAAAGTGACGATATTATGTTGTAGTGAAATAACTTTAAGTGATAATAATAACGTTTCTATGGAATTTTGAAGAAATCAGCGGGAAATGTTGAAATTTATTTATATCTGAGGATTTACTTTATAACTACTATAAAGTAGTAATACGATTTTTATGAATAATTTTGATAATATATCAAATCCATCTAAAAATGGTATACGGCTCTAGTGCTCTACCATATGGTAACTGACTTCGTCATCGTTTAAAATAATTTAGAGTAATACTTATAATATTTTCCATTTTTTTATGATAATAATACATACAGGAGGAAATAGTGAGTTAAAAATGAGTAATACATATATAGTGTATACAGTATAAGCTATGAATGATCATACCATATGGTAGCCACTGATACGCATACCCAAATATGCATATACAGTAGGTGGGTATACAATAATTAAAATGAGAGGTTTTACATCATTACGTAGCTGGTGATTGAATTAACAGTGGGATTCGGATGTTATTGGCATACGCACCGAGTGCTCGTTGAGTTGGCTTATCCGAACATGGTAGTTTCAAAATAAAAAAAAATCTACGATACAGCCGATTACAGATTTAAGGTGCTAGGAAACACCGAGAGGATGGGAATGGAGTTTTACAGTACGCAACAGTCGGACGGCCGTCGATGGTTGACAAATGTAATTTTCGCCATCGGCGTAAAATCTTAATTAATAATGTACGTTTGTGGTATCGCAATCTCCGTGTGTGATTATATTGTATAATTAATAGGTTTATTACCGGAATACTCATCAGATGTAAATCAGGAGCATCTAATAATATGGGCACGGCGACGGGGCTTTATTAGATCATTTGGAACAATATAATATGATCTAAGGGCATAAGGCCGAGGTAAATAACAACACCGGCAGTGCTGTCGGTAGTGTGGTGTATGTGGCACTGGTACGCGGGGCAAGACAGGGAAGCGTCATAATATAACCGTGGTGACAATGACAATGTAATTATGGTAGAGAAGATACGTTTTGCATTATTAAATATATTTGAAGAGATTACGTCATTATGTCAGTGGATGATATTTTAATAGTTAGTTTGGTTTATGAGGGTATACAATTCTGTGTTGAAGTGAAGTAAAAACAGTTTTAAATTTTAATGAACCATTGAAATACAAAATACGATGACTAGAAAAAAAATTAATCAACAACAACGCTTAAAAATATAAAAATTAACGAAATATATCAATGCCTATCTATTAATGTAAATCCAAACTAACCTACGTCCTACATAGCTAACTATTTCAAAATATATATCAAATAAATTATTTTACATTACCTATAGGTAATAAACTTTAAATTTTATTAACAAATTTATATTTATAATCATTACGACTACGAAGGTGTTACATATTATGTGGTATAATAGTACGCTATACCTACATGTTTTTAATATTCCTAAAAACATTTTTACGAGCTTAAAAAATATATATCCCTATTATAAAAATGTCAATGGTTTTCCTTGCTGGGAACAAATTCAACGTAGCAAATCCTTAAATTATTTAGGTTTTAAGGAAATCTACGTATACATTTGAATAATTTAAAAACGTAAACCTTGGGCCAAAGACAATTTGCAGAAATCATAATAGTTTTTCATCTATGCAGTATATGGCACAAAATCGTATTTTTATATTTTCACGAAAATCACCAAAAAATGAATTGTTCAAAACGCTTACCTGTACAGATGAAATCGAAAATATCTCTATACTTAGTATGCTAAACAAACTCATGTAGGTCACAGGGTCACAAGCCAATTGCTAAGCCAATCGCTCGCTAGAATATTTTGGCGACTATGTAAGGACCAAGTATAGTACCTGTCAAAAGTCTTGCATAAAAACATATACCTGTACAAATATACCTAAGTATAAATATATGGAGTAGATCGGTAGTTAAAAGAAAAATGGCGAAGCCATAAAACCAATTTGAAGCTTTTCTTCGGATGATATCAGAGTTTGTTGTCTACGCATAATTTCAATATTAATAATATTATGACATTTTGTGTGGACAAATCTGTAATGTAAGATCATTATTATTGACGAAGCATGATGCACCTATCTACAATTGCATGTGTTGATTATAAAAAAATTAATTAAATCAGAATTTTTATGTTTTTATATTTTATAATCATTATATTATTATTGTCTATAGCATATGAAACTACGATTGTTTCTATTATGTAGGTAACATTTCACCGGTAGGTAGCATATCGAATTTTACTACCACATATTTTAGAAACCGTATAATATGTTACCTATGTCAAAACCATATCCCGAAAACTATAAAAAAAAAATATAGTCCCTTCAATAAATTGTAATCATCGTTATCACGGTTCAATTATTATTATGACTTTATGAGGTTTTGAAAAAAAAAAACATAATATTTATCCGAGACAAAGGCCTAACAGAACGCTTTAAGACTCGTTTGTTAATGGTATATGACTAATGCGAATACGGATTTTAATAGTATAATATAACAACTATTATAGATGTGAATGAAAAACAGCCGAATGTCATGAAATGCTGAATTTATTATTATATTATCTTGTTGTATTTTTCTTACAACGCACATAAACCTATATAGACTATTTAATAATAGTAGCTTTATATAATATTAGTAGCTTTTTTACACTACTATGCTACAGCTGTACAGTTAAGTCAATTTGTATAAATATATTTGTAAACATTTGGCTAAAACGATTTATTATCCGTATCGTCTATGCGCGTGCATCATATTATCTAATTTGTTTTACGTTTTCTCGGAAGGATTGACAGATAACGATTTATTATCGTAATCAAATCATTCAAATAATATTGTCCTATCGAAGGATTTGTACGCGTATGATGATGACGTTTTACTTTATTTAAAATTCAATCATTACACAACATTCACGTTTATATTTTTTTCGATTTTCATAATCATTTTTACCTTATGTTTGCATTATTCTAACGGTTTTTGCCTATTAATGCATTTGACATTATATTTTCTTAGCAGAATGTTTTGACGATAATTATACCATAATATGACGTTGTCGTTTATGACATAGAATATTATACACAATAATGTGAAAAAAAAACAATTATATTTATATAGAGCCCAATTAAACATACTATACCTAGGTAGGTTATGCTAAAAAAAAACATTTAATTTCGTGTACAAATATCAATATTATATAATGTAGAAGAAATACTCGATTTCAATCGCCAAATCCGATTTTTACATAATCATTTTTTACCATTTAGTTTAATTTTAGATTCTGGGCGAAGCGATGAATGTATTGATTTTACAATGATGTGTGTTTTTTTTTTATTTTTTTTTTTTGTGTCTTTCATCACCTTTTAGGACAGTTAAAGTGCTCGGATTTTCTTCAACAGTAACTTTTCTGATAGGAAAGTGAATCTAGTTGGTACTTTGGGGGGTCAAAAGTAAAAATTTCTTTAGTCACAGTTTTTATTTATAAGCATTTAAAGTTCAAATCTTGAGACAATACGGAAAAATCACGAAAATTAGCAAATTATTTTGAGTTGAGAATTCATAAAAATTTTTCTTTTTAAATCTAAGGTTTGAAAATATAATACAAGATTATCCATAAATTTGTCTACCTTTATAAAAAAAAAAATGTTTACAAGAAAATCAAATTACATTTTTATGAGCGTTTGAAATTTATATTTTTACAACATTTGATATTCCCTCGATTTCTCATGTAACGATTTTCATATTTTGTTCTAATTAAAAAACGTATGACTGTAGATAGTTGAAATTTTCACTAAATGTTTATATTAGCATTTTCTATACACGATAAAATTTTGAAAATAATTTGACTCTTTTTGAGCTGTTTACGGACATTGTCAGTTTTCAATTTTTTAGTTTTTTTTTATATAAATATCAATAAAATTTTATCTGTTGGGTAAAAAAGCGTGAAAATTTAATATAAGGCTCCTGATATATCGTTCTTATAGCAGTTGAAAAATATTAAAAATACATAGGCACAATTTTTTTTTAGAAGCGTTTAAAGTTCATATTTTGACAAAATTTAAAAATAATTTTTTTGTAGTTAAAAATTTATAAAATGTTAAATTTGTATAGCTAAGGATTGAAAATTGAAAACAAGGCTCCACGTAAATAGGTTATAATATATAAATTACTTTATTCACAATAATATCATCAAATATGCTTGGTAATATCATAGGCTGACTGATCATTGAATTCAAATTTAACACCATCCCTCACCGTGACCCACTTGTAACCTACTGTACAGCAGAGCAACATCCACTTACCCACCATTTGTTGTTGTTGACTTGTTCAATTTATTTTAATTAAAAACTCGGTAAATTTTAGTGTGCTGCAGATGCATGCGAGCGTATAATTTTCATAAAATGGGAGAAGTCAATTTTAATTAATCATGTAAATAACTGTTTATTATCATAGTATTATATAGGTATAGTGTATGAGATTTTATCTAAATGATAATAATATCGGTTTATACAATTGAGGGTTTTGTATTTTATTCTTCAGCATGATTCGGTATTTCATCGTTCTAATTTTGATTTGATAAACTATAACAATATTTAAATATTCAAACCTTGTTTGGAATTTTAGTATGCACCGATATCCCGACATGGTCGATATCGATCATAATATTAATATAATTATTGCAAAATAAATATTTAATTATTTTTATATTGACGTGATCGTAAAATTTTAAGAAAAAAAAAATAGGTAGGTATTCCCTTGATAAACCTATATACCAAATATAATAACGTTTCGTGACCAACATCTTAAGGAAACTCGTTTTTATATCAGTTTAGCATACTATTTTTACTCTGGTAAATTATTATAATTTAAATAATACGAGATAATCATAATATAATTTAATATAGGTACGTATCAACAATATTTCTTCTGGGAAAATAATATAGGTACCTACATAAAGAAATTGAAAATAATTAATAATAATATTATCATATTGCAATACGTTATAAAACAACATATACATATCATAATATTATCTTATATACAGCCGTAAACTTCATAAAAGTATGCATATTTGCAGTGTGAAAATCATTTCGCAGTGATTTTAGGTATGACTGGTATGAGTATTAGGGAATTTAGCTAACACGTCTTAGATTAACAAACAATTTTTTTTTTCTCAACACATAATATACTCATTATTAGTCATAAGTCATTACCACGATAAATTTTTGCTTAAAAAAATGATTTTATGTAATAAATATTATGACACTATACATTTTGCGAAATAATCTAATTTTTTTTAAATGTTTTTTATGATATGTACCTATATTCTTTTTTAATTTCACAATCTCATGCAAAGTATTTATATCAAATATATCGATGTGTTATATAATTTTCAAAAATGTAATATTAATACGTCGGGTAATTTGTATTATTGCAAATATTTTATTACTAGGCGCTCCAAGCAACGGATATAATCGTATATGGTACGTGTGGTGACATAGCATCACCCTGTACATATAATATAGGTTATAATATTATGGTTGTTGAAAACTAATAAAATAAAGAATAAAACCATCGTATTTTCTGCCGCGGCATTCATAGAATCGTATATAATGTCACGAGGATTCGAATACGTGCGTACCTACCTATTGTGTAATATAATATATTATTGTATTACTATTGCCCCGTCGTTGTGCGCCGGCGAAGGGGTGAAAAGGAAATTTCTTAACCGACGAACGCAATATTATATTATAATGACGTCGGCCGTCAGAAACACGCCGCGAATAATGCGCTTGCCGCGAGTATTCGCCAGCCATCGTCATAATTATATAGATACACATTTGTATGTGTATAATACAGTAATAATGTGTATATATTATTATACTGTGCACCTGGACGAAGAGTGCCGCTTCTAGCCCTATCGCGTCTCCGTATATATTGCAGCGTACAGCCGCGTCGAAAATAATAATTTTAATTAATCGATAATCGATCGTTTCCGCGGGACTGACCCGGATCATCGGGTATTATAAATAATATATAATATAATAATATATCATATATTGCGCGTCGGGCCGTAATGATAATTAATGAAAAACACGTCCGTCACGCTTTATATTATATAATATTTTATTATTATTATTTTAGATCCCGCAGACCTATATTATAATGTGCGAAACACGGTCACGTATTCGTCCGATATATTGTTCATAAAACACTGTTGTACATGCCTGCATGAAATATACACCGTATACCGATATACCTATGTATACCTATGTATCGAATGCCCGTCGACGGTTCGAATGCATGTAATTTGTACACAGTGCATTACTGCGTCGGTATCATTAGTATATAGGTATTACTATTATTGCCTGCCTATGTAAACGATTGATGTACGAGATTTGTGTACGAGTATCCCGGTGTTATATAATAATATAATATACCCAGCGAATGGGTTGTCTCTCCCGTGGGTCGTCCACGTTTCCAGTCCAGCAGACAACGACGTATAGTACGAGGTATAGTTACCCACTCGGAGGAAGAACGACCTAGCGATCATTTGAGAGAATATATTATCATTATGTACACAGACGGGTAGCGCGAATTTATGAGAAAATTTAAGTAAACTATATATATATATACATAGGTGTAGCTGCGCATTATTACAAAAACAGTACATCGCATAGAAGGACGATTATTGATGATTGATGGTATATATGTATAGCAAGGATCTTTATAATCGAGAAAAAACGGGTTCGTGACGCCAGGTGCTCTTATTTTTTTAGGAGGTAAAGACGTTCCCGAAACTTCGGTCCTGCAAGTGATTGATTATAAATGAAGGACTATTATACGTATACGACCTATCTGCTGAAATTTAATCGCGACGGAATCCCAGCACGTATAATCGCGGTTCGTCGTATTATAAAGAGGTTTTCTTGACTAAATATTAATCGCTTTTGGCGTTTGAAATGTGTAAATAAAACAGACTCACGTGCTTGGAAATGTGTTTTTAAATGGTTTGAATAATTTACAGCTGAGCGATAAAGTCACAATTTTTCACGGCAGGTACTCTTATCGTTAAATATCATTAAGATGTCTATGCCCTCGAATTTCAGCTGATTATTCTTACAATAAATAATGTATTCACCATTCAGATAACCAGGAACGATTTTAATTTAAAACATAACTTCGTGAAAGTATTTCAAATTGATAAAAACACATATTTACAAATACTATTGGTACGGTCACTCAAGCAATGTTTGATTTAATAAAGCCGTTTAGGAAATTGAATCTTGAGAACACTAGGTCAAAATAATAGAAATAAATGGCTCATAACAAACTGTCGAAAGTGATGAAAGTTGTATCTACACGCTATAAAAATAAAGTACATTTGAAATGTCAAAAACTAACCGTCGTAATAAAATATAAAATAAATATATATATATAAATATACAAAATATAATATTACATTTTTTGTAGACTTACGCTTAAAATGTACACCAGACAATTGCTTTTATATTTTATGATAATTACTTGGTTTATTTGAAGATTTAAGTTTTTATACTGTGACTAGGTATATCACAATATTATACATAAGATTATAATTTATTAGTATATTATATTTCAATACATTATAATGAATACGCGTATATTTTCATCTTTTGTGTTTTTTTTTTATTTTCACAACTTGATATCCAGATTGCTTATTATTTAAAATCATGAAATGGCAAATATTAAAATATAATTACGGTATATGGGCTAAGGATCTGGTAGTGTTTTGTAATGTAGCGTAGGTACATAGACTATTTCCTTACTTATATCCTAACATTTTTATTTAAAAAAAAAAAAAACAATTCCATCCGTTGTTATAACGTAATGGCAACTTTCTAACATTTCTAATTGTATATATTATGTTTGTATAATATTATAACCAACCGCAATTCATTTTTCAATCAATGAATAATATTCTTAATAATTAATATCTCCATTCATCACATCGTTCGAAACGAAATGGCGGCGTTGTGATTTCATTCAGTTGCCAGTTACGGGCGCTTGTTTGTACTTGTGTAGTTTTGTGTGCTATATTCAATTAAAAATTGAAAAAGTTACGCTTTAAGAAATTTCGGATATAAGTCAATAAAACGAACAAACTAACTGTATCAGTACGAACGTGAGCTTCGAAGGTCGGAGAATATAAATCGTAAGGACTACTACCGCGTATATTAGGTAGGTTACCCATACGAACGAACGAGAGAACAAACAAAAATTTGACCTTTTATATATATATGGGTATTGTATTGCCGACGTTGTGAAATCTATATCGAAACACGAGGTTTAAAGGTTGTGTAAGGATGGAAGGGATGATTTGGAGGATGGGGAGGAGTAAATCCCGGATCCCAATAAACACGTACTCGAAACTGCAAATACACCTAAAAGGGCGAATCATTATTGTTCGTCATCGTTATAAGCCACCTATACAATATATATATATATATTATGTGCTTCGAAGCCAACAGTTAACGGACTGAATTTGCACGTATATAGGCAGGTATAGGTAGGTACAAAAGGCTAGGTGAACATGCTCAAAACACTAGACAATAATCGCATTGAAACGAAAAAAAAAACGAAAAGCGAACAATATTATAAAAGGTAATCGTTATCGAGCAGTGTGTTATTATATTATACAAAATAAAAAACTACAACAAAAATAAATAAATGGAAAAAAATGTCGAAGAACCTACCCCCCAAAAAAATAAAAATAAAATATATTTGATAAATGACATTGCAGGAAGCTTAACCCCTT
Source organism: Sitobion miscanthi (assembly GCA_008086715.1). Taxonomy (NCBI): domain Eukaryota; kingdom Metazoa; phylum Arthropoda; class Insecta; order Hemiptera; family Aphididae; genus Sitobion; species Sitobion miscanthi. The sequence continues at coordinate 22,872,296 of CM017797.1, forward strand.
CGGAGACTTGCACAAGGAAAATAATAATCGTAAAAAATAATAATATGTATAGATGAATAATAATAACAATAATAATAAAAAAAAGACCGTAGAAAAATTTTGACGTTTTGAAAGAAAAATGAACCTGACGCTTTTGAAAGTATTCGAAAACATTAATTCTAGTAAGCATTCCCCGCGGGAGATAAATGTTGTTTTCACCCCTAGAACTGAGTGTTGTAAAAATGTGTATATTATATTATACCTATATGTAATGTGTGTGTGTGTGCGTTACGTGTAATAATATGTGTTGTAATATGTATATTGTATATAATAGTGGCTTATCGTCATTAAGTAACTTTTATATAATATAATGCATTACCTATTCTATACTTATATAATATATGGGTGTCAGCATAACCGTCGAAATCCTTTGAAATACACTCGATATGCACTTTAATACAATGTCATTTTTAATAATTATGTTTTGTACCTACTCGTGTGTATAAATGTGATATGTATATAATATATTATACTTGCCCATATACGTATGGTGATGAATTGTATAAATCATTAAAAATATGTTTTATTAAAATATATGATGTGTACCTACATAATATAGGTATTATAATATTACTGACGTCATCAATATTAAAATAATACGACATTTTAGTTGTTTAGTTAATATTTTTTATTAAAGCTTACAACGTATCCGGAATACTTCGGACAGTTCGGTTGGATATAATATTATGTATAATATTATGACGGGTATAATATTATAATTATATTTTTAAACGGAATATTTGGGTCGGTCAAGTCAATGGCAAAACTGTGTTTAGGTCTGTTATTTATAATAGTGAATTTATTTCACGCGCGTCGGTTAATATAATATAATGACGTGCGTTCCTCATTTAAATTTTACAAAAATAAAAAAATGTACTAAAAGCTTAATGTATAGGTATACATTGCTATAGAAAACAAAATTAACATATTGTTATTTTTCTGGCAATTATTTTATTTAGAAAAAATTCTTTTATCTTTTAATTTAAAATAGCGTTGTACAAATTATTTATTACACAAAACACAAAAAAATCTATTAATATATTATTTTATTTTTACATTAAAAAACAAGCTGTAAATGTAATATAATAAAACATTTTTATAAATAATAATAATACAATTATTGCGGTACACAAAAGTTTTCATACGAAGTCAACGTTGCTATATTATAAATCATAACATCATCTGCATATATTATGTTTTATATTTGTGAATTTGAACAATTGAGGAAACATATTAATTAAAATAATTAACAGTCGTCAGAATAATATACATAATGCCTGCTTAATAGTGGCGGGAAGCCAAAATATTGTCCAATTTCCTCTCCGAATTCCTCAATACACATTATACACCTATTACACCTAATCACTAATTTATTTATTAGATCGTCCAACTATCAAAGTTATATTTCATGAATTGGTTGGTCAACCGACGAATTGAAACTAAAAATTTTTATTTTGAGAATGTTACAAATTTATGCATTTCTTTGAAAAATTCAACGGCCATGATAGATGCTGTAGTTTAGACGGTAAAAATATATAAATATATAATGTGAACTTTCGTGATTCAGGATTTTTCAGAAAACATATATGAACTTTAACTCATATACGAAGGTATACGCTTAACGTGAAATACTTTGCACATTTATCGTCCGTTCGCTGTGCACAAATTGACATTTGTAATAGATTATCATGTGTAGGTACCTACGTATATTATATACATATTATACAGTTTAGGTTATTTTTTTTTGTAGGTTGGATTTCGCTACAAATCTCGGGAAAAAGTATATAAGTAATATAACATATATAACTATCGTATAATAGTCGTATACGCATAGCGTTTGCGTAAAAAAAAAAAAATACATTAAACATGTTAGTCATTAGTTCAATTGTAGCGGTAGATCTGCTAGCTCTATATTATGTCTTGTTTTAAATTTTTTTTTCTTTTTTTACTCTTCGGAGGAGACCTTCGACTTTTTACACGTCGTAAACACGACGAAATACCCCGACAGCTGCCTGTCAGTGCGTGCTGCGGTGGGACGTCTTCTATACGACTGCTGCAGCGCGTTTTCCAAAAGGGAGACCCGGTGGGGTCAAAAGAATTGGCGTCACGTGTTAATCATTTAAACGCGCAAGTTGGTTTTTATTTTATTCCGGTATTTTACGTCGTTCGAGTGGTGTAGTATCTGTCTTGCGCCGGTGGTATTTTTTTTATCCTATTTCTTTTTAACATTATTTTTCTGTGGTTTTAATACTATACATCCTGTGGTTAATCGAGGCTGAGAGAAAATGCCTCCAAAAATAGAATAACACATAATATTGTTATTATCATTATTATTATGTGCTGCATATAGGTATAGTTGACGCGGATACGAAAGACCCGCCACCGTTGCCGTTGTGTTAAACGAATGTCAGGATACTTTATGACGTTCATTTAAATGGAATCCGTAAGGTGCAGGATATAATAAACGTAACCACAAGAGTATATAATATAATATCTGAACTGGGGAAATTTTTGATATAATTCACTGCATATTATATAGCGTTATGATGAATGCGTATTTGAATACTATGTTCTATACACCACTCGTACTTAAATAATAAATGCATACTACATACATACATGGAATACGAATATAATAATAATATACACTTACACGACGGTAATAAACGTTTACATTATTGTGCGCGTGCGTAAAACAATATGATACAAATGAGTATGTACACTATTGGCGTGTACCTATAATGGGTTACTGCAGGTTAGTGATCGTTTTTTAAATACATTTAACAGTGATTTTAAATTGAAAGAAAAACATTAAATAAATTATGAGTTGGCATTAAAAATCGCGTCCACGCATTTGTCTGTTAAATACATATTATTAAGTGAAAAAAAAACTAGGAAAGAAAATCACATATTCAATATGCGATCGTGATGCAGCTGTTCCCGAGTACAACTGCATGCGGGATAAAAAATGAAATATGACCATTAATTAACGTTTTGATATACCGTCTGATCGAATTCAATATAAACCTATTAATATTTGACAAAACCAAAACTGTTATCATGTCCACATAACAAGTGTTGGTGTCATAAAAATATAATATAAGCCATCAGAAATTAAATACGGTTGAATCCCGCGATAACTGGAACTTCGAAAACTCTAAAAACTCGACAACTCAAACTATACTTATTCCCCTAGAAATTATATTATTTATATTATCGAGTTAGGAATCTCTAAGAATACAGAATATCTCGAATGGTTTTTTTTTTATCAATGTTCAACTTTAAGTTATCGATGTGAATAGAGTATATTTAGGAAATATACCAATACAAAATAAGTAATAGAGTCTGTAAAACGGAAAATTCATATTCCAAGAAATCATTTGTATATATATTCATATTTGTATGAGTAATGAGTACATACAAATAATAAATAATAACAATTTATAACAGAATATCATTCAATTAATCGTGAAATAATAATAATAATAACCCTAGATTTTAGTCGTCTGAAAGTTTTTTTTTTTTAAATCGTTCTTTAAATTATTTCACTAACGATGACATTTCAATATATTTTGTGCTTTTTAAATATTTCGACTGGGAACTTAAGTACATTTTATACAAATTTTAAAGTTTGCAAAATATATAACGTTCCAAAAAAAAGAAGAAGATGTTTTCGCATAAAATAAACATTCAAAAGATGAACGGCTTTGTTACCGAGTGTGTGTACAGGGAAGAAAATATCACTCCCTCGGCGCCCACCGACGGCAAAAGATTTGTAATATTGGTTTGTATTTTTGTGCCAAAAAAAAAAAAAAAAAAATTGCAAGCAACTGTATTATTTTTAGGAAGTCGTGAAAAAAACTTGGATAAACTACTAGAGGTATTTTTGTTTTTGATGGCCAAAAAATGTATCTATGTTGTGCACTCCGAGTAGGTATCGATAGCAGATTTTACATTACGTATTGTTCTTAAGGGGACGTTACACTGACGTTTTTTGTCTCCGTCTTACAAGCGCGTAACATAGCAACTTTTACGCTCAGCAAAACACATTTATCTCCGTTAGTTTAAAAAATAGAGCGAATTGAACTATTATAAAATTTAAAGGTAAGACTATTATCAAGACAATGACGTAGGCCTTTTATCATATTTTAATTTTAAAGCGGGTTATGTGTATTTTAAAATTGTAAACCGTTTGTACATCTTAAAATACACATAACTCGCTTTAAAATTAAAATATAATAAAAAACCTGGGCCATTGTCTATACATAATAATCATACCTTTAAATTGTATAAGAGGTCAATTGTTAAACTAACGAAGATAAACGTGTTCTGCTGAGCGTAATATTTGCTACGTTACGCACTTGTAAGACGAAGACAACAAATGTCACTGTAACATCCCCTTAAGTCGTTACTATAAATGTGTATAGGTATTATTATAGTGATAAGTAAATAATACAATAATAAGAATTCAAAGACAGAAAGACAGAAAGACATTACACATACGCTTGCACATACCATTTTGTCTTTATTAAGTTATAAGTTATAACAAACATACTCTACAAGATATTTATGTTTTGTTTTTGTTTTTATAAAATAAACATTATTTTTGTATATTTGTATTACAGTTTAAGTACAAACACTGGTAAAACCTTTGTTTAAACATTAAACTTAGAATTTACTGACTACTGTCTGTAAATATCAAAATTTTGGACTTTTTTGATTTATGTTATTATACTATTTACCAAAATATTTATTCAATAAGATTTCTCAAAAATAATAATTTAATTTAACCAAATTTTATAATTTGGACATTTTTTTCATAACTTTAATTATTGTTTTATATTGTTTCGGTCTTAAATCTTAAAATATAGTTTATCCATTTCTCGTTTATAAAAGCCCAGAGTACAATTTAAACATTCGAGGTTCGACAAAATTAATTTTTAGAACATCTTAGATTTTACCAAGACTAATCGGTAAAACCTCAAAATTCAGACATGTGCGCCGGTTGTATTCAGTTAGTTCTAGGTTTTAACCATAAAACCTAGTATAGGTACTTATATATAATAACATTAATTGTTACGGTAAAGTTAAAAATACCAGAAAATATAATATTATATTATATACATTATACATTATACATATTATGCATGACATACGTATTTGGGTAGAATTATTGATTCATATTAAGATGATCAAGTTAAATAATTGTATTATACTAACAAAAATATGACATGTTACGATGTTTATCGTTTGAATAATAAATGAAATTAATAATATTATGCACACGCAATAAAAACGTCGTATTATTATAACATGGCATTGCACAAACCGATGTTATATGTAATCTTCAGCGCACAACTTACAGTGCAGCAGCAGATAAATAAGTGCATTGCATATGCTATAATATTGTATACTACACATCGGGGGTAATAATTGAATGCATCCAATAAATTGTCCACCGAGAAAAATGGACATGGACAATGGGGAAATATATTCACGACACTTGGCCGTTGTCCGACGGCGGCGATTGTGTTTTGATAAATTACCCTTTACAAATATGTGCTATAATAATACTAATGAAAAAAAATAATATATATTATATATTATATTATATATACATTTTATACAGTCGTGCATCACACAGGGTACAGCGTAGAATGGAAAAAAAAAATCACACCCCACTTACCGTTCAGTTCCAAACACTCTAGCGACGGTTGCTTAAGGCCCAACAGCGACGAGACTCTGTTCGAGTTTAGGGTCAAAACCTGTAAAAAAATAATAAAAGGAATATTATACAACGCTATTGTTATTCGTTAAGTAAAAAAAAATTTAAAAAAAAAAAAAAAAAACATTATTAATGATAAGAATACGTCGGGCGTCGGTAATGGTATTATATGTGTCACAACACTTTATCCTCCCACGGAGGAGTCGATTATCCCGTACAATATTATATTATTATATTTTATACCTGTAGATGCGGCATTGGAGACAGACAAAGGGAATCGATGTTGTTGTGATCGGCATGTACCACAACCACGTACCGCAACTCTCTGAGCACGTCCAAAGCGTCCAAGCCCAAGTGATTGTGCGACACGTTTATCAAAGACAAATACTTAAACTTTGTGATTTCCTCGATGTTCGTGAGGTTTCTAAAATTATCGAAACGAGACGAATGACGATAGTGTTAATTGTTGCTGTCATATACAATTTCATAACGCCAAACTCATAGATATTATTTTTATTTTTATTGAACGTCCGGGCAGGAGCCCTTTTGAATAAATATGCAATTTGTACAGACAGTTAAACAAGATTATCTCAATAACAACAGAAAAGAATACAGAATAAAATATGTTATTAATAAAATATAACTAAGTTAAATGGGCAAACGGATTGAATATATTTCCACGTATATATTGGATGATTTACCACACATGAGTACATTTTTATTATATTTTCCTGAATAAGTTTATTTGTTCAAATTTTGATGCATACTATTTATAAAAGAATAAGAACCATATTTTAAAATATGAACTTAATTTTTTATTAATGTGAACTACACTTTTGTTTTAAATGGTTAAGAGGGTAATTTTTTAGAAAATGTTGATGTATAATATCAACAATTCCCTATACCTAGCTTTATCGATTGGCCCAATATCGCGTTTTAATGTTAGTGAAAATGTTTAAATGGTTAGGTACATGAATGCAATGTGACGGTATGATATGTAGCCATGTAGGTATAGGTATTACAAATGTATACAGTATAGATAAGTATTTACATAAAATATGTACTACTTTACTAGTATTTTACTCATTACGGATAATTACTGTTGTTATATTGTACACAACACGTCATACTAAATTACGATCTAAAGTTGAGAATCTTTGACTCTGACTTTCGATGATTCAGTTTTCTTTACCCATAACTATAATAATGCCTTTAATAATTTTAAAGCACATCTCACCTATTGTCGACATCGATTTGAACGAAAGCGTACAATAAACCTTTTCCGACTTGGCCGATGCGGTTCAGACATTTTCTGGCTTCGACGTCGGTCAGCGGGATTTCGGGGAACGCGTCCTCTTCCAATACGGATCTCGACCGTTGCTGATACTAAAAAGTACGTTATTTACCATAAACCCATATAGGTAGTCAGATAATCGTTTTTGTAATAATAATGGCGTCGTACGTAACTTTGCCAAAGTTTTTTTCTTTTTATATTCTTTACATAAATGGATACGCACTTGTACCATTTTCTTCTTGCAGAATTCAAATCCTTCTTCGCAATCCTCGAAAACCCGTACCCTCCTTCCGTATCGTTTTCGTAGCCATAACTATTGGCCTCGGGATATGCGTTTTCGTCGTCCGTGACGGCTAATTCGCTACGAACGGTGTTTTTAACGTTGTCACTTTTCAATCGGGTGCGATCGAGTTGTTCGGACAATGCTGCATCGATCTATAGAAAAATTACGAACTTCATATTCACTTGTACAAATTGCAAATATCTACACCATAGAGTATACTGCAATACGAGTAAGTAATGTGTAATCACTCAACGTGTAGGTAAAAAATAGATTCTTTTTATATTATACTTACACTTTTTTTACTCATTATAATAATCAGTATAATTAAAGTGATACTGAAAATAAGCGATTTGCCCAAAATGGGTCACACAAATAATATTGTAAAAATAACAAAACGAATATAACAATATAATGCACCGGGTATCTATATAGTCGGTAAATAACGCAACCGGCAAACGGTCTGTAGTTTATGTAGAAATACGTTTTTATTCCATAGTTACTGCTTTTTACAGCAATTACATTTTAAGAAACACTAGATCTGTCGACACAATCAATTAAAATGTGTTTCGTGTGTCTGGTTAGGTACCATATTTTTTTTTTTTTTTTATCGCCATCACAAGTAACCAAAATAGAAACGAAATATGATGAAGGGATGTGGGTCGTTGGTCTTGCTCAACCCTTTCCTGAATAGTGGATGTCAGGGGGAAAGGATTTCGAAAACAGGGAGTTATATTTTTAAAATTTATTACCGGAGGAAGAAAGTATATACAGAAACACGATACGTGACGGTGTCGTGTACTAAAAAATATGACGTTTTTCCATATTGCAACTACTAATGCCAGATGCACTTCTTCACGTTCACGAGTGCGTGTCGTCTTCGTCTAGTTATGGATTTTTTTTAATTGAAACTTTTACTCCACTCGCAATGATCAAGATGTTAACTCTTTTAAAAAACTAATAATATATTTAAATATATATATACGATACACCATATATTTGACGTGTATAATGCCAACTAAATGTCACACAATTTCACCATTTAAATGTAGGTGTATTTTTTTATACGATTAACTATAATTATTACATATTGTATAATAATATTATTATGATCTTGATTTATTTTTTTTTTTTTACAAGAAGCATATAATATAATCTTTATTGATTTTACCTATGGCGCAATACGAGTGTATGGTATAGGGTAAATTACATTATATACATTAAAAATAAAAATACATATTTAAATAAGTGGACACACGTTAAGGCGATAAGTCACCTATTATAATAACACTCGCAGAAGGTTTTTTTTTAATTTACACAAATTATAGTATACAACATAATACAAATTTGTTTAAAACCTTAGTACAAGGGTAGGATAAATTATATTGGACAAGAGTCATGTACTCATGTATAAGATGAATTTGTGTTTTGCTATGATTTAAATTGCATGACTTTTTTATATTTTGGCATTGCCATAATAATACATTTAGCATTTCAATTGACAATAATATATTAGGACATTAGGTAAGCAGTTGATATTTTAAGCAATTTTTATGCCAAGTTTATGTTATATACTACATTAGTATCTATAGTAATTTGGTAACGCAATCAATTAAATATTATGGTGTTATTTATATTATTGATGTATATTAAGAAATTCCCTGGCGCAAACAACGAATTAGATTTCCGCTTAAAAAGTAAATCGGTTTAATTAAAAAAATTAGCTGTTTCGAACCGATTTATAAATGAAAAACGCCGGCTTACTTTTTAACGACCACGACGAGGCAGTGATCGAGGTGATCGAGAAATACCGATTATACCCCCTCCCTAAAACTTATTGTTCATTTTTTCATTAATAAAATTGCTGGGTATCACGTTTATTATCGTAATAATAATTTGTGAGAGGGATATACCGATATCTCCATGAATTCTAAATAAAACCGGTGTAAAACATATTGGACCACGTGATTAATCGTATCTAAAAAATATTTACCACTTTGATGTTTTATCTTGACGAACTTCTGGTATGAATACATATTATATACTAATACTATGTAAATACTTCGAAATACAACGATATAGGTACCTATATTTTATATACTTGATAATTTAATGTTTTGTAATTAATTTTTCAGCCGATATAAATAATTATATTGTTGTAATACTTTACTTAATTTGCCAATTTCTTTTTTTAAACCAATTAAACAACAGTAATATTTTAAGCAAATTATTGTACGACATATTAAACATCGTATAAAACGTATATTACGGCAATTACAAGCGTATAAACGTAAAACAACGATAAAGGAAGCGATTACCTACACGAAGTATTATATACATGTATAGTAATGATAAATTATATTGACAAGCTCGACGGTGTACGATTATTTCATTATTATTATTATTATTATTATTATTGTTATTATTATTTCTGACTCTGAGGAATAAAATCGAAGAACCTTTTTTTTTATGGATGTCAATAATGTACGTCGTGCGTAAGGTGAGAGATAATTGGATTTTAGATTTGCAGTAAAAAACGTTTTACACGATGGCAACGAAGAATGGATATTCGCATGAAATCGCTGTCTAGACGCAAACGACTTGGAAGCGCTTCAATTGTAAATCATAATATAGCACTCGGACAATCAAAATCGTGCGAAAACGATAAAAACATAAAGAATAATAAAATATACATTTGAAAAAAAAAAAAAACCGAGGGGAAAACGAGAAGGGGCGATTGGCCCGTGAAAATTATGTCGGAGAGTGAACAAAAATTGTGTGTGTTTATTTAAATTAAGATTTTAATTTCAGATAACATGCGTCGCTCGCATAGAAAACGGATCCGAGTACTATCGCGGCCACGGATGATGTGACGGCACGGCCCACAAACATGACTTGGCTGTTTTGGCCAGAAAAATACTCAGCCCGGGCAGGGTCACTGCGGTGTGTAGCGCGTGTAAGATGATTTCCATTGTATGGAAAAATAATATCAAAACGATATTATCAATCATAGCCGAGCTGCATTATAATATTATTTTATACCCGCAGTCGGGATAGGAATGCACTACATAGTATATATATACTATAAATTATTATTATAATAATATGACCAAATGAATAATTTATAATATACATTGTATACCAATAAGACACGCGTATATGTATAACACCTATACGTGCCTACAGCAGGAGTGTTGCAGGACGTTCCAAAGGACACCACCGTGTTACAGCAAGTTTATTTAAAATATCATTTAGGACTATTATAGGAGGTATACCTGCAGCAATGGTTTCATACTATATATTGGCTGCATCCGAATTGGTTGCCGTCTTCCCGATAGGTATTTTATGCGGCACACATCCGAATTGTATTGGTTCCCATTAGGATTTTTCAAATAAATTTCAAATTTCAAACAGTTCAAATTGTATTTATGTAAATGAAAAAGGCGGAATTCAACTTTACAATTTAATTGAGATTAATAATAATACATTATGAAACAACCCGGCAGTCGATTCGGATATACCTTTTGTAACAACTCGGGAAACAATCTGGATATTTCAATAATTTATGTAATATCGAATATTGATATCATTATATTTAATTGTTTAAAATAGGTAAACGTAGGTCTGAACCAAGGTACAATGGTTTAATATATTGTTTGAGAATTTAAACAGTGAGAAGCACAGCGACTTTTATAGTACCTAATATCATATATAACGATGAGTAACATTTGGGTACATAATATATTAGGTAGTAAATAGGTATAGGGATCTTATTACTTTAAATATGATAGATAAATAAAGCTAACATTCAGTCATTTTTTTATGATAGGTAGTTACATAATGGAATAATTATATTTTTTTATAATTATTATAATGGGTAATTAAAATTAAGATAAATATTAGAAAAACGTATAGTTACTTATAACTTATAACTTATAATTATTTTTTGATTTTGAGCTAAAGAAAAAATATCACGACGATATCATATATATTTCCAAAGATATCCTTTGCTAAAGAGTATTTTTTATCATTTTCTACTTTATAAAATTATTTAATTCGTATACTTTTTATTTTACTAATACTTACTTATTGGCTATCAATAGCATACCTTTTATATACGTTAACTATAATTATATACGTACCATTACTACTAATCGATAAATTAAAAATTGTAATAGAAAAATATTTTTTGGTTAATGTACGTACTATATAGACGATAATATAAAATGATGAAACATTGACGAGGCGCATAAAACGGGTGAGAACGGAATGAAGACTATAAGGGAGAGCGAGAATTGAAGCAATAATATATTATGTATTTCTTGTCGAACGACTGGGAACAGTGAAATTAACGTTTTCTCTAGTGGGAGGGTGAATAACTCAGACGAATTTATATAGTTTGCACTATTATTATCGTTTCGGTTTATAAGTTATAATATTATATTGTGAAATGTTATTATATATTATACATAAAGTTATCTGCACGTTAACACATTATATTGGACGTCAGGATATGATTGCACACCGTATTTAAAGCGTTCAATATAATTTTAAATTAATGTATAAAAAAAAATAAAATAATAATATAACAAGCCGATTGGTATTTATTTCGACTCTGCATTTAATTTCAATAATCGTACTGAATATATAGATACGATCGCGATTGATTTAGGATATACATATTATTATCTTTGCTATATTTCCTTGAAACACGTTTTAATGTTGGGCTGATATTAGGTGTAAACATAGCCATCTCAACCTGCAAGTATATTATATAATATCTATAAGTGGCTATACGGTCAGTGCCTCAGTCTTATTCACAGACAAATTTAAGCCAGATTCTACGAGTGGAATTTGGAGCAGTTTGCAGTATATTATCAAAAATCAGGTTTGCGTACTGGATATGTAATTTTCTCACAAATAAAACTTGTTTAGTTTGTATTAAACATTATTCTACAACAAAACCGTAAATAGTAGCGAATAATGTGTCTTTTTTTAAATTTACATATGATTTAGGAGTTTTTATAATTAGAAATTATTTTTTGACAGAAAACTTTCATATAAAGATAATCAGTTATTCCAAATATTCTTGTGGGTACCAATTTCTAAATATTTTTATAACTGAACATTTGGTTTGAGATGATGTTTTACTGAAGAAATAATTAATGCATATTAAACCTATATTAAAGTATTTCGTTGGAAACAGAACGCAATTATGTAAATAATTTGAAACATGTATTTGAAAATGTGTGATATTTGATACTATATACGACAAACCTACCTAAACTATATTATGTACCCTATACTTCAAACATTTAATCGATCAAGTTGGTCATAACTACTCAACTTTTTCTCTATACGATAGCTTGTCTGAATTTGAAATGCACGGTTTATGTGGGTACAAGAAAGTACAATAGTCAGTGTCAAAGTCAAAGCTTGATTTTGGTATAGAACTGAATGAAACTTTATGACACGACAGATTCTCCTCGCCATCTATCGACATAAAGTTTACAAAACATTCATACATAAGCGTCTTACACTCGCTCTAAGGGTATCAAAATATATAATTGCATGTAACTAACAAGGTCATTATCAACGGACAGGCTTTTTATGTAAGTATTATAGCTTACTATAATTACCAAATTAATATTATGGTAAAAGCAAGTTATATGTGAATAGCAATGTTATTTGGTGGCCTTTGTATCAGCAACTGACTGTAATGTATTAATGTGTCATACACTGACATACTTGTTACATAATAGCAATATAGTTATTATTTTTCATATATATTATATTACCTATATAGTATATAGGTACAATGTATTAAATAATATTAATACATTAATATTGATGGGTGAAAATGTATGTGTGTATTAATTTAAAAAATAAGTAACTTTATAGTTGTGGACATTTTTTGTAAATTCGTACATTTTAAAAACACTGTCAATTTCCCGTCGAACAAATCAACTCCAGTTCAGGACAAAAATGCTATATTTAAAATCTAATAGACGCACGAATGAAAAGTATTAACAACACTTACAATAATTTGCACTCGTCTTGCAGTCGTCGGGACCCGATTGGAAAAGATAATCACTGCAGTAGCGGCTGCGTATCAAACCAAAGACCACTGTCCAAAAAACAATATGAATCGTTTTCAATGAAGTCGTAAAGTCTAAACCAGTCGTTTTTCGTAGGTACACGTTCGTCTTATAACCCTGGACCTTGAACGCTCTGTGGCGTGTGTATAGATTCAACGCGAGATTGATGGTCTAGGACAGAACATAATGTATAATATAATTTTATTTCTATAGGGTACTTGAAATATTCGTACGTGCTGTGGATATAGACGTTGAGAATGATACATACAGTGTTATTGACCGGTACAATGTTTTGGTTCGGTCTTTCGGTATATAATATAAATATATCTTAGCGCGTAATATAATATATACCTACTTAACACGGTTATTAATTACAGTCCATTATATAGGTACATCAGTTGGTTGCAATAACACACAGTGATTAAAACGTATACACCATGGAGGCACGGAGAAAACTTTTAAAAAGTTAGATGGAAGTCGAAAAGAACGAAAGACGATAACAACTCAAGTATTTTTTATTTCACTTTGGTACAACCTATAATTATTTTTGAATTACCTGACTAGTCTTTTTTATAAAATATAATTATTATATTCCGTATTCTCTAAAGATTATTCCGTAACATTTTTTGTGAATTTATGCATGTTTCATTTTTATAATATGCCAATTGAGCGTATAGATTACAGTCATGAATTAACGATGAATAACGATTAAGTAATATACTTATTATGCCTACAGAATATGCATAACATTGTACTTATTCTGATAATTTTACACTGTTTTTATCAGCCCTTCAAAAATACATTTTTATATATAAATGTATAATGTCTGAACAGAAATATAAAATAATAATAATATTTAAAATTTTAATATACTAAAGTAATCGTATATGTACTCGTAATAAAAAATTTCTGAACGTCCTTATCACTGCATATTATGGTTAATATTATTATTTTGTAATTATATTAAAATATTTTACTCTCGTCTGTAGAATGCATCTAACACGTCATATTTTTTATAATATTTATATTACTATAAGTAGGCATCAAATAACAATTTACTATAATATCAACTTATTTAATAACAATAAAATTATACTAAGTATATAAATTATTTATTAAATTTTTTTAAATATATGGATGCCACCATAACTACATCAAACAAATCCGAAACAGGCATTAAAAATAGTAAATTAAACTGGATTAAAAATACTATCAATTTAGATGTTACAAACTATTTATTAATAAGTTTTAACAATGTAACGAAAATTGTAACATTTTTATTGTTTGATAGGTAATAAAACGAACATTAAAAAAAAAATATTTGGTAAGATTTTATCACCGATATTTTATTTCGTAATTTGGTTACGCCAGGACAGCTGACATAGTAAAATTCCCGAAGGACCACTCGATGATTAATCGAGACCAAAAAAAGGTGATTTGTAAATTATGATTGTTTATGTCGCCTTTTATAAATTGGGTAGGCAATTTAACATGCACGACGACAACGATGACGTTTGATTAGGAAAGGGACGTGATGGTGTTGAGGGAAACAAGATGATAGAATTTAGTTATTGGGGGGGGGTCTCCGTAGTCGGTTAGGACATGTGCAATGACCACGGAGCTCACATGAGTCGGCTAACCTTAATAACTAAACTTAAACTATTGAAGTCTTGTTGACCCGGAAGCCTGCCCACAGTGGAGACACCTGTTGGATGTGGATTCCGAAGACCTGGGCGGCCTCTCACACACTACGGCGAGTGCTGGCGGACTTACGCGTGAGTAGATAGTACTTGGTGACGGTGAGGCGCACCGTATGCGTACAAGCCGGCGGATCAGGTGACCCACGGATGGCAATAGTATAATTAATATAAAGAATAACTCACGGTGTGATTGATAATAATATGTGGCCGTTTATTTGAACAATAATAAAAGAAGTGACGGCTTCCAGCAGCGTCGCACGTAACACCGCAGTAACAATACTAATTGAGTTGATCAATGACCAGACAGTCCGTTTGAAAAGATCGAAGATTTACAAACATAATAGATTGGTGTGTACCAAAGTAAGGACACAATATATATATATTTGGTGCGTGGTGTGTACCAATAAATACGTACACCCGAACACCCGACAAAATTGTAAAAAACACTATATGATCAAACAAACGCTGCAATAGCGGAATAATGGAAGTTTTACGACGACAGAAAAAAAAAAAATAATAATTAACAATGTTATAACAACAAGGGCGTTGGCCGCAATAATAAATGATAATAGGAAAACAACACAAAAACGATTTAGATAATACAAATAAAAACAAAGACAATAAATAAGGTGATTCTAATAATCAATAATAATAACAACACAAGGAATAAAAGATAGGAACAAGAGATGAGTGGAAGGTGGGACTGACCGATAAGACAATCGTGCCTTCGTGCTCATTAGCATATCACTGTTGTCATATTCAGCGCCAACATCACCGCCCACTTTGAAGGAACTTCAACAAGAAGGCATTGGACACAACTTGACAGCTGGCCGAGTTAGAACTCCAGACGACGTGTGGACAGTAGCAACGCGTGACACTCCGTCTGCACCAGGGTGGAGGTCCGTGATACGTCCGTATCTCCAATACAGCGGATGCGAGGGTTCCTTTATTAGGACGAGGTCTCCAACATTCAGCTGCTTTCCATCATCAGACCATTTTGTTCGCAGCTGGAGAGTAGATAAATATTCATTTTTCCATCTGGTCCAGAAGTACCGGTGGAGATCAGTCACTAAGCGCCAACGCTGCATTTTTGAGAGAGGTACGTTTTCCAAACAAGGGTCCGGAAGAGATGTCGATGGTTCCAGCGTTAAAAAATGGCTTGGCGTCAAAGCTTCTAAATCTTTTGGATCATTGCTAAGGGCACACAAAGGCCGTGAATTTAGAGTGGCTTCAATTTTTGTCAGCAAAGTGATCAGTTCTTCACTTGTGAGTCTATGGGTTCCAATGGATCGAAAAATTAACGACTTAGTCGACTTTACTCCAGCTTCCCAGAGTCCTCCAAAGTGAGGAGAAGACGGAGGATTGAAAAACCAAGTAATTTGGTTCTTGGACAAATGATTTCGTACACTGTGTTGATAGGTTTCTGATGCGATGAAGGTATGGAGCGGGTTTAAGAGATTCGCGGCACCAACGAAATTAGTACCACAATCACTATGGATCTCTTTGATCGGTCCACGACGAGCAGCAAAACGAGTGAAAGCTAGGAGGAAAGTTTCCGTTGAAAGGTCAGAGCTGAGCTCTATGTGCAATGCTTTTGTTACGGTACAGACGAATAAACAAATGTAGGCAGAGATCCTGGATGATGCGCGCCCACGTGATCCTTTTACAGATATCGGGCCAGCATAATCAACGCCTGAGATAGCAAATGGTTTTATTTGTTGTACTCTGTATTTAGGAAGAGCAGCCATTTTTGGTTGAACCGTTTGAGGTCTCGTGCGAAAACATGGAACACATAATCGCAGCCGGGACCTAATAGCCTGCCTCCCTGACAGTATCCAAAACTCACGTTGTAAATGTGATTGGAGTGTCATGGCTCCTGGATGGCTTAACACACAATGGTTGTGATCAATAATTAGATCAGTTAACCGATGACGGGACGGCAACAAAGCAGGATGTTTGTGACTGTATGGAATATCTGCGTTGCGAAGCCGACCGCCCACTCTGAGAATACCAACCGGGTCAAGAAACAGGTCTAAACGTCGGAGAGATTTTGAGCAGGGAAGACCGTTTGACAGAGCTGCAATTTCGACGGCAAAAGTTTGACGTTGGACCAAGTAGACGAAAGCAGAGAGAGCACGAGTTATCTCTGTCGCAGTTATAATGTTGCTAATGGGGGCGTCAGACCGGGGTTTGAAAAATCGAAAACAATAGGCGATTACACGAAGGATCTTCTGCAGAGATGATATGCGATTTAACAATTCGATTATCGGGACGTCTACAGTGACGGTGAGAACAGTAGGTACCCGTGCTTCCTGAGAGGGGGGCCCACTGTAATCTTCAAGTTCGGTTAATAGTAATGTTGGCCACTTGTCTGGAGGACTCAGTAAAAAAGATGGACCAGTCCACCACAGTACGTGGTTGAGGAGTTCGGAAGGAAACAGTCCGCGCGATGCGCAATCAACTGGATTCTCCTTCGTGGGAACATGGCGCCAAATTGCAGGTGTGGTCAAATCGTGAATCAAACTGGTTCGATTCGCGATGAATGTGGCCCATCGATGAGGGGAAGATCTAATCCAAACGAGAACGGTGGTGGAGTCAGTCCAGGCGTGGAGTTCGTCAATAGTTAGGCGATTAGTGTAGGAGTCAGCAACCAATCGGAGGAGTTTCGAAGCCAATACTGCACCACACAGTTCCAGACGAGGAATTGTGGATCGCTTGAGAGGTGCCACTTTTGACTTTCCTGTTATGAGATGACAATACACAGACGTGACTGTCACTACACGGAGGTATACTGCCGCGCGCATAACCTTTCTCAGAGCTATCAGAAAAGGCATGGAGTTGTACAGAAATAGCATGATCATAAGTAATACGACGAGGAATGCTAATGGTTTCAACTAGCTGCAGTTCAGACTGATATCGGGCCCACAGGGAAGCAATCTCAGGGGGGACTGGATCATCCCAGGCGACACCGGAGGTCCACAGCTGCTGCATGACGTGTTTTGTGAAAAATGTCATGGGTGACAAAAGTCCTAACGGATCAAACACACGCGCAATGTCGGACAGAACAGATCGCTTTGTCGGTTGGATATTCGATGGTCGAGCTTTAAAGGAAAAAGTGTCAGCAGATGGGTCCCATTTTAAACCTAATACCTTTAAATCAGAGAGTTCATCACTGTCGAACAAAACTGAGACGGACATTGCACGAGCTTCTGGTGGGACCATTTGTAGAATTTGTACATTGTTGCTGGCCCACTTGCGGAGTTCAAATTGAGCGAGTGCACACAGGTTTATCAGTTGGTCTTGGCAGTTGAGAGCGTCTTCTTCTGAATTTGCACCAGTTAAAATGTCGTCGACAAAAGTGTCGTTGAGCAGTACGTCAGCAGCTATCGGCCATTTAGCACCGTCCAGTGTCGCAAGGTGACGAATAGTTCGCAGAGCTTGAAAAGGTGCTGCTGACGTTCCATACGTAACCGTACAGAGCCGATATTCATCAATTGGAGAAGAGGGTGAAAATCTCCACAGGATTCTCAAATAGTCTCGATCTGAAGGTTGAACTAGGATTTGGCGGTACATCTGTTTTATGTCAGCCATAAACAGGTATTTCCAGAGACGAGAGCGGAGCAAAACAACTTGAATGTCTGGTTGCAACTTTGGACCAGTATACATGCTCTCATTCAGAGAGGCTCCGGTTGAAGTACGAGCTGAAGCATTGAAGACAACACGCAATTTTGTGGTCTTGCTGTCAGGTTTAATGACACAATGATGGGGTATATAGTAATTCAGTGGATTGTCGCGTTCAGACACTGGTACAAGTTCCATGTGACCACTTGACAAGTAATCCTGCATAAAGTCTATGTACTGTTTTCGCAGATCAGGTTGTCGACTTAATCGAATCTCAAGGGCCTTGTAGCGTTGATGAGCATGAGACTTAGAATCACCTAACACAGGAGACGGTGTTCGAAACGGAAGGGTAACCATAAAACGACCTGAACTAAGACGAGTAGTGGTTGAGACGTAGATCTCTTCTGCAACTTTGTCATCGGGACTTAAGTGATGAACTACAGGTAGCTCTTCCAACTCCCAAAACTTTCTTAAGGTTGCATCAAGGTTGCTGGATGTTGACACACACATTGTGGTCAGTGAAACAGGGGGAGCTGAAGTGGCCGGACCAAACAAAACCCAACCGAAAATTGTTTTTAATGCAGTAGGCTCGCCTGCACTACCCGAAATGAGACTGTCGCATAATATGGATGGTAGAATGTCGGCACCTAACAGCAAGTCTATGTCACCAGGAATGTGATATGACGGATCTGCTAAGGGCAAATGGTGAATATGTGTCCATTGACCAGGTGTGAACGAGATTTGCGGGGTTTTGCCTGTGATCTGTGGTACAATCAAAGCGTCAATACTTAGGCTGGGTGTTTGTTTCCCGTGAGGAGTCACAATGACAACCGATGATCCACAAACAGGAGTAGCAGTAGTGTTAGCAAACGTGGTTATACTAACAGGTGAACGTCGGCGATTGAGCATAAGAATGTCAGCCGATTTGCCCGTAATAAAGCTGGCTTGAGAGCCACTGTCTAATAGGGCTCTAAACGAATGACGATGACCATTGGTACCACAAATGTCCAGAAGTACAGTTGATAATAATACCACTTTCTGGGGATTGTCCTTTACAACTAACGAGACCGTGCTGGTAGGATCACCTGACTGGACTACCATGGAACTACTTGATGGTGGATGTGGTGTACTAGTGGTTTGACTTGCTTCAAAATGTAACAAAGTATGGTGTGAACGTTTGCATGATTGACATTTGAATTTTGAAGGGCAAGTAACGGATGAGTGTCCAATGCCAAGACAGTTGATGCAGAGACGATGTGTTTTGGCCAGCTGAAAACGATCGTTTGGGCCTTTACTAAGAAACATTTGACATTGTCGAATCGAATGTGGCTGTTTGCAAAGGGGGCAGTTACTGATAGGAGACGACCGATGACCTGATTCAGTGGAGAGCGCCGCACTGGCGGTCAACACTTTGGGTCCATAAGTGGGACGAGAGTGTGTAGTATATACCTTTTTTGACTGTTTTGGTTGGGAAGTACTAGATTGTACAGTCGTTGAATAATTTCCTGCACGAGCTTCGGCTGACCGAACATGACTCCTTAAAAATTCTACAAAGTCACTCGTGGCCGGTTGATGGCGATCTCCAACAGTAATCTCCCAACGGGAACGAAGATCATAATCAAGATGATTCTCAAATGTGTGTACAAGAATAGGGCTCCATTGTCGAGTAACAAAATCTAAATTATCCAGGGCCGCAGTGTGTTCAAGGATAGTGGTGAGAAGAGTTTTTATCGAAGAAGCGTCGTTACAACTGACTTTATGAGGTGCTAAAAGAGCGTCCAAATGAATACGAGCCAAATCACGCTTGTTTCCATACCGAGCACGCAACACTTCCCATGCCTTCGTATAATTTGCAGACGTCAAAGGGAGATGTGAAACCAGGGACAACGCTTCACCTGTCAGAGAGGTTTTTAAAATTTCAAACCGTTCAACATCAGGAAGGTCAGGTGCGTGAGATAATATTGATTTAAAAAGATCTTCAAATCCTTGCCATTCAGTCAGAACTCCAGAAAACGTAGGGAAATTCCTTTTGGGTAAATGATAATGTGACAAATTACTTATAACCGTTGTTTGGTTAGATGTTACGTTCGTTGAGGATACATCCATGGCAGGAGATAACGAGATATGATATACATCAGCAAATGCGGCAAGTTCATAGTACAAATTATCAAACTCAGAACTGAGTCTGAGACTCTCTTTATTATCTAAGATATCCGTAGGGGCTAACTTTTTACTAACAGATGATTCCATGACTTGAATGTCATCTTCGGTCACTCGCCGAACTTCATTTAACTCAGACAACATCTTAACTACCTTTGCATGTTTACCCGCATTAGAGCGATCGACTTTATAGTCACCAGCTGCAGCGACAAATGATGTGATTTTTGCAATTGAACGGACAATCCGTGCTTTTGCATCTGCATATGTCATTGAAGGTGGAGAGATCATTTTAACAACAAGTACTAAGAAGAATATTTGGAATAGAGAAACCAACAGTGTTTCAATCGTATGAAATACTTTTGAATGCAACTATAACAGTACGCACAGATATTAACAATTGTTCTCTGTGGTTGACGACAGACTTAATCAAAACCTTAGGACAAAAACATAATGTCGCGGTGTGTTAGGACATCCGGCCCGAAGGACCAAAAATATGGTTACGCCAGGACAGCTGACATAGTAAAATTCCCGAAGGACCACTCGATGATTAATCGAGACCAAAAAAAGGTGATTTGTAAATTATGATTGTTTATGTCGCCTTTTATAAATTGGGTAGGCAATTTAACATGCACGACGACAACGATGACGTTTGATTAGGAAGGGACGTGATGGTGTTGAGGGAAACAAGATGATAGAATTTAGTTATTGGGGGGGGGTCTCCGTAGTCGGTTAGGACATGTGCAATGACCACGGAGCTCACATGAGTCGGCTAACCTTAAAACTAAACTTAAACTATTGAAGTCTTGTTGACCCGGAAGCCTGCCCACAGTGGAGACACCTGTTGGATGTGGATTCCGAAGACCTGGGCGGCCTCTCACACACTACGGCGAGTGCTGGCGGACTTACGCGTGAGTAGATAGTACTTGGTGACGGTGAGGCGCACCGTATGCGTACAAGCCGGCGGATCAGGTGACCCACGGATGGCAATAGTATAATTAAATATAAAGAATAACTCACGGTGTGATTGATAATAATATGTGGCCGTTTATTTGAACAATAATAAAAGAAGTGACGGCTTCCAGCAGCGTCGCACGTAACACCGCAGTAACAATACTAATTGAGTTGATCAATGACCAGACAGTCCGTTTGAAAAGATCGAAGATTTACAAACATAATAGATTGGTGTGTACCAAAGTAAGGACACAATATATATATATTTGGTGCGTGGTGTGTACCAATAATACGTACACCCGAACACCCGACAAAATTGTAAAAAACACTATATGATAAAACAAACGCTGCAATAGCGGAATAATGGAAGTTTTACGACGACAGAAAAAAAAAAAATAAATAACAATGTTATAACAACAAGGGCGTTGGCCGCAATAATAAATGATAATAGGAAAACAACACAAAAACGATTTAGATAATACAAATAAAAACAAAGACAATAAATAAGGTGATTCTAATAATCAATAATAATAACACACAAGGAATAAAAGATAGGAACAAGATGAGTGGAAGGTGGGACTGACCGATAAGACAATCGTGCCTTCGTGCTCATTAGCATATCACTGTTGTCATATTCAGCGCCAACATAATTGTTGATTTCAATTTATTAGTATTCAATAAACCCGTCAACATTTAACCATATAAATGTATGTCCCCAACTGGAACTTATATATTGTACCAAACATTTTTTTCTGGATATCAGTATATAGTAAAAATCCAGTGAAAGTTCCGTTTTACCGTGTTGAATGGCAACCCATTGTAAACTACTGCAGATGGTTCTACCGAACATTCATACTCATTCTATCATACGGATTCATTATATATTATAATATGAATACAAAAGGTAGTGTATTATCGTGAATCCCACGATAACAATATTTGATGTATACATTTTATTTGGAAGGTATCCGCAGCTTCAAAAGAATGGCTTTGAGAAAATGTAGAGGAGGTGGTTATCGATCATCGTTATTTCACGCTAAAAAAAATGTGATTTTGAATTTCAATACATAACTGATTATCATAAATAGATGACTTTTGATACTTTCCCATTTTTGCCTTTTTTTACATTTCAACCTATATGCTAATGCGTATTTTAATAGAGGAAACAATTTTGAAACTTTCCTTATTTTTTTTTTTTTAAAGCTTATATCAGTAACACAATATTAAGTGATTGAACTCGACGACAAATTATCGTTTGGGTTAAGGACTGATCGTCCATCATCTCTGAATGCACCTCTGGATATAATATATTATATATTATCAAATGTTATATTATAAAATATACGCTTTTCACTCCCGTATTGTTAAAACGATTTTGCAAGATATACAATTACACGAAACGCGTTCGACAATATAATAGCAAGACAACGAGACTTCCGACTGGAAATTAGCAACGTACAACTTTTGAATGTCACCGACGAAAATTGGTAACGAAGTGGCAACACTCCGCCGTAGGCTCGACCCGTAATAATCATAATAGTAATAATAATATTAATAATAATAATCATAGTAATAATAATAATAATATGTAGTCTTTGGTCAAGAAACAACAGTGCGCCTATACGTCATATTATTATTGTATGCGGCAAAAACGGCGGCGGCGGCGGCGGTTTCGTCAGTACATATTATACGCCAGCCATCGACTGTACAATATAACATAATATAATATAAGGCATACCAGGCAGGTACACAGGCCAACGAATCTATGGTAACCGTACATTATACAGTGGCTGCGGGACATTTTGCACACACGCATTCGCTTTTGTCAACACGACGGTCTCTCCGCAACACAATTATGGCGCCAAATCTACTCAATCGTTTGGCGCCAAAACCGAATTAAACCATGATAGACGAAATGAAAATGATTTGTAATTTTAAACCGAAATCGCGTGAAAAGCAGTCCCACGCCGCCGCCGCCGCCGCCGCCGCCGACCATATTAATATTACTATTATCATTATTATTATTATTATTATTATCATCAACGTGGTCGTCGTCGTCGTCGTTCGTTATATTATAGTCGGGTGTATGTTGTATAAACGAAGTACGGCGCGACGCGTGCAGATTGGCCGACACCGTGTTATCTAGGTCAAATTACGTCGTCGTTGCAATAAATTATGAGGCAAAACGCGTGAGAATCTGCACAAACCTATAATAATAACCAGCGCAGCGCTGCGAGAAACCGTTTTTTTTTTTTTTTTTTTTTTTTTCGTTAGTGCTTCAACCGGATGATGATAATACGATTAGGGGATGCGTGTGTCCGCCGTCCGGGTTTTACGCATTATTTTTTTATCTACACTTTAACTTGAAAGTTCTACTCTCGAATGTGTTCTATCGTTATCAACCGCAATGGGTGTACCAATTAGCCATCACACGGCTTAGCGTATTACAGTTTACAACAATATTAGGACGTTTGGTGTTTAAAACTCTAAAATGTACAGAGGACCGCGTTACCAAAAGTATCGTTTACAGATCTCAATTTACTGCATTTTTCCGTTCATTCCGTTAGCGTTATTGTGACTTAGTGAACGTATGTCGTATAATAAAAGTTGTGATATTTCAAGTAAAATCAAGTAAGTACCTAGATGGGGAAAAAATAACGTTATAATTTATTATTTAATATAAATTTAAACTATTACAATAATTTATTCATTCTTCTACCGTTCTATACATTTTTTTTTCAGTGTGAATTTGCACATTGAACATAAGACATTGAACGATTTAACGATGAAAAATGAACATAATTAATGCATTTGATTCGAAATGTCCCATAATTAAAAAATTATAAATTAAAAATCTACATACATAATAGTTGGTATATTTGTGATATCATTCTCACTTATTATGTTCGTAGATTTATAAAAAAAAAAAATACTTGGCAATTTAATGTTATTATTTATTCCATTTTTTTTTATTAAATCAAAAGAGTTCACGCGTAAATAGACATCGGTGACATTTAACACTATTTAGTACAGATTTTAGCATAGACTAGGTATAACTACCTACATATAACATGTCAACATACTATTATAACCTACCTTATATGGCTACATAATATATTATAATCATATATTTAATGCCAATCGTGATATTAAAACTACTAAAAGTATAACTACTTATAATAGTATAACATTTGACAATCTTTCTTCAACCTCGAAAGTCCAATAAAACAACTAATTTAACTGTAAGTCCTTGTTTGATCCAAACGATAATTGTTATAATAATATTATGTAATACTAAATCAATGGTCCCTTACACTAAAATAAATTATACATATACAGATAATATACTAATAAAATATTTTACATTTATTGATATAGAGTGATAACGTAATAAAAATAAAGTAAGTTAATAAATAATAGGTATAAATGTATAATATTATGAATGTATTTAATTACCTACCATAAAACTTCTTTTTTTTATTAAACTTTGTAAATTATTATCAGAAATATAAAACAAAACATCAAATATCCAGTTTGATGTTTGATTCGAAGTAATAATGCTTTTAGTTCATAGAAGTTTTGTATAAATGTATCTTTTAAAAAGTTTTTAATAAACTATTATTTTGGCAACATTCTTTACTGAAATAATTTTATTCGAAATAATTTTTAAATCATGTAATAAAACTAAAAATCATAATAATTATAATAAATGTACATTATATAATGATGTTGAGTTGGGTTATATAATTTCAAAAACTCTTGAAAAATTTTACGCACGACGTTTTATAACGGTACTACGCATACGGTTAGGTAAGTACCAATACATCTAAAAAAAAAACACACACACATATTTGGTATCAATAACGTTTAAACATTGAAGAGTTATTTCGTATTTTATTTTTCAGTGTACTTCCCGTTGTTCGTTTATTTTATACAAAACATAATATGACAACTGCTTAAGCCAGAGCCTGTCTCATATGCACGCCCGTACAATGCTGTCTGCTTCATATCGTCACAAATTACACTGAAGATAAGTGATGGAGGTTTGTCACCATCTAAACAAAACCATTCATGACCTTATAGTATTGCTACATGTGTATATTTATGTCTATTGTATTAGTATCTCACGCAACGGGACACTAAAAATTCTACCGTGGTCTTTCGGTTTAACAATCTTCAACCACTGACTACAATTAAAAACTAAAAATTATATTGCTTGGGTATTTATACGATTGAAATAATATCACACCCCTGAAAGAATAGCGACACAACTCAAAAAGTACGTTTATCGAGTTGTTTCCATCAAAATTTACAGAATTTCATCCTTTATATTTTAGTGTACTTGGCATTTTTGATTCATATAATATTAAAGACAGTGTGAGCTCGAATGTCTTTATTACTGCTTTAAATAAAATATAGTTTATTAGTTATCAGCCGGAATACCGACACTTCTTAGATGTGACTTTATTTTGGCCTGACTAAATATTATATTGTTACACAATATTTTTCTAGCCGGAATAAAGTTATATCTCAAAATTAACAGTTTCACATAGGAAAAATTATTTTAATTTTACTAACATAATACTATTATAAGAATAACTGTAGTAGTTTTATCAACATTATAATATGTTGTATTAATAAATATTATCTCAAAAGTACTACCTAATATTTTTTAAGGCAAAGTATAGGTACCTAAAATGTATCAAGTAGTTAAAACATGTAATAATAACAAATACCTACATATCTGTTATTTTTTATTTAAGAGTTATTGATCTTAAATGTTATAAGACAAATTATAGGTACATTTGAATGTTTATTATAACAAATTTTATTTAATTTTATGTGGTTTAAATCAAAAAATATTTTATTTCCAAGCAGAAATAATGACACAAGTCAAACTGAAACTAGATTTACAACAAAACAAAGGTGAAATGGTACTTAAATTGTTATTTTAAGCATATATAAGTAAACTATACAATATTAAGAATATTATAAGATTTAAAAAACATAAAATAATTAAAAATCCTTTTTATATAATGACTAAATGACATAATGAAACATTAAAAATTGACTTCCCAACATTTTGATATTTTCATTTGTGTCACTATTCTTTCAGGGATGCGAATTATGATATTAATATATGAGGCTGAGTTAAATATTTAGTTCTGCCATTTCAATTTGAAGATGAACGATGTTTCGCAGAATGTAGCATAGGACCTATCAATTATTGTGGTAGAAGTACGCTGAGCCTTCTTATGGTGCTCGTTGGACAGACAGACCAATTAAATGTCGGTAAATAATATATGGTCCTCTTTGGAGGTACTTAAATATAAGCAAACGTGGGTAAAACAATTAAACTTTATAGTTGTTTTTTATCTTATCATAAGTGTATACCTGTGCTATAATGTTATGTTTGTGTTTTTGCTATAGTTTCTGGCGTATCTATATTAATATTACATAACATCGTTGTTGGTACCGAGTACCTTCCGTTCTCTTCACAATCGTATTTCTGATCAATTTTGTGTTGCTGTTCACATGAAAAATATGAATAATTATTATGCTATAATAATTTATGTACATTATGTATAATATATATTCAACAAATTATTTTTTTAAGTTTTTAATTTTTATAAACGTCTTTAGTTGTCGTTGGACTACTTCGCTATGGACCTGTGTTTTTTGATGAAATCTTGATTTTTGTTAAACGGAAAACAACGATGTATGCATTGTTCATGAGCTTATACAAACCTCGATTATAATTTTAATAACATAGTTTTAAGTAAAACGAAAGCCGAAAGGTAATATAAATATCAATACAGATTTTATAGCTAGGTAATCATATTGTGCATCGTTTTATATATTATATTTTATCAATTTTAGTTTTTAAGTTTTAAAATAATACTTGCATTAGTTTATTTTCTTGAAGAATGTTTTTACCATTGCAGATATTTTAATATTTTTTCAATAACAGTGCAGACAAACGATTCAAATTAAAATAGTATAAATCATTATGAACAAAATTTAATGTTACTTATATTGATCCATTCTCTATAAATTAGTGTTATATATTATATTATAGTTTATAGTTTTTGTGTACGATAAAAAATGATTAAAAGCATTTTATTAAATTATAATTAGTTCATAAATTATTTAGTTTAAGCTGGAGAGGAGAAGCAATGGTCTACACGAGCTTCGATCTCATGCATAGTAAAGCTTCCGTAAATAGAGATGCTATCAAATAAATATAAATTATCTTAGCTAAATTTTTGATACATTTTTTTACATACTGCTTCGAAAAATAATTTACAAGCATAAAGATACGTATAGATTATTTTCCATATTTTTAACTTTTATAAAAATAATTAAAAGCTATTAATCATACAAGTATATAGACGATGTTATCAATGTTAATTTTTTTAATGATGGAAACATATTTATTAATATAGTATTATATTATGTTCAAAGGGAGACTCGAAATACAGTTAGCTTAAAGCCATACAAGATATTGATCTAGCATTGTAGTCCAAATATTAATTGATGGTCGAAATTAAAAAAAAAAAAACCTTTTACATTCTATAAGCTCATATATACGCAGTCATTTATACGACTATTAATGGTTACACGATAAATTATTATAGTAATATACTTTATATAATATATTATTAATACGTCCGTACACGAGTCGCAAAATAAGCAACACAAAGTTATAGTTTATTTAGTTTACTTAGATTTCATACCCGGGGAATGACGTAGTTTGTTTTTAAGATTAAAAAAAAAAAAAAAAACGTCAACATCAAAGCACCATGATTATTGTTTGGATTGCGTGTGGCGAGGGTTCACCAAACCCTACTTAATCTCTGGGGATGTAAAAAAAAAAAAAAACTGTGACGAAAAAACCGACAGAAACATGTATCTATTTTTAAGTGAAGACTAAAAAATCTGCGGGTTTGAAATATACATGAGGGTATAAGGACCGTTTCCCACGAATACCCAAAAGGGTTAAATACAAATAGTAACCGTATGTAGGTACATTATATTATTCAATTCGTGTATGGGTGCCGACTCGTGTTTTTGTACTCGCACATAATACTATCTTGTACGCTATACACAATTCCACGTGTGTTCCTATATACTTAATATGTAATATATATTATTTTTATATTTATATTCGCATCGACAAGGATTATTTTACCGCACTGATATTACATAATATTATATTATACGTCACAAGGGTGCGTTAAATATTTATGGGATAAAATAACATGTTTGCAGAGCGATTTTTCATTATTGCGATGGACGGGAAATCCAATATTTTTTCGTCAACGATACTCGCCTTGCGCAAATATGATTCGTCGGTGTTACTAGGCCAACAGTCGTCCTCTGCGTGCGGAGGTCATGAGTTGAGGACTTATTTTTTTATGAATTCTTATAATATAATACAAAACGTAGGTATTAGGTACGTACCGGATTAGGTACTCACGCATTGTTACGGACGCTAATAATGATGAATATTGTAATATCCATATATTTACGGCCATACTATTATATCTAAATAACGTTTTATATTATGAACATTAATTGTAAACATAAAAGTAATATAATGTCTAAGGAAGTAATAAATTTCTTAGAAATTTATTTTTACGATTTTAAAAAGAGTGTTATCATCGTCTTATACTTGTAACCATCTTGTATCTCTTTTTTCTTTGTTTACTGTTGGTACCTATACTTGTTGTATAACCTAATTTTTTAAACGTTAAATCATGTTTAAAAATATTAAACATCGTAACACTAATTTTTGTAAAATATTCATATCGTTTTCAAACAGCCTCGTGTTTAATCCATTACTTTTTGTTGCGTCAAATAAATGAAAAATTCGTACACAAAATTGATTAGATTAAAAAAATCGTTTATATTAGTTATTGTTAATTAAAATCGGATGAAACGCATTGCCCAGAAATGCTGTTTTAAAATGTAAATGTTTGTATTTTATATAATATTTTTTAAACGTAAATATGTGTCAGTTATATATATATATATATATTTCGACAATAAAATACTATTTAATGAAATGTATTAAAACATTTGTTTAACTGCCACGTTTGAACACACATAGATAGACAAAACATTTGAAATATTCTACTTCTACGTATACTGTTCAAAAAAACCAAAAGCAAAAAAAAAAAAAAATGTTTTATCTGAAATGTTTTAACGATAAAATAAATATTAAAACAGTATAATATACATTTCACGGACTTAACCACGGAGCATTCGAGACAAAAAACGTTTCTTTAAGTACGTTATGCGTATATGTTGTATATTATTATATTATATATACATCAGACGAAACGTCGTTTTACATTAATACCCGCGGTGGTGTATAATATACATAACATAATTTACATATATACATATAATATATATATTATATTATTATATATGTATATTATAATATCGTAACACGCGTATAGCGGGTAATATTATAATATTACGGCCGTTGTTAAATATCTGTTTAATTATAAAAATTGTCATTAGAAACGCCGGGTAAACACATCTGTTTTCCCAGACTTGTCAGGGTTCATTCACATCACGTCCGACACAAAAGTAACAAGCGGCGGACACAGTCATACAAGCGCGTCTCTCTATAATACATAAAGACAATTAATTATCGGCGTGTTCGAGTGCGGGCACATAATAATATATTATATTATATTATTATTGACCGTAAATGATATTGTTTTATTATGGTCCACGAACCGTAATGACAATATAATATAAGATAATATAACATTACGCCATGAAATCTCGCCGCGCCTCGCCCCGTTCGGAATCGTCGAAAAATGGGCAATAAAAAAATATCAAAAAAATCAAAATCGCTGAGATCTTCGTCCGAATAGTTTACTAGGCACACATTTCTCTTTACATAATATAATAATATGACAAAATAATAATAATAATGATAATATTTCCGTCGGGTCCGACCGTTATTGGATGCCCCGGGGGCAATAATAGTACCATAATATAGACTATATTATATTATACGCGTTGCACATTACGCCCGCTACACATAATGCGCGTGTATCATATATTATTCTTTATATTATTATTATTATTATTATTGCGAGCATATAAATACATTGTGCTAAGTCCATTACGCCAATGTTATTATACGTATACAGTTTGTGTTATTTTATATATATTTTTCTTCGACACATATTATCGGGCGCGCGTATTATAAAAACCAGACGGACAGATTTTATTATTGTTATTATTATATTATTATTATGATATATACATTATACGCGACGGGCGCCAGATTTTGTTTTTTTTTTCTTTTCAACCAAATATTCGACGCACGTCTGAATTTTAGTGGCTTCGAATTAACATAGTTACATAATATTAATTATTATTTATCATACCGCATACAACATCATATATACTGTAATTATTATTTGTATGGTGTGCAATGACGGAGAGTTGATGTACTCATATGCGTATTATTTAATCGTCAACGTCAGCGCGGTTCGTAATAATGGTCGATTATCGATAATACATGAAATAATATACATAAAGTTGCAAAAACAATAACAATTATAAGACTTGCGTGGGTGTAACAAAGTGTTTTCTAAATTACATCTAACTGTGGCGAACATACCTACTATGAGATTTTTTCTTCTCTTAATGGGTTTACGTTATATTAATTGTCATACTGTCATCTACTCGATACACATTCAGTACGTGTCGGTTCTGATATTTAAGTATCTTATAATAATATCGTTATTTATGACGGAAACGTAATAATCACTTAATCCGTTTCTTTTATGTATTTTAATATTTTATGCTTACACCTACATTATTAATTACCAAAGTGTACCTAATGAGTTTGTTCTTACAATACATTTTATTAATTGTGTAAAAGATAAAAGTTGGTAATAAAGTTAAACTCTACGCGTGCTTTCTAAAAAGAAAGTAGTTTTATTTAACAGTGTTTTTAAAACGAAATTTTACTGATAGTTTTGACGATTGAATGTATTCAAAATATTAATTTGTTTTTTTTATAATTATTGACTGACATATATGTGTACTATGTTTAATAGAGCAATTTTTTTTTTAATGCTCTGAATAGCTGATATCGTATAATCAAATTACTGTGGTTTTGTGAAAAAAAAAATTAAAAACATCTGTGAAAACTGGCAGTGCTATAATATATTTTCTGCCGTTCTTACAACCCAAACCTTCACCGTTCAACGTGTATAATGTATAGGTATAACACCAATACAGTGCAGGAAGACTACACACGTGGATTACGGAACGGAGCTGGGTGCCAAAAATATATGTAAATCCTTCGTCGGTTAGCCTGCACGTACGAGCATCCGCAGTCGGGTGGACGAGGTGTTTGTCAAATATAATATATCACATAATAAGAATTATTATCGAAGGAAAAATAATAACAATAATACAACAATAATATAATAACCAGGGAAGTGCTAAATGTGGTATAAAATATTATGTGCGTGTGGAAAATGGAAATCAAACAATAAAATTCGTTTTAAAAACGTTTGTGTATAATAGGCAGGATGTAAAAACGTGCCGGGGAATTTTTTTAGTAAAATGTACACGTTATGGTATATTACCACCGGTACCACGCGCGGTATTTTATTATATATACATTATAATATATAGGTTTAGGTTCGTTTACCTTCGGAATCGTTTACAGATTACAAATTGCGGAATACGAGTGCATCGTATGGGAAATATAGCAATATGATGTGATAACATATTATCGATCTGCAGTACAATGTAGGTAATACATATTGTCGTACCTACCCATCATATTGTATGTATATACAAATAAGAAAAAGACGAATATCAGATTTTCAAAGGGTACATTCCGACTGGCACACCTGTGGGGTGTGATCGGTACACTATAATTTATTGGGGTGCTGCGAATTCGCGTTGGGGTGTAGCCGTGTAGGATTTCGACGTTGTGTACCATTATAATACTGGTGGGACGACTGTAACGTTAAAGCACCGTTAAGACGCCTTCGTGTCGTCAACCTATAACATTACACATGCAGAAGGCGCGTGTAATATTCGTCAAACACTTGTTGAGTGCAACGCACGCGGTGATGGAATCACGGTGGGTGGAGGAGCGGTCCAGGGGTACCGGATCCCCCCTTCTCCCAAACGTCAAAATATAATATGTTGAACAATAATTTTTAACTTATTAATTATTGTAATTAATATAAACTATAATAATATAAATAATGACTGAAATATAGAGTAATATACTATACCTAACCTTTGTAATAGAGTTATTTTTCAGGACTCCCGGAGAAAAATGTCGAATATCCACCACTGAGAACAAGACGTACCTTTACATCGTTTCATTTAGAGCGAAGGAAATCATTCCCTTACATAATATATTTGTGTAAACGGTCGAACAATCAAAGCGCAGTTTTTACGGGATGAAGCTATATTCTACTGTTCCCCTACAACAAGAATTCCGGAACCATGAGATGAAAATAATATTGATATATTATATTACCTATTATATTTTATGGAACGCAGACGGAGTGGTTCGTGCAGCAGCCGTTTACCTTATCGTGCGCATTCCTATTTCCTACATATAGGCTATATAGTGTTAAATGTCGAAATCAAAAGACCGACGACAATATTATATCCAGTAAATCAATGGTAAATAATATTGTAAACTGAATTTTTTGAAGGTATTTGAATAAGAAATGAAACCTTGTCGACATTTTCTGAGTGTAGTTTTCGGTTAAACGTCAATATTATTGGAGTTATAGGTGTGAATTGTTTCACAATATATAAGAGGCAGGATACTCGAAAAGATTGCGAAAAAATCAGCCAAACCGTCAATTTTGATTTTTCGTCCACGGAGGGTTTAAAATTTAAAATCTGATAGGCTGCTGATATAGATTTTTAAGCAGGGCTTTATGATTAAAAAACTTGACTTATCATTTTTGCCGATTAATGTTAGGTATTAACTATTTAGTTATTTCACAGACTACTGCAGCACTACCTCGGTATATATTAAAATCTCCAAATTTGTTATACGAGGAAAAAACAGTGAAATACGTATTATATGACCGCCGGGACCTATACGGATACGGAATAATCTATATAACATATACCGAACCGAAACCCTATTTCTCCTTTGAATACATTATATCTATATTATATAGCCTCGACCAGAGATACCGATCAAGTGAACAAATCGTGGTTGTTTCAACTTTTCTTTGGACGACCGCACGCCTGTGACTATACTGTACGAAATTTATTTCCAATTCTATTACACACACCTATCTATCGATCTGTCCGTGTCTCGGTCTGCATGACGTCTCGGTTTCGAACGGATGGTTTTTAAATAAACTTAAGATCTCGTCAGTATTGACCTAATAATAAACGTTATTTTATTTCGACGATTTGTATTTACAATAATGCTCACTATACAGCGTTGGGTTATAACAACTATACAACTATAATAATATTATACGGGTTACGTCCTTAATCGAATCATTATTTTCACGCGATGGCCAAGACGCACGCGTATGTTAATCTACACGTAAACATTATATGTATTTTAAACTCCCACATCGATAGCTTATTATGGGTCTTCCATATTTAAAAATTACACTCACATGTGTACAATATTATATCCACGTCTGAGCTGACGACTTTAAGACGGCTCGGAGAAGCCATAAGGGTGAAAAAAAGGTCACGCGAGAATATTGCAACTGTACGACGCGTGTATGCAGTTCATACGTCGCAACATTATTTATCCATTTTAGTAATACATTTATGCATTGTTTTATTCGTATTATTTTTAAAGTTTCCCCGACTTAGTGAGTGTCTTATAGTCATTCAAACCTATTGATAATTTATAATGTACAATATATATTTCTTAACATAAGAAACGATAGTCATTTACGTATATAATATATACCTAATGATAGTAATAAATAGTAAAATAATAACAATAATAAATAATAGTTGTACATTAATTATAATATTATAATAGACGTCATAGTAATCAACGTTGATATTTTTTTAATTATATATCTATACATTTATTTATTTATTTATGTATATAATTTATATTGTATTTATTTATTTATTAATCGTATAAGAACATCACGGGGGCCACGTTTGATCCGATGAAAGGTAGGCGTGTTGTTTGGGTGTTATAGTATTGCTAGTATTTTTTATTTGGTCGAAGAAGTTGATTGAAAGCATGCGTTCTTTTAATTTAGCTAAAAAAACTAAGAGCATTTCAAAACGTGTACTTTTTACTTTTTACCGATTTCTGTTGATAATAGGCCGGTGACTGGTGAGTGGTGTGTATAGGTGCATAGGGTGGTTGAAGAACAAGATAAATGTAATAACTTTCCTACACGTGGCTGCAGGTTGTTGTATGCTATTAAAAGTTTGAAGGCTAATGACTGTTATTATTATAATTTATAAAAGATCCCCGAGGGTTATGACACAGTACATTATAATGTGAATCGGTTTGTAATATTTTGCATCTGAACGAAAAGTTTCCGACTTACTTATGTCTTTACGAACAACAGTAGGCAGGCAATCATACTTTTAATTTCCTTGAATACAGATTGACTTTGAAATAAAATCGGAATAAAATAATTTCAGTTTATAATAGCATTATTGTTCCGCAGCGGTTTGTGCACGGTCTCGGTAAACACAATATACAATGGTAGGTATATACTTAAGCCGCAGCAACATTTTATTAATCGCAATACCTTTAAATAATACAAACGTTTAATGAATGTTGTATACGGTGGTAAGTATCTATGTTTTATGGCCAGTACGCATGCGACCGACCGAAGCCCATCGATAATGATTTTTTAATAAGAAATGATAGAGTGGATTTTCTTTTAATTATTCATTCCTCTTTTATAATTGATGGCACTATTAACTTTTGTTTATTGTTATTTAACGTTAGAATGTTTAAAGACAGTTATTCGATGTTCTGCATTATACCAAGAATGAACCCATTAATCGGCCGTGCAAGAGGTCACTGCGAGAATTCGGTCGGCACAGAAAAAAAATGTGCAACAACTTACGGTGCAGTGCAATAAAGGAGTGGTTTCTTGTTGTTGTGCTCAAAATATATGTACCTATACGGTGATAATTTATTCACAGTTTCGGAATATTTCGACTTTCGTGTAAGTAACATGAACCGTGTAGGTACTACCTGCATAATGCAGCTGTTTTACAACGTGCATGTCGTTGTACTATAATATAAAATAATATATACATTGTGAATTGTATTAAAATTTAATTTATAAATACAATTATTGTGTTTATGCGATACAATGCACTCCGTTACGTACAGACTGCAGTGTATTATATTATTATTATTATTATTATCATATTATACAGTATTATACAGTTGTACGGAATAAAATAACTACCTGTAATTTTGTATATATTATTATATTATACGATAGTCGTCGGGACACAAATTGGATGCTCGCTATGTGCCAAAAAACGGAAAAATATTTGATACGTCTATATAGTCTCCCAATGAACAGAAATCATATTATTATAATAATATACGTGAATTGTGACTGAAACGAGATTGTGAGTAAAAAGACCCGCTAGACATACATCATTAAAACTACGGATTGGCTTGAACATATTTTATATTTTATTATAAGCGATTTGACGCCGATTCCAATAAGGCTATAATAATATAACGTCTCGCCACGTTTCGCATCGGAAAAAAACACACACACACACATCTTATAATTATTATAGTATTCTGGATAATGAACGTCACGTGATTTTTCCCCCATGAATCGTACAAATATCACGAGATGCTTAAAATTTACCTTTTATCATCAGTCGTTTTATTATTAATATAATATGATATTATGTTAATTGCGTTATTACCATTATACGGTGCACCAATTACTCTATTTACCGTTACTCTGGTTTACGTTTTGATAGAATTTAGAAACACGTCAAAGTAAACAAAATAATAGGTACTCATTATTGCGTTATTAATAGGTGCCAGTAAGCCGATACAAAATATTTAAATAATTTGATTGAATTATTCATCAATATACAGAGTGATTATGTTATTTTTATTGATGAATTTATCCAAATTCTGATTTTTTTAATCTCTAAGTATTATATTTATGAATGACCTTATTTTTAAATATAATATAGATTTTGACGATTTTGTATACCATTTAAGAGTTTCCTGTGGCAATATTAATTTCTTTTTTTTCCAAGAAAATCACCAATTGACCATTTCCTTGTTAGTCGTTAAATAGCTGAGATTTTTGACTTATACAAATCGAATTTCTAAAAAGAAGTTTTTGAATTATTTTATCTTTAATATTATGTACAAAGGAATAAGGATGATAGGTTCATTATAATAATTAATATGTTTGGAAAATATGGGGGCTAATGGCTATGATGATTTGGAAATTATAGTAATCATTCCTCAATTATATATTTTGTAGAAATGTATTATAATAAGTACAAGATTAAATATTACATAATATATTTATACACTAGATTTTTATAATAATTTAATATTGTTTTAAATGTTAATTGCGTGTACTTTGATAGTGATTTTAAAAAATGTATGCAGTGTGCTAGCGAGCGTTAATGTGGATTAGTTTTTACTTATATTTAATTTAAAATTAAAAATCACTCGGGTCAGTCGATGGTTAAATAATAATGAGCCAATCAATAGCGGAGGAACTTACTTTTAATTATACGTGCAGAATTAAAGTCTAAACAAAAAGGTTAAAATATATATCATTATTTTTTGGTGTGAAAATTTTTCAGAACTGTTTAACAACGGAAATTAAATTTCAATAATTAAAAACAACAGTGTAAATAATGATAAGAATTATAAAAAAACTTGTGTTTTATTAATTTTACTGTATGACTTTGACAAGAGTTTGGGCTCTTGGACACGATTTTCATGGGAACAAGAGTAAAACTTTTACAAATAAAAATCAATCGATAAAGTAATTTCTGTACTGTACATTTTCTATAGACGTAAGAACAAATTTTGGAAATAGCTAGGTAGGTATATGAAAATGCAAAAATACTCACATTTAATCACGCACGTCTATTATTAAAACGCAGTGTGATGTAAACCGATTTACTACTGTATAATTTTATCTTAAACTATTATTCCGGTTCTCTTATAGCATTATACCGATGATTTGTTTTGACATGGTTTGCACATCATCGAAATAAACGTTTTAATTTTACTAACTGTAAGACCCTAAGTACTTCTATAAGCCTCGCCGTGATGAATTCTTATTACGTAACAGATAAATTCGCCAATGCGTTTTTACAGCAAGCCGGC
Organism: Sitobion miscanthi; assembly: GCA_008086715.1. Classification (NCBI taxonomy): domain Eukaryota; kingdom Metazoa; phylum Arthropoda; class Insecta; order Hemiptera; family Aphididae; genus Sitobion; species Sitobion miscanthi. The sequence goes on from CM017797.1 coordinate 22,910,539, forward strand.
GAACGTTTATATTTTAGGTAGAATATAAATTTTTGTAAACGTTATAAAAACTAATCGTGGTTTTACGATGTTTTAATGAACGGTTACTATATATTCGTATACGACTAATGCGTTTAATTATACTGTTCAATTATTATAGGAATAATGGCCTCAGCGTATCAACCCTTTCGTGCATATAATGTACAAATACTATGGTATGTACCTAATCGTTCTTTAACTGTTGTAGAATATTGCAATAAAAAATAATATTTGTATTAATAATATACTCGTTTGGAGCCGTACACACACTATATTATTGTACATATACACAATATAAATAATACGCTATGAAATTAGTACGCCAATAATTATTATTGTAGCAAGGATGTTGGAAACCAGTATAATAATTGATTGAGTTTGCCAGCTGTCTTAAATCTAAGACGTTAAATTATGGTTTTTACTTATTTGGATAAAACCTGCATTTAATTTATGATTATTATCCTAAAAATATCAATATGCCTTAGAAAGATACATGATAATATGTATAAATGCGTATCTGTTAATTATGGCCATAAAAAAACGAGAAATACATTATATATAAATCGTTTATTCGCTGTCTTTCGTTTCAATAAACTATGGACACCAAGTAGAATACACCTACTTTCAATTAAAAATATTCGATAGTTTCCAATAACATGTTTTTTTATTGGTCATTTAATATACATAGGTGTATAGTTGATACAAGATGAATTGAATTATTATGACGCATACAAAATAAAAATAAAAACTTACCGTTAAAAACAAAATAAAAATAATATGTAAGCTATAGGTACATAATATGAACACAGTTAATCAAAATTACTGTGCTATAGGACCGGGTTCAAACCGTGGTTAATACAAATAAAAAAATATTGACATATTTACGATACTATTATGTTGTTTATAAACGATGAATAAAATTAATTTAAATTTCAAGAATGATCGAATATTTTGAAATAATTTTCAAACAAAAAATAAACGTGAATCCGTAAAGTGTAAACTAAGTTGATATTTCAAACAGGTACCTATAACTCTGTATGTTTTTATAGCTCTAAATAAATATAAAGCAAATATAAAAAAACTTTTAAGTTATTTTTTTTTTAAAGTCCTTAACATATTAGATTAATAATTATAACATATTAATGTTATACTTGATTGTTATAGTAAAAAAAAAAAAAATTTAAATAGGTAATATATTTTATAGCAAACTGTAACTGTTCTTATTATTTAAATTTTGATTTATAATTACACAATATCTTCAGCATCATTAGTTATTTATTTTACCAGGTTTAATTTTAACAATTATTAACTGATGTACGTAAGAGTTAAAATTAAAATGTGATGTAGTGGATATAATTACTTTGTGTTTCAAACCTTACTCCTATCATTAACATAACTTTAATATTTATAATTATATACTTAAAACATAGAAATAAATTTAAGTTGGTATGCATAATTTAATCAATTTTAGTTCAATTTTATTGTATTTTATACGTACCTAGTGAGTTTTAGTTATTAGTTGTATACAAAATAAAAATAAAATTTAGCACTTTAACAATTTAAACTCATTACAGTTATTGGGTTATGTATTTGTTTACTTATAAACCGCAACTACAGCATTAATTTGGTTTCCTGGTGGAGCTAGAAATCTATAGTAGTTGTATAGTAGAGTGATTGGTTTTTCTTTAAATAAGCGACATTATTTTCATAGAAGAAACTGTAGCATATTTAATAAAGCATTTAAATGTCAGAAATTTATTTTTGTTGGTAGGTAAATTAAAAATTTTGAAAAGGACACTTTATTTTTACAGCACCGGGTAAAACTACTGAATAATTGCATAATAATTTAGTTCATCACTTAGTGTTAACATTATATACAAATTTGTCAGTATGTATATTATAATTAATTATTATATCAAGTAGAATATACGCCAATATAACTTATAAGAATTATAGTTATGTTACACATTTTTCATCGTAATTTATTTTATGTAAATCTACTTGACGAAAATTGTACACAAGCATAATATAACAATAATAATATGTATGTATTATATTGCAATGTGGCCATGAATTTAGTTTAAGCCAGAACTGGCGCTCTCTAATGGCTAACCTTTGAAAAGTTTTCAGCAAACTAAAAGCTTCCAATGACCTCTTGAGTTCGCTCAAACTTCATGAATCACCTAATATTTATATGTGAATCCTATTATTAACCACAACAATAGATTTAAAAAATAACAACAAACTGTGTTTTTATTTTTGGTCTGTGATTTAAGAATGTAATCGTTTCATCAACATTTTAAAGTTATGTATTATTTTATTAAAATGTATCGTTACAGTGCTTGAGGTGGTGTAAAAATTATATTAAATGGGCCAAATATACTGCGTGTAAAATAAAATTATAAATATAACATAATAGTCAAGTATATAGCTGCAGGAGGTCCAGATAGTCTAGTTCTTTGCGCCATAAATTAAAAAAGAAAATGTCTGTTTTGAATAATTTAAATATTTTATATGTGCAAGAAATAGAACTGTCGATTATTCTTATCCTTTCAATACAAATTATAGTTTTGTATTCAATAAGAAGTAAATGGGTTAATTAATTTAAGTATATTTTACCAATTGAACGATTTTGTATTTTAAATGCGTTGATGAATAATTTGTCATTGTTTTATAATAATCTCATAACTAATGTGTATCTAAACGATTTGCATTATTTTTGTCAGTTTATTTAGTTTTTATGAATCAGACGTACTAAATTAACCAGTTTCTGATTTAATGTATGTTTAAAATATAAGTCATTAAAAAGAAAAAGATTTCATAGCTATGTCTAATGTATAACGTATATAAGTAGATATAATTTTGTAGTATTGTAATTGTTCGGAATCAATAGGTTATAATTATTATATATTATATTATTATTATTAATATATTATATAATATTAAAATATAAGTTTTAACTTACTTAACTAATAGATTCGAATAATAGTAAATTATTATTTACATATTACTAATTTTAGAATAAAAAAAAAAATTAGATAAAGGTCAACAATACATTTTAATAGCATTGAATATTATATTTTATTAATTTATTAATAAATACCATTTATTCTTTAACAATATTAAATAAAAAATTATAATTGCGTTTAAAGTTACTTGATAAACTTTTGATTAGACTTTTAAAGTCCTTAAGCCAAAAATATGTTTTCGAAGTTTATAAAATTTACATTTTTTAATAACCAATTACACTAGACAGTAACCCTGTGTTATAATATCATAATAGGATGTAACTATATAAGTATTGATTTTTTGTTTACGGGTGTACTTAAAAATTGCTATAGGTACCTAGTGACTACCTACAATGCAAATTAAAAATATATACACATATGTTGAATCGTTAAATTTAATTAAATTTAAAAATTTACCTCAAGGTTACGGAAAATCTATTTGAGGGTGAATAATAATAATAATAAGTATTATAACAGACACGCGTAGGTATGTGTGCATGTACAGTGTATATTTTAAGTATCTATATAAAGTTTTACCATGTGATAAAGAATATAGCTAGGTAGGTGATCAACCAATTTCTAAACATATTAAATTCGATTAAGGAATGCTTTAAAAGTTTCACCATTTTGTCCGAATAACTACTTCAAAACTAATACTATTCATTTTTTTTTTATCATTTCTTTTTTTGAATTTAAAATTATTATTTCATTACCTTAATCTTACAAAAATAGCTTATACGTCAAATTTATCCCTTATTCAAACCTAACCATATTATATTTATGACATGTACTACATTTTTATGAAACTATAATAATATATTTTATATAAATCTAATAATTAAGTATAAATATAAATAACTGTAATATACGGTACATGTACACTCTACCAAGGATACCCATTAGGGGGGGCATGTCCTCCCTAGAAAAGTAATAAAGTATGCAAAAAGTTATGTATACTTTGAATCCACAAACTTCTTTTATATATATATATATATATATATTTTTTTTAGTAGTTTATTTCAGTCAAATAATTATTCCAATATTATTAAATAACAACAATAAGTTACATTAATAAGAATACCAATTACTAAATTACCGACTGAGCTATAAGCTTGTATCTGGTATACGGAGGTCATCGATATTAAAACTAATTTTATAGTAAAATACTTAGATATACAAAATAAAAAAGGTGGGTAAGTGGATGTCGCTCTGATGTACAGTAGATTATAAGTGGATCATTGTAATGGATGGTGTTAAATTTAAATTCAATGATATAATATCATTGTATAAGAAATACGATTCTCAGCAAAAATGGTCAGTCAGTCTATGATATTACTAAGTATATTCGATGATATTATTGTGATTAGAGTTACACCAAAAACCAAAATCGATTTTGTGGAAAACCGATTTTGCGTAAAAAATTCCCGTTTTTCCTTAATTTTTATGTTGTTTTTCCCGGCGCTTTTGAAAACTATTGGGAATTTTAAAATTTGACCTCCCGAATGTATCAACTAGATTCACTTTCCCATCGAACAAGATACTGTTGAAGAAAATCGAAGCAAATTTACTGCCCCAAACCGTGATGACAGACACAAAAATAAAAAAGAAAAAAGAAAAAAGAAAAAAAAGAAAACATATATCATTGTAAAATCAATACATTCATCGTTCCACTCAGAATCTAAAGTACGATTTTATTAATTAAACTTAACATAGACAATAGATACTTAAGAAATAAAATTAACATCAGCGTTACATGTACCTACATAAGATATTATGTTTAGACATATTGACTTTTTATAATTTTATTAATACACACAATATTATCATCAAGTTCACTAATTATTTTATTTATTTTATTTTTATATCATTAGTATTATTGGTTTGATTTTCACATAAACTTTTTATTAGACTCTTAATTTCGTTATTTAAATTGTTGAATATAGTTTTCCCCACGTAATTGGGAGAGTTTCTTGTACTAATTAATAATGTATATGACATTTTAATGTATTTTCCTGTCCTTCTGTATATTATTCCTGTAGCATTGAGTGTGTAGTTTTGTATGAATTTAACTAAATTTTTTCTAATGTATAATTTATAAACATAAAATATATTTGAATGATTGAATAGTTCCTCTGATGTGTATTTTAATGGTAGGGAGTAGTTAGCTACTTTTACAATAATATATATACATTTTTTATCAATGAAATCAATCATTTTTTAGTTTCTATACATCTGTTTTGTTACTTAAGTAGACAATGTCTCTTTCAACTGTGTTTTTCGATCTAATTTATAATATTTATTCGTGATATTTTGCTTATTGTATAAAAAACGCAGATTGTAATTTTTTGCTATTTTCAATATTTTAAAAAAAATAACTTAAATCACGGTAGTTAGCATCATCGTAGACCCTTCATTATATTACCAACTTTATAATTAAACACTAAATTGTTTTCAAAATTAATTTTTCTTCGAATTTGACCTATCTTACTTGAGCACAAAATTATACCTAACACCCAGTTTGACATTCGACTAGATACTTTACGATTATGAACTAAGATATAGTTCATGTTTAAGATACATAAAATTTATTGACTCACTGATACAAATGCCTCGGCCTTAGGTAGAAAGCCATTTTCCAATGAGCTCTTTCTAGATTTTTCTATGATGGTTTGTTTTTCCAATTAGTGATCTAATCCTCGACCTATACAACATATTTTATACAGCTGATTTCCCTCAAATTCCTGACACACTATTATTTTGTCACTTTTTACGATGACACAGTCTTAGGTATTATCCACAAACAATGATATTACTATACGGTTACACACAATTTGTAATATCACTCAATCCTCGTCGAAGCCAGGTGTAGAAACTGGTTGGTAAAAATAAATAAAGAGCAAGTTAACATAGTGTTAGTTACCTTCTCTCTTTACTTTGATATATGTCCCTCAATAAAATTTTAACATTTACTTAACCATTTTTGTTTCCAATGAAAATAAATATTTTGGTATTATATACTAAACACACTTCTAACTTGCGTCTCTCACTTAAAAAACAAAAGAAATATACCTATCCAACATTATACTCGACCGTCTAACCTCTTTTAAAGTCCAAACTAAAAATAACATTCAAAATACTCCTGAATGTACACAACCGTCATCAGACAACTCTGGTTCTATATTATTCAAATCTGAAGTCCGGCTAAACTCTTAAATATTCGTCCCATTCAAGCGTTTAAAATTAAAACTCTTCACATTGTGCCCTTAGCATGTAGTTAACCAAGCCTTACACTTACAAATAAAAATTGCAAATGAACTTGCAAAACTACATTATAAGCGTTTTTACACGAAACTTACATTGATTCTAAACTTTAAACAAAAAAATGTCTTCAAATTGTATTCCTGATGAGTTCACTCGCAGATTCAAAAGAAACTTGCAGGAACCGTGCCTATAACTTTAAAAAAATAAATATACAAAATTGTATTCCCTCCTCTACACTTCGATTTGTAAAATAAACTTAAGCGCGGAATATTACCTGCAATGGATGACTTCCTCTAATAAGTAATTCATGTTACAAATGTATATTTATATCACAATTGTATTATTGTATTGTTTTTTGAACTTGTCCCGTATTTTCGTACAAAATAAATAAATACACAAATAATAATTTATTGAGCATGACCGTATAGATTGTTTTTCTTCTCTCCATTAAAAAAAAAAACAAAACCTTATGCTTTGTAAATAATGTTAATATATTGTAATTAATGTAGTACTACATTGCTACATAATTATGTTTTTGTTTTAAAACCAACATCATTAGCATCTGAAAAAGTTAATCACTATTGTACTGCAGCATGTAAGGGCTATATACTAGTGTGTAATTTATAATCTAAGAGTGATTTCAATACATATTGGTACCTATACTATATTTATGTCATGATTGTTTGTAGGTTTAAAAACGTATGGTAATTTATAATTGTTTACCAGTCAAAAATTGTCGTTATAAATCTGTCATTGATTTATCATTAATGAATGGTACTTAGAGATGACCAAACCGATATGATGGTATGCGTCGATTCCTTATAAGTTATAATATTATGCTCAACTTTTTGTAATGGAAATTACATGTACTATAACATAAATAGGTATTAAAATTACGATATAAATATATTATATTAAATATGCTGTCCAGACATTAATTGAAATATACCTATTTTCCGGTCTGCTGAAACCAAATATACTTATAATATACAAGCTTATACGTGTCAATGAAAATAAATTACGAGCGATGAAATTATTAATAACAACACACATAGCATCGTAATATTATTATATTTGTTTTTAATAACTCGTTCGCGTTATTTATATAACTTGTAAATTGTATAATCGTCAATAAAAAAAAATAAAATAGTTTTGTGGGAAAATATCGAATCTCTCTATTCGACAACCCCGACCACTGAACAAGACGTGTATTAAAAAAAAAACTCTGTCAAGTTGTGTAGGTACTATATTACAAGTATTATACTACACATACGTAGGTACGTTTATATAATATATATTATGTACATATATGTCATATATTATTATAATAACCATGAGAAAATCACAACATGATCGCGACGATAAAAAAGTGTGTGCTGGCTATTCGATATTCGATTTCCCGTATCCGGAAAACGGTATTATACAGACCCGTGTCTGACGAGACAACGGTTATATAATAATTAGCATCCGCCGACTTCAGTCTTTTAGATTGAAATATAATGCTAGTACCTACACAGTAATAAATCCTAACTATTATCGCGGATGCTCGAAAAATCAAACCTATATTATCTAATAATTAATATCCAACATTTTTGCTATACATTTTTGGATATTTTCGCACATAATGAGAAGATAAAATAATAATAATAATTCTAAGAAGCGATAACAGAAAACTAATTTATTATAAAAAATCAATAAATGATGATATACGATCGTATTATACAGTATTGTGCGATCGAATATATAAAAATGTTACACAGCGGCTGCGGACGAAAAAAAGGGGCACTCTTGTAATTCCGGCTTTAGCGTAATAACATACTTAGGCGCCGTCGTTGTTCGTTAAGATATCGTTCGCATATAGAGTTGTGAGGGTTAAACCGAAATCACATTTATATGTGTCATATAGGTATGTTGTGTTTTGTATGCAGAGGTGTACCGAATTCTGTAAGTACGTGTAGGATCCCGTAAAGTCAAACTGGGATATAGTAACGGGTGAGTTATATAATATCAGAGTGTCTGCGAACGTACCACTCTGCTGCACGCTATAGTATATTATTATTATATAATGTGTGGTAAATTGTATTAAATACGATCAACAACGCCCGAGACGCACGATATCACTGACGAAAAATATTTGAAATCGGCACCCCCGCGACGATAGCTAGGGGGTAAAAAGGAGAAAAAAAAACTTACACCCCCCTGTTATGCGCGGCGGTGGACCGGGCGCGCCGGAAAGATCTGCACCGAATAAATAGAAACCCTTTAATGACGTGCGTGGTGGGTGTACACCGGCGTGTTCGTCACGTGCACCGGTGCAGATTTTTTTTTTTTATCGAAAGGGGCGATCGGGACGGATATCCATATAACGTGTACGATATAATATTATATTATGGATAGGCCGTACCTACGAGAGAAGCGGAATGGGTGGGCGGTGGGTGTGCGAGGGGAGAGCCGCGAAAGCGTTAAATACGCGCAGTGCACTATATGTTATGCTGTACGTAAATATAGGTAATTGCCCCGAACTTCATCGGAGGCGCATCTGTTCGGATCGGCGTCGTCGACTGCGCGGCACCGACGTCGAACCCTTTTATATACTCTTATTTCTCTAGCGACTTCCGGTGACGGCCGGTATAATATAAATGACACTATGACGTATATTACACACGACGACCCCCCGCTTCCTGACTCCCACGCATGCACGTTTTCCATTCGGGTCGGATTGCGGTGTTCGCGTGATGATCGTCCGATACATTAATATAATATACTCGTATACATAATAATATCATTACGATAGTTCAGGTACCCATCTCTCCCCCCCCACACCCCCTTCACCGCAACCGATCGTCCGTTTACGAGCGCCGCGAACGCGCACTACTATACTGCTGTGGTGCCCATTATAATATTATCAAATAGTGTTTTATTTTTTGATATAATAATGATATTAATAATACGATCCACATAATATCTGATACGAAAAACTCGTGGAAATAGCGTCTGGCGTTTAGTAGTACATAATATAATATCAGAGGCAACAGCATTGCTCTATGTCTGACCAGCATCTACTATATATTCTTCTGCAGCTACCCAACAAGCAAGACTGGTCTGTATAAGACCTCTATAATCTGACGTCCCAAGCAGTCATCTTAACGTTCATAAATAATATGTTGTATAAGTAGGTACGTCAGTATATTAACGCGATAATATTGCAGGTGTGGCGGTGTGATACCTCCGTGTTTTTCGGATGCCATCCAATGTCAGGGGTTATGCTTGTATATTCCCGCTGCCACGTCACCTGTTCGCCTATTTGCGTATATATTTTTAGTGCGAGACTTTTGTAAATTATTTTTTAAAAGTATGCAACGATACTTGAATATACTATATTATGCTAAAAAGATTATTTCAAATAAACGAATTGATAAAAGAGATTTATATTTATTTGATTAATTTATAATTTGTTAACTTAATTATAATATATTTATTTATTAATCGGTTTCCTGTGGCAGTATCGATCATTCCTTATAAACGGCATCTATAACACATTTAAGTATAGGTAAAGTTACAAATTCCGAAAACCGCATAGTGGAAGCAGGATACAATGTGGGTGAGCATATTATGCTTGGTGATTCACAATGTGTATATGTATACTGAATGTACAAATTCATGAAATATAATAAAAGTACAAAAATAAAACACATAAATTCACTAACACGAAGATTATCACAGTAAACTATATTATACTTTAATAACAACACGTGGTTACGACCGATTTCCCAGAATCCTAAGCTATATGGAACGGCTTCCGGACTACTCACAGTGATCCCTTAAACGTGATAACTGATGAGTCAATAAACTTCTGTCGATTCGCCAAGAGGCAAAAATACGTCACAGTTATAAAAAATTGTGTTGCCACGCGTTGCGTGCGAATGATCTACGGACGACGACCAGTACAAACACTCTCATACGCAATACGGCTAATAAGTTGTCTACAATTATTTTATTTATTGAATTACTCTACTTAATTACTCTATTTCAACGTTTCGACTTGTGCTTTAGCTAAAACTTAAACACGAGCGTTTAACAAAACGTACACCGATCTACTGCAGACTTAAAGTTGCAGTGATTCTTTGAAAGTTTAGAAACGTTGTACACTATACGTTTGATCGTCTCTAGACTTTCTAGACACCCTGTATGATATATACCGCACAATAATTATAATACACGTACGATGCAACGATGATGTCTATAGTTTACAATATTATATTTATAATATGTGTGTACTGTGTAGTACTTGTGTGAGTTGAGTCATATTATTTACATTACGCGCTGATACTTTCCACTTTTTGAATACCGTTTAAAATCGTAATTGTTTCTTTATAATAATCTCAAAATGTTCACAGCAAACGAACAAAATCGTGCCATATTCATAATAGGTTTAGTGCTCGAGTTGTGTAGAATCGTCGTGTGAACGTGAAGAGATAAATAATATAGTCTGGTGTAGAGAACGTCTGACAAAGAACTCAATTATGAATAATTACACTAATTTTCATTTTTCGGTTTCCCATGATTAACGAACCAAACGTTTAACGGTTTATATAATATTATATAAATATCAACACCGAATACAATATTATTATATAACATGGGAATAAAAACATAGTACAGGTGTGTTGATACTTGATAGCGAGCTTCCAGGTGCTCAAAATATATAAATAGTCAGTATTTTTTTTTTTTTTTTGTAATTTTTGAATATTTTAATTAAAGTATTCTTATTATGAAATTTACACCTGTAAGTATTTCACACAATTAATATAATGGCATTTCTCTGTTAAATATTATTATCCGTAATTATTGTATTTTTCATTACTAAGACGCTAATATCTTAATTGTGTGATTATTTATTCTTTAATTTACTTATAAAATAGAAGATATTATCTAGTACCTATAATAATTATTATGAACACTAAACAGAAGTCAGAACCTTTATAATATCATATTTATAAATAATATAATATATGTTTACATATAATATAAAATATACATATTTATTGGTTTAGCTAAGTTTGGTTTAAATTACATGTGTGGGTACTGGATTGTACTATAATAATGTTCGTTATAAATATTATTATAATATACAATGTAGGTGCGTCCTAACAAATTACGATTTGTTGAAACAATATTGTATAGCTTAATTGGCATTATTCTATTATATGTATAGCGAGGTAATATTATCATAACATCATATAAATATAAAGTGATTAATTATTGAACAAGGACAAATTCGATGTTATATAGGTATAAATACTATACTCACTTATTCGCACTGTAGATGGCTATATAATATTATAAACTAAACGTTCGTTTGCCCATACTTATTTTAGTCATTAGTAATTTTTGTATTTTGTATAACAGTTTGAAGTAATATAGTTAAATGCAAATGTTATTATATGAAATAATAATGATAAAAAACTGTATACCATGTTATATAAGTTTAAAAAAAACTGCGAGAACACGCGATTTTTAATTAGAACAGAATAGAAAAAAACATGGTACCGCGTAAAGTACGAGCAGGTTAAAACACTGTTGTAAACTGTATTAGAATAGATGTTAAGTACCTAGAAATAAAAACTCAAATTATTACGCAATAATAATAAAAGGTACTACATCCCTGGTGGAAACTTGAACCACCTGAAACTATTGTAGGTACGCATTTTGTCGCGAGCTTAACTAATAATAGTATACGTAATTATTCGGAACTCGTGTTAATTACAGTATAATATTATAAAATTGTATCGAAATGTATAAACGTGGTACGATTAAAAGTATACGCGTATATAGCACTTATATCTATAGTATACCAGCCAAGGTTGCAATCATAAATGTAGTTATATAACAATAACTGTTATATTGTTTAGGTTTTTTTACCGGTCATAGCGCCGCAGTGGAAGCAAATTTTCGACTGCGTACGACCGGAAACACTATAGTTCTTTATAATATCAAAATAATTATAATATCACGTCATACATTATGGACAACGACGACGACGACGACGACGACGACGAAGTGCAGTTTCCGTTTTTCCGACCATCCGATAAACTGCGAAAGCACACCGGACACAAGCGTCTCCCCTGCGGTAAGGTAATAATAATATATTAATATATAGTCACTATAACGACACCATATACACGACTATAATTATAGTAATACTATTCTAATATTAACAGTATAGTAGTTAATGTTATTTCTGTGTTTTATGTTATTAAAATATAATTTAATGTTAATTGTGTGTGACGGTATATACAGTATTATACACCATACACGTCGCGGATGTCGTATATGAAAAATATTCTGTATTCGTGTTGCGCTGTCATCGAAATTAAATTAGCAAGTCGCGTTTTCTTGAAAGAATAAAAAATACAAAACTATAAATATACAATATGTATATAGTCATCCTATTATAATTTAGGTATACCTATAAGAATAATACACGTGTTGAGCATATAATTATGGCGTGGCCGTATCTGATCGCAGTCTTATACATAATAATATGAATAGAAAATTTTAAATTAAACAGAATTTGTCAATCCTAGACCCTATAGTATCGAGTGAGGTGACCCAATAAATGTATTTAATTTATCCTGCAACCTATATTCTCAATTTACAACGGACCGGTCACCTTATGTAATTTTGTGTGTGTCAGGTGGGAAAGAGAGGGGTAATAGGTTTGTTATCAATATATATATTACTCAATACTTCAATTGTTTTTAACTATAATACAATTGAAATGGACATCATTATCCAGTTTATGGGTTAGAAGTATTTTTTCCCTTCAATCACAGAGTGTTTTCATTTGAAGCCTGTAATATTTTACGTCCACACAAAATGATAATATGCAAGTGGTCGAAATTGGGAGTGGATATAATTACCTAACATGACATACTACTTTTTAAAGTTCATATTTTTTATGTATCCATTTTTTTTTTTCAAACAAACCATCCCTCTGAAAAGTTATAAAATTTTAAATAAGTTATGATAATAACCGTTAAGTATAATAGTTAATAGTTCTTCGTTTGATTTTAAAAATATTGTTTTTTAAGCGATTTAATAAGTAATATTATATGATATTTAGTATATACACTATACATAGGTGTTATATAACATATTCTGTTATAAAACAAAACGACTAAAAAATTATAAAAAAAAAGACTCAGTGAGGTTGCACATTCTCCATTATTTCTACTATGATAGATTATCATTATTTACGGATAATTTTATAGGTGGTAAAACGTAATTCTCCAATATATTATAATCACAAGTCGTAAATGCGATTCAAATTGACGGTGGTAGATAATATTATAATGGTCTAATGCAGCAAGCGCGTCAGATATAGTCACCTTACGCATTAAAAATTTAAAGACGTCGGTAAAGAAATAAGTGTTCGGTAAAATTGACCGATATATATTCTCTACGATTCTCTTCTCTCGTGCATAGTTTATAATATACTATACCTACGTCATACTTTATTAGAAATTAGAATGCGGTACCTATATAATCAATTTTTTAAGCACTTTTCCAACCAGGATTTACGGACAATCATTATAATTTCAAGACATTATATTAAAAATATTTACGTCTACTCGGGCATTTGCAACGTGTACTTGCGATTATAATTTAATTTTTTTTACGAATTTTGTATATCTTCTGTTTTCGACATAATATTCTATCACGCACGGTTTCGTGTGCCGTTTCGGCGACGTAACTAAACAGTAAGAATTCCCGTGAGCAGCCTCATATTTATTCCGTCATCCTGCTGCAGACTTGTCGGTGTGTATAACTCGGTCGACTTCGTTGTTGGATTTCACGAAACAGATGTGTGCAATTGAGCGAGAGACCGTGTATGGGAGACAATTACAACAGATTTATTACCACCGTTCCGTATAATATAATAAAATATAATATATCATATTGTACGGCAATAAAACGTCGTGGACGATATTTTATATTATTATTGTCTAATAAACTTAATCCGAATACGCAAAAGACTGACAATAATAATAATATTATTATGCAGTCAACGGCCGTTATCGGATCGTGTGGACACTACGACTACATAATCAAACGTCGCTAATCTGACGATTTCGTCGCAGCTATATCGCGTTGCTTTCACAGCCAGAAACGAAGCGCTGGCGAGACGATGATTAAAAATATTATCGTAAATGTTATACGTTGTCACTGGCCAAACCTCGTGCAGAAAATACGCCTCTTAATAAAATAAAAAAAAAAAAAAATCAATGAGTATTACCGTAGAACGATAATATTCGCCAAGATTATTACTGCTCGTATACACGGTGGGGCATTTAGGTATATATATATATGTATTATTATATAGGTATTGTTTAGAAAATAGAAAAACGTTTTAAAAAAATGCTTATTCATTTCAACCGTTTGATTGCTTTTTAGTCCGACACATTTATTAAACGCATCACATAATAAAAACATGGGTAGGTGTACCGGTACTGTTCGTTTTTAGATGTTGTAAAAATGTTTGTAACGTTAGTCGTAATAATACACGTTCTTAATGTGCGTGGACCTGTACAGGAATCTATTAGCATTAACGCACATATTGTTTTTATTTTCTATAAATCCTTTATGGCCAGGTTTCTATACGCATGTTCATATACATTATATTATTATTACAAAACAGTTAACATTTTTTTTTTTTTTTTAATATTTTTATTTGATCGTTGTTTGAGTTCTCTCTCCGGCGTAGGTACCTACATACATCGCGTATTTTATTAACAACCTAACCATGGGACGAGGCGCATTGCCAACACTACAAAAAAAAAGATAGTTCGCGTTCAGTTTGTGGACTTTTTAAATAATTACTGAAAAACAGAGAAAAACTTTGTTATTTATGTGATACTGTGGTAAAGTGCGGATTTCCATGAGGCATGGTGACCACAACACAATATTATGGCTATACCTATATCACTTTTCAAAACAAAAAAACGAAAATCTATCAAAATATCATCATATAAATGTTAACATAATGTAATATTGATATAATATTTTTAATCAAATGTCCTAGAAATTAACACAAAGAGTGAAAATGAATAAATTTGTAGATTCTAGAGTTGAATGAATTGTGACTTATTGTCGTAATGCAATGCAAGTAATCTTCGTTTTTAATATTGTCTGTCGCAAACGATGTCTCATTGTTTGCAATTTTAACTGTAACACCGCACCTCTAACACATCCGCTCCAGTAACACATCGGCGTGTGGTCTATACCCGGATCACTAGCGTGACCGCTTTTCAGAATTTATTTTTAGTTGATTTCTGTTGCACCTAAAATATAATATAATACTTGACTTGGTTTTGCCGTAACCGTCTGTTTTTTTTTTTTCAGTAAATGGTTTCAACTAATTTTCCAGCAGTACAAAAACGGTCAATTTCAACACTTAATAGCATTTTATTTTTATGACAACGTTAATCTTAACGTGACCACGTGGTAATATCAAATGTTTCGAGAACCAAAAAGCATCATGTTCGACTAAAACTTTAAAAACTTAATGGAAAGTAAAAAAATAAATATATATAGTTTCTTCACATATTATACGTTTAGTAAACAACGTCGTTTACATGTGTTAAATATAGGTAACGCTAACAGCTTATAATATATTATTGTTTGAATTATGTTATATGAAAACCTAGTTTTATCTTCACTAAAATACATTTTAGATTTGAAGCGTAGCAATAAAAGTATTTGGTTTTACAGTGATGTTTTTTTTTATTATACCTAAAGACACTTTATAGGAGAAAAAATGCTTCAATATCTTTGAAAATGGTCTATAAAAAAAATTGGATCTATAGTTGATACTTCGGTATGTCAAAAGTAAACAATTCTTAATAAGAAAGTACCTACTATTCAAACTAATCGGTAAAAATACTAAAAATAGAAATTTTACACAAAACTTGTTTCCGACAAAATTAAGTCTGTTTTATCTGTGATTATTCAAAGTTTGTAGAGACTATAGAATTGTTCACTAAATATTTATATTAACATTTTATAGACATAATGATATCCATATCAATATATTTTTAATAAAAAGCTCGGAACTATAATACATTATTCATCATAAGTTTTTTTACTGGAAATTAATAATAAAGTTAAGTTCAAAGCCATGTAATTTTTTTATGAGTGATAATTTAAGTTTAATTTTTAATAACATTGGATGTTTACACATAAAATATTTTTTTTAAAGCACTTAAAGTTCCGATTTTGAAAAATTCTTTAAAATCACGATGGTTTGCAAATTATTTTATATTTATATTATATTTTATTTTTTATTATTGGTTTAAAATGTTAAAAGTTTTTAATTTTAATATAAAGGCCAATTATAATTCAGTCTTACATAAATATATTAATCTCAATATTACAAATTCCCTTTTTTTGCACCAGGCATTTCCAGTTCAAATGTTGTCAAAATTTGATATTTAAACGAAAAATACCTATTTCAGTTGGTGAATTTATAAAAATTGTAATTGTTATAGGGACTTGAAACTTTTTTTCATCCAATTATTTTAATATATACTCAATGATATTTTCAAAACATTTAAATTGATTTTAAGCTAATTATGTAACATCCTATTCTTACCGTATTCAACAGAGTATTAATATTATGTATAAAACGTACAATTTAATATCAGTTAATTTTATTAAAAATTATGACACAAAGGGTAACCCGTCTTATAACTAACTAATATTATATAAACTAAATATAACTTAAGGTAAGAGGTAGACGAAAAAATGCATAACTTATAATTTATTGTATTATCGTTTTATACTAAGGATCATATAATCATAATAATTATGGTATAATTGTATACACTTGTAGTAGGTACAGCTGAAATAACGCAGCACTAAAATATAATCACATCCAATATAATTAAGAAAGGTAGTACAATGAGCATACATTATAAAAGTAGTCCAATCGAACGTATTTTAATAATCACAGGAGAAAATATGTCACATAAAACCATCGCAACAAAGTCAACATTAATGTTACGACTTACAATTTTCCGCTTGCTGTACAAAAACCAAACAAAAATCGACGTAGGTACCCATCAACAATATTAAACAGTATCAGCTCTCTATAATTCCTTCCGTCACGATATCAGTAAACCAATAACATTGTACCATTGATTAATAAATCATCGTGATGACCACAAAATACCAAAATGTCTATACATTTAATTGACGTAAATACATATCACAAAATCAAACACCAAATGAATGACCTATATAATATTCAAATAATCTTGTTTCAATTTTAACCATTATATTATGGCAAAAAATAACTATGCAAACACGTCGCATGAACAATAATATGGTCACTACTTATTATTATCTAAAGGAAATATGGTTTTGTATGATTGAAGCATGTGCAAAATAGTTGGCATGGAATTTGATTGGACTAGTTGAAAACGGAAAACAGAATTGGAATTTAACCATATTATAATAATATAATACTTTCATCCGATGATTGATGATCAAATAACTAAAAAAAATACCACATAATTGTACATATAGCATATTATTTTAGATATAATAATATAATATATTCAGACTCTGCAAGCGCAGACCAATAATTATATTACGATTCAAACGGAAGTAGATATCTCTATTAATACGGCTATAAATAATATGTTTTAATATAACCTACCTACATAAGAAGTATACCCAACTCGAAATGGTTTTTCGTTGAAATGTGACCGAGCAATATTAGCACGCCATTATATGTATATTGTACACCTATAGCATATTGTTGCCTGTTGGTTTTTGACGGGGTAACAAGTAAGTGCCAAACATTTGAAT
Source organism: Sitobion miscanthi (assembly GCA_008086715.1). Lineage (NCBI taxonomy): Eukaryota > Metazoa > Arthropoda > Insecta > Hemiptera > Aphididae > Sitobion > Sitobion miscanthi. The sequence goes on from CM017797.1 coordinate 22,928,700, forward strand.
TGTGCGGCTTGCCGACCTATTATCATGGTTTGTACAATAAATATAGGTAGGTAGATATACTATTAAATCTAACATCTAATAAGTTATCCGTTAAATTATTTGCGTTGAGGTAATTGGCCATATAATATGCACAGAAGTATAGAGTTATCACTTATCTCGTTCTGGCGCTTTCTAGTTTCTCGGACATGGGCTACTAAATAATATTGCAATATTATATTAGTATAAATAATGCATTAAGATGTACATTAAAATATTGCACCAGTCATATCCGTCAAATATAATAAAAATTCTTCTTTTTATTATTGCTTTTTTTATGGAAAAAAAATTGTAAATACCTATAATCTAAATAAAAAAAAACAAACTTCGTGTACAGCTAACCAGCAAATTTATTTCACGCACGCTCGCACGAGGAATCCATAACGATATAACTTCAGAAATGTATATTGAAATAAAATATTATATCTTTATAAAAACAAAAATAAATCAATAAATTCTTTCATGAAAAAAACAATTTTAGATCGTTATGACTAAACGAAAACACTGCAGCGAACGCAATTATTAATATAATATTATACCTATACTTGATATTATATATTTATATCGACGCGTAAACCTCTAATAGGGAACCAATTAATTAATAACAGTAAAAACATGCATTAATAATTTTAGAGTTTTTAAGACATCACAATTGTCATTTTTACGTATATTTTAGATTCTTAGCGAAGCGATGAATGTATTGATTTTACGATGATGTGTGTTTTTTTTTTTTTTGTGTCTGTCATCACCTTTTAGGTCAATAAAAGTGCTCGGATTTTCTTCAACAGTAACTTTTCTGATAGGAAAGTGAATCTAGTTGGTACTTTGGGGGGTCAAAAGTAAAAATTTCTTTAGTCACAGTTTTTATTTATAAGCATTTTAAGTTCAAATCTTGAAACAATACGGAAAAATCACGAAAATTAGCAAATTATTTTGAGTTGATAATTCATAAAAATTTTTCTTTTTAAATCTAAGGTTTGAAAATGTAATACAAGATTATCCATAAATTTGCCTACCTTTATAAAAAAAAAATGTCTACAAGAAAATCAAATTAAATTTTTATGAGCGTTTAAAATTTATATTTTTACAACATTTGATATTCCCTTGATTTCTCATGTAACGTTTTTCTTATTTTGTTCTAATTAAAAAACGTATGACTGTAGATAGTTGAAAATTTCACTGAATGTTTATATTAGCATTTTCTATACACGATAAAATTTTGAAAATAATTTGACTCTTTTTGAGCTGTTTACGGACATTGTCAGTTTTCAATTTTTTTAGTTTTTTTTTTCATAAATATCAATAAAATGTTATCTGTTGGGTAAAAAAGCGTGAAAATTTAACATAAGGCTCCCGATATATTGTTCTTATAGCAGTTAAAAAATATTAAAAATACATAGGCACAATTTTTTTTCATAAGCGTTTAAAGTTCATATTTTGACAAAATTTATCAAATTTATAATTTAATAATTATTTTGTAGTTAAAATTTTATAAATTGTTCAACTTTTATAGCTAAGAATTGAAAATTTAAAACAAGATTCCACGTAAATAGATTATATATAAATTACTTTATGTACAATAATATCATCAAATATACTTAGTAACATCGTAGTCTGACTGAACGTTTTCGCTCAGAATCGTTTTTCTTATACAATGATATTATATCATTGAATTCAAATTTAACACCATCCATTACAGTGACCCACTTGTGACCCACTGTACAGCAGAGCAACATCCACTTAACCACCTTTTTTTACTTGCATGCTTATGAAATTTACAACGCGCTTTCAAGATCTTAAAAACTTGATTATTTATGGCGTTTTTTCTAGCGCAGAAGATATATACGCATACGTTATTAAAGCTGGCATTCGATGCACTAAATGTTGATCCCCGATCGTTTAGTATTATGTTTGAAATGTCATTTTTTTTTTTATTAATATCTACTGATAATATAATAAAATTGTATCTATAGAAATATATAATATTCTATTCTACATCTATAACTATATAATAATATTATACCTTCAGCATTAACACACGCATGAGCTTGGCGCGCGCGACAGTATTATTACCGATTCTCGAGGCGAGTTCAGCACAAATGCATTATGCATATTTTGTTCTCAATTATTATTATTTTTTTACTATTATTTTCATTATTATTATTATAATAATAATAATAATTATATTGTTACTACACATAAATTATTGAAAACGCGCGCTATATTTACCTACGCTTGGTGTCCAATATTATGTGTGCCGCTACGTGTATGTGCGCGTGTGTTCGAGATGTTTCGTCTCAGATAAGAAATGAATAAAAAAATTAATATATAATAACGTAAAAAAAAAAAAAAAACTCGAGAAATATTAAAAAAGACTAACCGCAACCCGAGCGAACAATGGGTGCGTTTAGCATACCCATATCGTACGCATATATATATACACACGGAGTGTGTACCTACCTTATATGAGTTTAATATACGCAACGACGCGCGGTCATGTCGAAACACCTCTCTTTTTATTATTTTACGTATGCGTCTCACGATAATATACGTTTACTCGGATGACTACTGAGATTTTAATGCCTAATACACACACACGCACACACACACACACACACACACACATACACACACACACACACACACACACACACACACACGCACACACTAGCAAGGAGGTGAGGAGCCGAACGCAATGCATGTTTATTATATGATAATGCACCAACGATTTTTATTGCAAAACGTATAAAACGTTTTATATTGTCGTACCCGGTTATGCGGTTGCGGGAAGACCTGCCGCCGGATATTCGCCCTATTGCCCTCCCCCCCCCCCGCCGCCCACTCTCGTACAGCCCCAACCGTCCGGTAGTTTTGAACCCCTTCTTAACGAAAGAGACAAGCGTAAAATAGGTATAGCACACATATAATCATTGTGCTCACTCGACATATTGTGATAAATATTGATAATTAATAGGCAACACAAGTTTCTCTCACACGCCATAAACCTAGAAGCGTAGGTATATATTACCTCTCAATAATCGGCAGTAGTCAGCTGTAGTATGTATCCACATAATAATATATTGTGTACACTGGATATAACAATATAATATAATTCGAATATAATCATACGTAACAATAGCAATTAGTACGAAAAAAGTATTTGGCGAGTGCGTGACATAAACACGATAAATCATAAAACAATAAGTACCAACGGTTTGACCACAATATTACTCGAAATCGGCCGTATAGTATACGACTGTTTCACTAGCTGTTACCTTTCTTTTTTCTATACCCTAAATGTTGTATAATATTCAGCCAAATAGCTGACACGAAAAAAGTGTTATTTTGCTATTGTGTGTTGATAATATCATAGTTATAAGCTTTATATAACTTTATATATTATAGACGCTGATGAATCGACACTTTATTATATTCGTATTTTCCTCACAATAATAATATATATTATATTTACCATATTATGGTTTATACCACTTAACGGCAGGTCTAAAATATGATTTCAAATAATAATAAATTAGTATTCGACGATGTGCATCAGCGTACATTCGTATACATATCTTTCAATATTGCCTTGGGATAAACACTTGCAAATCATTCTTGTTTGGTTACAAATTAATAAATAATTATATTACGAATGGACATAACAAGTGTTTGTATTAAGCAATACATTTCTAATAAAATTATATAATGTATATAGTGTATACTTGAAAAACTCTTGATGCACAATTTAGTTAGTAGTTTAAAGTTGTATAGTTCGTGAGTTTTCATAACTCACAGAAGACTTAAGGTATTTTTCTGATATTGATTTTCAAAAGATTTAATCGCTTAAGGTTGGTACGGTGTACAAAAAAACTTGCTTGCCACAAAATTGAAATTTATATTATATTTTATTATATTGCAACGTTACAAAATGCACGCCTCGCCTCTCTCTATACACCGCTTTGGAGAGTTATTAACTTTCAACATGGTGTAGTTTATATTTGGTTTTTTCCCATCACTTTTCCAACAGTCTCGAATCTCGAGTTTCCGTTTAGTTCGGTCAGGTAGAATTATCGTGAACACGTGGAATCGTTGTGCCAAAAATTTGAGAATATTACATTGCAGGTCACATTAATATTATTTCGTACCTACTACATAGCCATATAGTATCTCGACTTGACGGCGATATTGAGTTCTCTAAAACGTCACGAATATACATAATCATATTATTATTATTAATGGACAGGTATTATACGTTGAAAGTAAATCACCGAATAAACATTCAGACGTCGTATCACCGTTACACGGACTCGGCAGCGAAAATATAATACATAAGCGTTTCTCTGAACGAATCAGATGAATAACAACTAGTGCGTTTCATATGAAATAACAATAATAATAATGTGATATTCAACCCGCAGTATAATATAATTTTAAGGTGTGCGAAAGGAGGACGGCACAACTGGTAACGTAACCGCGTTATGAAATGTATGCGAAGGTGGGCAACATGACCCCCCCCCCCCCCACCAACATCACTAAAAAATATATGAAAATAATAATAGTATAATATGAAATCGTTAACAAAAACTATACACACGGTGCTTCCAATATTTCTGCATATTAATAGTGTATATGTATAGTGTGAGTTCCGGGTCGAAACTCAAAAGTACGATTTAAATTTAACTCTACACGACACGCTTCCATAGACCGTAGGTATAAAAAAAAGACGGAAACCAGTTAAAGTCGTATAAACAATTAATTTTCAATTGAATTTTATTCGAGCGCTTTTCCAAGTTTTTACACCGTCGAGTTTTTCGCCGGTCGGAAACTGTATAGGAACGGTGTTGTAACAGTGATCGATCTGTAACGGTGTGCACCGTTCGCAGATGTCCCTTTTCCATCCACCACTCACGCGATGCCAACTCGCTCGCGTATATTTCCCGCACTCGTTTACCATTCCTTACTTGTTCCTCGGTGCAAACTTCCTTCCGTTGTGGTAGTTCCGAGAAACTGGCTAAATGTCGAAAAACCACAGCGGTTGTCCTGTCGCCGACGCCGCCGCGTGCCATCGTACCCGTCAACCCCATAAAACTTTATTATCGAGTTTAAAGACCGCTGTCGAACGCACCCGCTACCGCCCACCACGCGCATATACTTACTTACCGAATACAGACTAGGGAAACTTTTTCTCAAAATCTCCCGCATGTTATTTCATACATGTTACTGGGCTCTAACACGGTCTTTATAGTATACGCAATGGTAAACGCAAAATTGCACGCATAAAAGATCGGTCGTGGAACTAACAAAAGAACAGATATTTTAGTGAGGGGCGTTATATCATTATAATATTCCAACACCCTGTTCACCGCCACTATTATACCGCCACCAGGTTTATAATAATGTGTTGCCAAAAATGAAATTATATTATGTAATTTTTCAAGCCGAAAATGCGTTGAATTTAGTGAGTCAACGTGGCCTAGACTATAAAATATGGCCTTTACAGTTTTTGTGAGTTTTATTCTTGTAAAGGTATAGTTTCCCTGCAAGAGTGTCTGGACTTCGCGTCTAGCGTCAACTGCCGGTCTGGACATAGTGGCGTCTATAGACACGAAGCAACGTCATGACGCCGTACTTTTCCACTGTTTGACGCTGCAGGGCTAAACTTACCTTAACTTCGGCCGTTCGGTATACACAGGGTAATGTAAATATGCACCGTGAGGAATATTTGAAATACCTTTACATTGATTAATTTATATTAATCACATTTTTGTGGCTGTTTATGACGTGTAAATAATTATAAGATATAAATAAACATTTTTTTTTAGAAATTTGACTTGGTCAGTATAAATTATAAATATCAAATAATGTTGAACATGAGGTGCGTGTACATAATAATAAATATATTATTATAGTTCGACGTCTGTATACTGATATGGGTACTTTATAGTTTATTCTAAACAAATTTAATTCACGTCTTATACATTATAAGAAACAATGAACTGCTGGGGTGGCGTGCCAATAAACTGTAAGTGTTGTTTACATTTGAAGAAGTCGGGTTGAACAATATATTATTTGTTTAATTACATTTCACTGAAAATAAATATTATATTATTATAATACTGTATCACTATTTTATCGAGGAACACCCCCGATGTTGTCAAATCACAGCCATGTGCAGGAGAAATCAATTAACACTCACACTTTATTTGAGATCGAGATTAGGTGAGTTCGTTTTTCGAATTACTTGAGCCGCGTACGTCCATATAAAACGAATATTGTCCGATTTAAATTGTTGTCAAATCATCATTAACACTTTGAGTGCCATGTGTATCAATTTTAATACACAACTTATATGTTTATTTGTGCCGTGTGTATTGATAATGATACACACATTTAATGATAATGATTCACACAAAATAATGTCCCGGTCAGAATGGTCAGTTTTGTCATTTTTGGCCCGGCACTCAAAGTGTTAAGCAATGACGCGTTCTGCAGATATTATATAGGTACGAATAATAATTAAAGAAAATACCATATGACTTCGATGCACATCTCCACACATCATAATAACGTAGTGCATACAGTGATTGATTACAGTTCTTCAGTCGATTTACTCTCTTAGCACACGCGCCTCCTCTAATAACGACGATATACACGTTCGCGTATAATATTATAACGCGATGATTTCGATGGAGAAACCGTGGACCAACCCGTGGGGCACTCGTATACATCGGACCCGACATCGATTTTCGTTTACCACCGTATAATATTAAACGTAGGTAGAGAGGTATTATATACCGATATGCTCGTGTTGTTACATAATATCACAATATACAGTGATTTCAACACTCGGCGCTGCTGCTGGGGGGGTGGCGGTGTGAGGGATCTCCGCTGCACCGGTGCGGAATCGCTGCAGTGCAGAGGGTGGTGCGGTGGCGGCCGTTATATTATTGTTTCTTCATATCGTCGGCAGTTTGTCTCGGTCCTCGGCAGACGACTTTATATAAACGACCTAATCGCCACCCCCTTTAGTTGTCTGCCGGCAATTACTGTTTCGGATAATAATATTATTATCGTGCTGAATTAATTCGCACTTTATCGTGTTAAACTCTTCGCCGCGGTGGTGTATAATGATATACGCTCATCGTCTTCACGTCGTATACGCACATTATATCTATACGTTGCGCGCTGGCCCCTTTTTCTCTGTTTTAAAATTCGACGTCCGCCCGCCCACGGAATATAATAATATGACTACTGCTAACAGTAATAATATTATTGTGTAACGTACGCGTCGTTTTTTTTCTTCTATATTCTGTTTCTCGTTCTCGCGGTCTTCCTCGGTATATTATTGTTATACCGCGGCGGCGGCGTGTGCATAATATATCGTATAATATTCAACATATTTAACCTCCCCGGACAATTAAATCCGCGCATCCCCTTGGCCGCGTCCGTATATAATTATAATATTATTATCGTCGTTTGCGCGTGAACTTGACTATACGGAATCCAGCGACCGCAGTGCAGGGTAATAATATGCATATTATTATAACGCGTGTCGTATATTATACGGGTATGCTGTACTCGCGGTTCCTTCGGTGTCAGCCGTATATATTATGCGGACGATTCGAGGCGATAATGATAATAATAACAGTTATCATACATATTATTATTATTATCATCATCGTAGTCGTCGTCATTCGTTTATTACGACGATTGTGCCGGGCGGGTCGCGTACCTACCTACCGCGTTTTTGCGACGAAAAACGGAAAGTGGTCGTCGCAAACTCGCAGGGCCTGCGGGAAAAATATTACCATCGCAAAATATTATTATTATTATTATTATAACTGCCAAATTTCCAAAAGTCGTCGCTCGTCGTGCGCTTTATATTCCCCCGGGCTATCGTCGCACGCGTCCTTTTTGCGGTGGTTTTATTTTTTTCTCCCGTTATAATTTACAGCCAAACTTTTCGATGCCGTCAGAATCATATTATATTTTATCGACGTTCGCCACTCGAATGCGACCAACATATGCTGCACTTGCACATAATACCGCACTATACGCAGGTACCTAGACGAATATACAGAGTGATTCTTTTGACGGTGTAAACATTCACTGCAATTCATAATTTATTATGAAAATGAGTAACTTTTTTCCTTAAACACTATCGTATTAAGTATATATTATTGTGATATAATATAGATTATCATGTCCTTCAACTAATTTGTTTGAATAAGCTACTTGTGTGATATTCAATTTTCTTATAAACATCAACAATATTGTTAAAATATTCAACTTCAGATTATGAAATAAAAAACAAATATGTAGGTTCAAAAATCACAAGTTGACAGTGGTTTTACAATTCACCATCTGTAAACATAAAGGGTGAGACAAACAAGGGCAATATGATTTAAGACGCAAGATCGGAAATTATCCAAAAATAGATAATGCTTTTCGAAATAATGAGTGTTTACTGTTAAGAGGGCGTCACACACGAATTTGTTGTCTCCGTCTCACGAGTGCTGCGTGACATGGCAAATTTACGCTCAGCTGTTTACGTTTAGATTCGTAGGTATTAATATTACAGTGAATTGACTTATTATCAAACTTAAAGTTAACAACATTTCAGCGGGCTTTTTTAAGATATTTAAATTTTTTAGTGAGTTATGAGCATGCATATTATTTCAACTTAAAAGTAATCTTAATACTTGCTTAAAAATTATTTAAATGTATTTTAATATAAGGTTAAAAACCCATAACACAAACATATATGATAATTGTCTTACTTGTAAGTATGATTATAGATCAATCCATACTAATATTAAAACTAACGAAGCTGAAAGTTAACCGTCGAACGTAAATTTGCTATGCAGTTGTAAGACGAAGACAACAAATGCGGATGTGGCTCCCTCTTAAAAGTATCACTCTGTATAATATTATAATATAATATAGTTTAGAGTCCGACGCAGATGTGTATTTTATGTTTTTTCATTGATGGCGATCGGTGTACGAAATATGTATGTTCCACGATCTATGTGTAATATTATAACGGTGGACAAATTATGTCGTTATAACTCACACGATTCTCCGACCATTTGATAATATATAGGTAATATTTACGATAAAAAATTCAACAGATTCGACGTGTCGTATACATATTATGTATTATGCCTAAGTGTTTTATGCTTTCCTATTTATATGTGCGTATTATAATATAAGTAAATTGAATATTATACAGCAAGTCAATACAAATTGTCTCAGGTTTAATGCTTACAAATAATAATAAGTATGTTAAGTGCATAAGTATATTTAATTTTGAAAATTAATTATAATGTCACCGACATTTATCATATGATCAAAAAAAACTATATGAACTAATATTTTGTTGAAAACTTCATCAAAATCAATATACAATAATCGATTTTTACTAGATACCTAATTTTTTTATTGGCTTGGGGAATTATTCAATAATGTGTTTTTATTTTAACACGGATGTACCTATGCTTACTGCAGTATTATTGCCTCTTTAAATATATTATAAATAACGAATTATTCAATTACATTTAATGGTGAATGACTACAACCTAGATTTGTTTTAAAAGAAACTGTTACCTATAGCGTAAGTATAAATTATTTTCTGCAGTTTTTAAATATAAAATAATGCAAACAAAACTTAAACTAATTTCTACTACACAAAATATTATAAGTGTAGGTATTGAATAAGGTTCAGCGAGTATGACTCGATACGAATCCGGCAGCAAGTACATGACGTATAAACTAAACGTAGAAAAACACGTTTCATATAATTGATCGTCGACAAAAATTGTTTTATCAAATGGTGTACAAAAAATATATGTATTCGTAATGACTTGAACTGATATCGGTTAATCCTATAATGAAAACGCATAATGCGCACTTCATATTAAAAACCGAAAATCGACCACAACGTGATTTCTGAATGGTATTTTATTAGTCGACCAATTTACTTTTATAGTTTTATTTTAATTTTTAAAAGCAATTTATCGAGCTTATAAGAATTAAATTAAATTGGGCAAGCAAACATATTGAATGAATGGATTATTAAATGTGTAATATAATCTTTATTGTATTCATTATATTTTATTATATATAATATGTTACCGTCAATGATGTAATTTAGGTAATAACGTAGATGTCTAGGGCTCTAGAACCTATCATTAGTAGACGATATCGTCAATGCCTATGCATTAACAGATAATATGGGCAATGTCGTAAAAATAAAATATTTTTTTAATACATGGTTTACAACTTTGATCAGAAAATTACCTTAATGTCTACTCTACCGGTAGAAAATGTTAATAATTGTATTTTAAATTGTGTTAGTCGGTTGGAAACTTAAAATTAAGCTGTAAATCAGTCGACAATATTAAGGTTCTACCAATATTATGTTATATTGTCATCCAATATGATAGTACCTAGTACCTATACACGAAGAAGTGTGTACACATATTATAATAAATAATATTAGTCCGTTCGCGAGTTGGATGGCTATCATTTACTATTTTTACTTAATACTTTACGATCACCGGCATAGTATTACAGATATCGAAGGCATGTTGTTGTCAGTACTGTTAGATGAATGGATTTTACAACGCAGATTTGTTTCTAATTCAACAAGCAAAATCAATGAAACATTTTATCGAATATGGCTGAAGAGGCCGAAATTAGATAAAAATCATTAGCTTATAGGTACAGGAAATATTGTTAAATCCATTATTGCATGAAAAAAAATGACACAAGCGCAATTAGGGAAATTTTTCTTGTGTTCTAGAATTGTAATAGCAGAACAGACCCTGATAATATAAATTTTAAACTAAAATATGAATAAAAAAAACGGGGAGGGGCGCCTATGAATAATGAGTGATAACTGATCAAAAATATACAGCAATCTAATTTTATTGGAAATATCTTTAATGACTAGTCCTGTAGCATTTCGATGAGTCCTTACCAAAATCAAATAAGCTGGTTTGTACACAATCCTTTTCATTTGGTGTCAAATGATTGGCGACTACCTATTTAAATATCGTGGCCCCCTGCAGGCCCCAGGTTGCACACCACTGAAATTATAGTCAGTAACATTAACATTTTACGTTAGAAACATAATATATATACCTACATCTATATTAATTAATATAATATAATATAATACTATACCTTTGTATACTTAAATGTTATTTATATATTGACATTATATCGTATTTTATTTTATTTTTTGTATTATGTCTGTTTATTTCGATTTTATTTATACAGTTTTCTCCATAAAAGTTTATAACTACCTACCTATAAAGGTAAAAAAATTGTTCAAACAGTTTTTTGAAAACATTTCCCTACTGGATTCGGAATTCGATTTTAAACTTGGTAAACTTGTTTTAGACAGCGAAACGTAAAAGAAGTATTATATTGTAACTTTTGTATGGTAGTTTAAAAATATTACATTTGCTGTAAAAATTCTTTGATCTATCGAATGTTCCAAGTTCCTATCTCTTTTATACCGATAAAAACTATATATTTTTTTTAATAAAAATACGATAGCTAAAAGGACAAACCGGATTTAATTATACGTGTTCGTTTTGTTTACAAATCATTTATTTCAACTTTTCTGAACTAATAAAAGCAAATTTATAAATTATTTCATTATTATTAATATAGAATATATTATCAATGTGTAGGTACGAAACCATTATAGTTGACATTTCTAATTTGTTTGTTTTAAAACGGTAATTACTCCAAACTCGTACAGAAAATAATATGAAGTACCTAATCTAACACCTAATAGAACATATAGGCTACAATAATTGTATATCATTAAAAAAAGGTTTATTATATTTACGTCTCACCAAATACTGGTTCTATTTATTACCACACATTTTCTAACGTATGTTATTATGCTAATTACACATCATGTTCAATGTAATATTGTGTATAATATATAATATTTTATATTATATGCATATCATTATGAACCGAAACGTCGACCGCGTTCTCAGAATATTCGTCAAAACACAGTACGCGTAAAAATATTTATGATTTTTATCTGGTCAATTTGTTAGTGCGTACGAAAATGCATATAAAATGTAAATAAGATATTAATACCACCGCTGCGGCACTGCTGCAGCAGCTATAGGTAGCAGCATAATGGATTACAATGTAAATGGGACAAAAAATGCATTCGTAATGTTATTGTCTGCGGAACTACACGAAAGTTCGTTACCGCAGTTGTGGCGTACGTATATTGTATATATAGAGACGGAGAGAAACTCAAATAATAATAACAATAAAATAGGGATAATATAACGATGGCAAATCGTCGCCCGAAAATTCGTCGGTGCCCAAAGAAAGTTCTATATAACATGTTACCGAGTATGTCTTACCGATATGCGTTTGCAACCGTGCACATGGTAATAATACGAATATTACCTCGGCGTGTATAATATTATTATATTATTATTATATTTCATTTTATAATAATATTATACATTATGCGCGCCGGTGCAGGGTTACACTGGAATCAAGTCCATAAACTGTCTACCGGCCCCACGTTCGGCCGATACGCATCTCGAGTAGGAATTTCGAAAAAAATTTAATGACATTTTGCGTGGCGGGTAATGAGTTCTGGGTGTTTTTTTTATTTTATTGTTTTTTTTATCCCTAGTAATTTCGATCCGCGCGACGGTCGCCTTTTGGAATCCGGAACGTCGTGAAACCCAAGTGACCGCCGTTGTTGCCGTGCCGATTACGCGAGTTCGGAGAAAACGAGATATCTCATCATTGTGCCACCGAAAAAGTCTGCGCCTACATCGTGAATGGGTATATACATATATATATATATATAGGTACCTCCGGTCGTATACAACGCGGTACGATGCGACCTAACCGTCACGTGCGTACCGTTATAATAATAAGGGTCTCGTAAAACGGAACGGGGTAATATTGTTGTCAATGCCAAAAACGGATTTTCTAATGCGTCTGCTTTTCGATTTACGAGAGAAACCCGACGTCCGAAAACGAGAGAAAAAAACCAAATCGGACGCATTGCATGCATTACGCATTACTGCAATAACTGCAGCGCTCAACAATGGACGTCGCGGCCCGTAACGCTCATAAACATCGGTCTAATGAAGAGCAAATCGTATACATCCGAGGAAAACGTGTAGGTATATTGTTATATTATATGATATTAGTTTAGAACTGCGTACATATACTGTGTGCTGCTACACGCGGGCGAGCCGGTGGAAAAAACTGTATTTATTGTTTATGTATTTTATTTTTTTATTTTTTTTTTTACCGGTTTGTTAACGTCGCACACGTCTGCGCGCTGCAAAACATCCAGAACGCATTATATTATTATAGCGTACCCACATGACGCGTATACCTATACTATATGCACAATAAAATATAATAATAATAATAATATGTATATCGTATCGACAAACGGCATCGGCGGAGCAGGAATAAAAAAATATAATATAACAATAATTTGAACCGGAATTCGGTCGAGATTGAAATGCGTTTCGCAAATCGTCCGTACATATATCGACCACCGTGTGTACATGTATAATATTATTATTATATTATTGTGACTTATAAATACACACGCGGACCACCACGAGCCACCACCACCACTATATCGCCATCATCTGGCATCATCAACAACTCTTTGGATATGCCTCCACCGCAGCACCATCGACGCTACCACCTGATCCGCAGCAGCAGCAGCAGACGAACTAGCGATATCCTGCCAGATATTATGTTATTATATTATACGAACACAAGTATACGTTGTTCGTTCAGTATACTTAAACGTAATAATATGAATATTATATTATAATACGATTGAGATGAAATCGGTGGAAAAAAAAAATCTCCGAATGTACCACGCGGGGCATACACCATTAATCACGTCCGAGAGAACTGTTATTATCGTTATTGTTGCGCGTGTGAGTCGTATAATAATATAATATATAATACAATATCATATTATGTATCATAGTACCTCAATACCTGCCGCGCGCATTAGTCGTATTATTTATAATAATAATAACATGACCATGTTGTATATAAACGAGTGCTCGAATATTCCTACGAACGCAGCCGTGTGTATAAAGTACCCACATGTTTAGGTAAATATGATATTATACAGAGTGATTTTCGTCGAGGATTCCAACGACCGGGCACCACCAGTATTTACTTTTAATAATAATAATAATTGTCAAGCCGATTAGCTTTTAGAAAATGTTGATGTATCGTATAAATCAAAATTCGAAGATACTAAAATGTTTGTACCTATTAGGAATAATTTGTAGTTCTGCATAATATGATGATTTTAAAACTATATCGTAATATATATATAATTTAACAAATACTAGACCAAGCGTAATGTAGACTGAAGTATCTTCTACACTGTTATCATATTGACTATTGTATACTACAACCCCTAAGTCCACAACGCTTAATAACTCGGGCACTATGCTATTTCGAATTTTGATTAAGATTCATCAACATTTTAGAAAAAATCTACTTTACACATGTTATGTCGTTAAATACACAACTGCAGTTTTAAGTGTATACCTAATAGGTCACAGCAAAAAATTGTACCTAGTGTTTTCATCAAAAAAATATGTTTGTGATCCTTAAATAGCATATGAATAAATAAAATATAAGGTAGTAATAAGCGGTATACTTAAAAATCAGAATATGAATAAATTATAAAATGTCGATGAGAATGTTAGGTGAATCACTCTGTATATTGTATACAATAATAATGTATAAAACTACGCATTATTATAGAACTAAAGTGTAGTTCATCAGCCCATAGATTTTCGGACGCCATTACTATTATTTCGTTTTAGGCCACCGATATCTTCTAATATGTATTATGTATTTATGTAGGTAAATATTACAGAAATGTTGATTGTTAATATTGTTACCTATATAGATTGGTATAATATGCACCACAACTATACCTTTTACCACAGTTATTTACTGTAATAATTTAGGTACTTATCAATTACCGTGCTGAGTTTTTTGAATTATTAATATTATTCTTTTTTGTCCAAAGTCATTATATTATAAATTTGACTAATTTTAGTAGTAGTAAACGTTTCTATGTTCCTATACTACAAAACTATATGAGCCGGTAGTCCTTATATAGAAACTGTAAACCTATAGTGATTTTCAGCTAATATTTTCCCGACAAACCACACAGATCGTGTAAGAATTGATTTCAGTTCATCGACGACGTTTAATAAATTTCTCCAACTTTCTGATATTATGCCTGCTAGATATTATACATACATATTATTACTTACATACGGAAACGCGTTTAAATCTCCTTGAGCGATTATTATAGGTAACCAAACGAATAATATTATTTTATTTTAATTATTAAAAAATATAAAGGTAAATTTTCAATAATAAACAGTGTACTTAACTACCTACTTTATATCACATATTATATTAAAATATATATTAGTTTTATATAATCTGTACTAATATTATGCAAGAACACAAGAATGTGTCGATTAAATTGAACAAGGACAATAGTTTGTAGGTAATTGTTCAAACGAATTCTCGATTTCTTCTCTGATCAATTGATTTTAGCATTGCGTTCATATTATAATAATATGACATCATGATAGTATACTATAGATTGTAAGAATCCGAATTTAAAATTTGAATATTACCAATGTGTATACAGGTACCTCTATAGCATACGAATTTAACGTAGGTACTGTTGTGTAATAATTATTTTAAATGTATTTTAAACAAACATTTATTTCTATAAAACAAAATAAGTGCTCGTAGTCTATAAAAAAAATATGTTAAATATTTACAACGGTATATGATATCATAATCTCAAAGAGCCGTATACCAACTTATAACTGATACTCATAAAGTCATAAGTATAATAAATAATGAAAAAAAATTCATACAAGTAGATGTTGCGGTTTTGACGAGTAAATTTAAGACTCCTTATGACGTGTTCACATCCACTTTGGGTATACATTTCTCTAAATAAACTCAACCCATCGACAGTGCGTTATTGCGGTCTTCTAGTATGTAAATTTAACACCATAATATTACACGGACATTCCATTAAATTTGTATTATCCCCCGGGGTATTGAATTCGTAACGGATTAACGGTTACGCCGCCGAATTCTAAATAATTACATTTTGATAACGCACGAAGGTAACTCGGATATAGTTCTAAACAATTATGGCCATAAAACATAATGTTATACTGCCGCTGATGTCGTTTGTCGGTATCGACGATCTATATAATAAAACTATGGTTATAAACTTGGTATTCTTATCGTTTATAATATTAAAATAATAATATAACATGTTGTATAATCGACGAAATGTGTATTTGAAACCCATTCGAAATCGATTATAGGTAGTAACGTTCACGAAGATGTCGTTTTTAATCTATATTTATAATATCAAATAATAATATATACTTGTATCCGAATAAAACTCCGAGATATTTGGAGTGAAACTATGATGACCTACACCTAATAATAATGTTACTTTAGCGTCGAAAAATATTCTCGTATACCTTTAATAATATATCTACCTATATATTCTAGTTTCAAACCATCGCAAATACAGGAAACCACTACAACCTACAGCTAAACAGTATACAATAGTATATATTATAACTATATAATATTTAAAGTTAAATATCAAAAGGCCAATAATATTTGTCGTTGTTGCCTCCATAAAAAAAAATATATGTATATTTTTAAAGTGGATACTTGAAACATAATATTATTGCTATGTTCGCTTTAATTTTTGTTCAGTAGTTCTACCTATGGTTATACAATATTATTTTGTCAATATATGTGCGTACCTATACTGAAATAATATTTTCCGTCTAAAATCTTTGATGTTCTCGCACGTTCATTAATACACTTAACCAGAGCCTTGCCAATGGGGAGAGGGAGGAATGGAGCGAGTGCCCTCGACAAATGTTTAAATATTTACGTTTAATAGGGCCATATGGGGCACTAACGAAAGTTGGCACGGCACTGCACCAATTATGTCTATCGTATTTACGCGGTAAAGAATATTTGATTGAAATCTACATACATTGTGTAACAACATTTGTGTGTGAAAACCACATACAATCGACTAACATTATACTTGTACGATGGAAAATATATTACGACATTATATACTATCAGTGAAAATGTACAACGCAATGATATTATGTAAGTTTCGCTTTTCCAGAAAAGTCGAAATTTACTGTACTTGCTGGCTGCGCTATATTATAATAATATGGTCATTTTTCGTATCATATCATATATTTACTTGGCAAATAATTATTTATTATATCGATATAATAAACGGTAGTATTGTACAAGCGTAATAGGTACATGGAAATAGAGTACAAGTAGTTAAAAGTCTGAAATACGATGATCTACGCAGCACACGTCTTTTGTACATAATCTTCTAGTTTCTTGAAACAGTGAGATACTTATTTTTGAAAGGCGAAAGCTTTTCGTGTCATATTGGACTCAGATTTTAAAAACTCTAGTTTTAAATATTATTATTTGTAATAAACGTCTAAAGATCACGAATTGTTGAATTTTTTTCAATCGACTTTTCTAGCGTCTTTTGACAACAATTAAAAACCAGAGTCCAAAACTTGACCTGAATAAAGTAAGTAATTCTTCTTTCAAATGAAAAAAAAAAATCAGACTCTGACTATTTTACGAGGCATGGTCGTTTTTCTTTAAGAGTCTTTTTTGACCATTGAAATGGTTTGATGTATTCTTTTTGTACACCCCTTGTCATGACGTGTGACCTTTTTGTATGACCATCGAGACACGTAACTAGAAATTGTATGCATTTTGCTTTTGCTAGACACCCTTGAAAAATTTATTTTACAGTGTCTGATGTCTGTATAATATAGATATACATTATGACAATAAGTACGATGAATAAATCTCTTGAGGTATTTTAATTTTTAATACAGCGTATTACAATACATTTACAGCTGCAGCTTTGACGAGTTCTATTCTTATCTCTATCAAGTTTGTAATGACGAGGGCGTCTCAATGCCAGATTAGCGTGGTCGTAGAGATTTATTGTTAAAAAGTTTGAAAAAAAAAATGGTAACAATTTAAATTTATCCCTTGTAATAGGGAAGAGCGACGTTTCCGATATAATAAAGATCGTTAATTTTTTTATTCGTCCTGCGGAGGCGGACGAATCGGAAAGATGCTTCGACGATTATTTTTATATATTTTATTTTTTTTTTTGTGAATTTCTGTAATGTCATCAATCGCCGACGAACGACCCCGGAAAATATATATAATAATAATATTATACCAATCATCCGATCGCGCGCAGTTGTATATAGTAGGTATACATTATGTTATTTTGCATCCTTTATACATTAAATCCCCGGCTGTATTATATTATATAACTGCATTAATTTTGCAAAACCGCCCTAGTCTGCCTGCAGCATCCCCGCGCACCACCTTTTTGCCGCCACCAATAAGTAGACATTTGACTTGCTCTGGTGGTTGCGTGCTCTTGTCATTTATACATATAATAATATAATATCAAATTTTAATAAAATCGGATTTGCATAGCCGGCTGCAAAAAAATAGAAATAATAATAATAATAATAAATAAATAAAAATCCACCCTTGACAATAAATCCCCGTCGTTAGCCGAAAAATATCGCGGATATTCAAATCAGGATAAATATATTTTTGTGCCGCCGCCGATCCTTTTCTCTTTAACAATACATATATACATGCACCACACGCACACGAACGATGATCGTAATAAAAAAAAAAAAAAAAAAAACAAAATAAAAGCCTACGTGCAGGGTCATTCGGACGAATAATATAATATTATAATATTAATGTATACGAGTTTGGAGACCGAAAAATAATGCGCCGTGACAATGATAATGACAGAAGAACCCGTCCCTCGGGAGCCGCCCGCGGACGGGGAGGCGACGATAACGGGTTTTTTTTTCCCCCCGAGGGGGAGGGGGGAAAGGGTTGCCGTCGGTTTTATGCAAATTTCGAACGCGCGCGCGCAACGTTTCATTCGCTTCATCTTTCCCTGCGCGTGTAGTCATGGGACCGCGATGCACATGCACACACACACACGCGTATTATATTATGTCCTCCTTTAAAAAAGGAATAATATAAAACAACTGCACATCCGTCGTCGTCGTCCCGCGATACTTATTACATATATATGCACACGTATCATTATATATTGTATTATTATTGTGTACAGCCGGGAAGCCTGCGCAGAGCAATAACACGATGTGACGCGCCGCGGTTGTCGTCGCCGCAGGACCGGCGGAGGGGAATAAATTGTTATAAATTTATAATATATAGAGGTATTTATATATATTGTAAAATACGCATTTCGCGTGCGTACGACGGCGGAGCAGATGATAATAATATGCGCGTTTTCATTTTAAATCACTCGGGATATTGAGTTTTCCTATTGATGGTACGAATAATAATAATGAAAAAAAAATGAAGGGCAGTAAATATGTGCATGCCCACTCCGTGTACCTATATTATATGCTCCGATATATGTGTCGCTTCAACGGTTAAACGTTTTCAGCAAACACCGGATGAATAAATTAATGCTTTCGTATATCGGGTTACGAGACATAAACGACGTAATGTAATATTATATTTGCACGCATGCTGTTGATTTTACCAATTGTCTCGGGGATGGTGAGTCGTCGGGAAAAAAAATTTAAAACCGATCGGTGCAACGGCGAAGGCGTACCTATATAGGTATAAGGCAATTAGGTATAATATATTTCACAAATTCGCTGCACACACTGCACATTCGACGTATTATGCAGTGTGTTTCGACGTGCAGTTTGTCCTCGTCTACAATTGTTTATTCTATTTTAATGGTTCTGACATATTATGATTCTATAAGACTATTGTTCAAATCAGTGATCCACAATGTCATTAGAATGTACTTACCTATAATATTTATCTGGTTAACTGTATTCAAAAAAGAGAAAATATAACCAAGATTGTTATTGTCTTCATGTGTCGTAATAATAATAATTTAGTGTTCATAATATGTAAATATTTTAAAAGTAGGCGGTATTACCCATACCATTTAGTATTAGAATTTAAAATGTAATTATGTATACCTACGTTTCCTCTGATTTTTAGAATTCATGATTTCTGTTTTTAAGAAGTGTGGTGTAACAAACTTCTTTCTTAAAATTAGAACATAATAATTATATTGTAAACCAAGGATAAAATTCCTTAAAAATAGTTTTAGAAAAATGTAAAATGTATGTAACATTTCATTTAGCACTTGTATACCCTCAGATAATTTTTACAAACTATACAATTTTGACGGATTAATATTCATTAGTTATTAATACAATTTTAAATAATTATCATGGACCTTTTATCCTATACATAATAGTTAAATAACTCAAACTATTAGTTTCAATTTGAATTTACAATAGCTAGGTACATGCTGAAATAATTTACAGGAAAAAAATTGATGCTCCCAAAATTATATATAAGGTTCAAGTACTTGAAAACACGCGGTAATTTGGCGAGTAAACGTAAAATTTTCAAAAATCATAATTTGAATGGATTCATTATTTAAGGAAAAATGTTGGTTAGCATGCTGCTAAATCACCCTGTATATTCCAGACATGTGGATATGACTTTGTGAATAAAGTAAAATTATGCTTGAGACATAGTATGTATAATATAATATAATAACATTGAGGTACGATAGCTTCGCGTGTACACACGTGTGGATCGAACGCTATAGAAAATTTAGCGCACACAATTCGTTTTGGTTATGAATTCAATTATTATTATTTTTATGTTGTATGCGGTTTTGTGTAATAAGTATACGACTAAATATATATATATTTATTTATATTCACGATCCAACGTCGTGATTATTTTGTTGATTAATTATAACGTTCGTGAGTGGTTCTCAACCGTAGGTGTAATCAACAATGAACAAAAAAATTTACTTACGAAAAAAAAAATAAAAAAATACAAGGTCGATTTATAGCAAAAATCTACCGATGTTCTCGTTTATATATTATATATTATTATACAGTGTATGTACTTTATAGTGCTGACAAATTTTGACCATACTAATATAATTATTCCCGTCAAAAACTATAATATTAGGTACATATGGGACGAAAAAACGTTTTCTATGTATAAGTTATAAGTACTCCAGATTACACGCAATTACGTCATAATCGTTCTATTGCGCTATTTTCATAATTTATATTGTTCGCATTTGAGTGTGATACTCTTTCTTGTATTATATGGACAATGAGTACGTATATTATAATAATATATTTAATGAAATGATTTAAATTTCCACAAATATATAATATACTTAAATACGGTTACAAAAACGAATAAAGTGATAGGTACGCCTAGTTTAAGTGTTACAGTGTGCCGAATAGGTACGTGGTATATGTTATAATGTTATATTTGTTTAGAATATTTTCGAATTAACTACAAAATAAAAATAACCACTCCCTTATTAAATCATTGATATTACATAAACACTTTTTTAATTGAATTTCAGTGTTAAATATATTTACAGCTATCGATCATTACTATTGTACATGTTTAATTTCAGTTGAACTCATTCGTATATAAGTTTAGAACGATATTTATAGTATTATTATGTAAGTATAATATTTTTGATTTCATATTACCACAAAGAAAATTTCATAAATCGTTTTAACAGTAAAAATATGATAATGTGTAACGTTATTATTATTATTTTTTTTTTCATTTAAATAAAACGTACAAATGTGGCTTGTTATTTTAATGTTGACTGGATAAATGATTATACTAATTGAATTTATAGAGGGTATAACGATCAGCGTTGTATAGAAAACATGTTTTTACGACTTTCTTCCTTTTTCGTTGGAATCGGTTTATTTTAAACCATTAAATTTATTGGGAACATTAAGTCATTCCGAATAACATATTATACACACGAACAAAAAAAAAAAAAAATAAAATACAAAACTATACACATAATATGAGTCCTAAATAAAATTAATTTAAATAAAAAATGACGCCTCCCGGCGCAATTTCTTCAACAAAACTAGTAACTCTTTACGTACCTATACATAATAATATAATATGCTGCTCGCGCGCATATAGTTAGTAGGACATGTGTGCTCGTTTAATATATAAAATCACCGGTGTATTATAGTTCCATCAAGAGTCAATGATAAACGTTATTATTTTTGTTTTATAAATATTATTATAAACCAAGTGTATGGCGTCTTCGACATTGCGGCCCCGAGCATTTGCATCCGATTATAGACCCGCAGCTCTCTGCAATAAACTCATCGTCTTCGACCCCCTTTTTTTTTTCCTTAATTGTTTTCTCTGTATATTTGTTTACGATTTTTCCCTTACGCCGAGTTTCTATATCTAAATAAATAAACACTGTCCGTATACACGTGATATTATTATCTGTGTTTGTATTATACGACATATATAATATATCATTATGTTTATGTACCAATAATCGTGGCTTTACGTGGTCTCCATGTGTACGGCGTATATTATTATTACCATATCAAGAATATTATTCGATCGGTTATCGCCACAAGTTTGCTCTATTATAGCGTATAAAATATCCGTTAACAGTCGCCATTCATAATAGTAGGTATTATGAATTTCAACCGGTGTTATAGATATTACAAATTTTATAGATAGGTACTTTAAACATAATACACGTAGGTATAGGAATATAGGAATCCGAAATGTGATTGAATAGTAGACAAAATATGGATTAAAATTATCAAACACCGTGACAAAAAAAACCAACCAACTGATTTGATGTTTTGGTTCAATCGGGGATATGTTTTTTTAAATATTTAAAAATACAGTATCTACCTGATAAAATTTAAGTTTCGAGAAAAATATAATCACATAATTTATTGAGAATTTGATATAATATGCATAGTACACACGTTCCAATAGGCTAGATTAATTTATTAAGAGGATGTCAGCGCACTATTTGTTTTCTCTCTCTGACCCACGTGCAACATAGACAAAACGCATTTGCACAGAATCGTTTTTTCTATGTATTTAAGTAATTTTAGAGTAAAATCACTAATTACAAGAAAAATAGAGAACAATATTTTAGAGGGAATGATATATCGGTTTTATATTTTGTTGTTATTTAACTTTGTATTCGACTTTCAAAATAAACAAAAAATTTGTTAAATTTAAATTATGCTTAAATCGTTTTGAAACAATGTTTAGAGGAATCGATATGCCATTCCCTCAAAAATATTATTCTCTATCTTTTCTGTAATGAGTGACTTTACTCTAAGATAACTTAAAAACGTAGAAAAAACGATTCTGCGCAAATGCATTTTGTCTATGTTGCGCGTGGGCTAGAGAGAGAAAACAAATAGTGCGCTGACTAACCACAAACACAATGAGAAAAAAAACAATTATAATAAAAATTATTATTTTATAATAATTCATCTAATATTTATGATTCAAATTTTTCCATGTATGAGTAATTATATTGCTTAAAAATATATAAATAACTTAATTGGACAAATAAAGTAATTGTTTAACTATATTTCATATTCTATTAAAAATATTAAAATAAAATCGTTATGATTAAAATATTCCAAAATAATATGTTTAAACTCGAACGAGAAGTCAATTGCAAGGAATTTATTTTTCTAAACTAAATGAAGCAAATATACAACTTAAAATACTTATCTGTGTATTTTGAAAATATATAATATTATGTTAAATGTAAAAAACATACCACTCCATAAGGAAATTAAATTAATACTGATATGTTTTAAGTAGGTAATAATAATATCAGCAGGTACTTTAAAGTGGAATAATAAATCAAAGCTTGATAAAAGAAATTGATTAATGTAAAAATATAGAAGAAGTATGTTATATGCATAACGATATTTGTTAGGTGTACCTAATACTTAGAAATAATAAATAGGTTCACTTTTTGACTTTTGTACATAAATTCATATTATACCTAATTCAAATATAATAATATGTTCTATGTTTTTATCTGCGAACTATTTATTCATACAATTTGTACGTGTTTTATAAACTAAAATATATGCAAATGTTTAACCCTTTACTAATATATTCAATTCCAAGTTTTTTTTTGCAGAATGTTTATCGATCAAACAGTACCTATGGCGTGTTAAAATATTAAGAAACTTTTCTTTCTGTTTCAACGTTATTTGTTATTACTGTATTTATGGAATATACCCCTCCGCCCCCTCATGTTAACACGTTAGATTAGGTCACTTATCGACGATACAGAAATCGTGAAAGTAGGTACATAGCCTACCTATATTATATTACCAATAGTACCTATACCCAGTGGTCAGTTAGCAGTGTTTTTATTTTATTCTTTTTTTTCGGACAAAGATGTGCTGACACTAACCATGACTGTGGTTAATGTGGCGCCACTGAAAACGCCACTGGCTACGTTGGATCAATTTCATATCGAAGACAAAAAAAAAAAAAAGAATGAAAATAAAATACAATATTATACAATGAACGTAACGCCGACATGTGAAATTGCGGCGACTTGAAACACCAGAGAAAACATAAAGACTGGAGCCATTGATATTATATATATATATAGGTTACTTTTGTGTATAAATTGGATCTCCAGAATTTTGTATTCAACCAACAAGTTCATTTGGTCATTCCCAAAGGCATCAACACAATCAAAGACGTAACAAATCCGTGAGAACATATAATATTGATTGTTAATTAAAAGTGCATTTACCCGTTAAAACATCGATGTAACCACATAGATACCTTATATATAGAGTTTGTGTTCGGCTGTAATCTCATTAAAAGAAAAATAATAATATTTAACAATCTTAACGCTGGTAGAAGTTATTCACGTTTACACAAAATACGTTGATGATAATTTTATCTAAGACTAAGATTTAATTGTAAAATAAATATATCAGTCGATGTCACCGTATATTTGATTATACTATATTATATTATGTTCATTATCTATTAGATTACCTAAAAATCAAACTTCACTTACAGTTTTAAAATTATTAGAAAAAACATCCAAATTATGAATTTTTAGTCAGAGTAATCAAAAACATGCAAAAATATGCAAAATAAAAATTACCATTTATTACTATGTAAATCGTAAAATTATATACTAAAACTGTATTATTATTGTTACATGTTATAATATAATTTATCCATAGTATAATTATTATTCTATTGAAAAATTACCTACATTTGAAATAATCACTGTCTTTATATTTTAAGAGAAATTAAAAAATATAATATCGTACAAAAATATGATGGGTTTACTACAAACTATTTATAATAATATAGTTAACTACATAGAGTTTTACTTATAACATAATAGTAATATACTTACGTATAGTTTATGTCATCGTGTGATAGCAAAAACATATTTATATGTAGAGAAATAAACGTTAAAAAAATGTATGTATTAACAGAAGTGATGTCCAGTGATCGTTGGATTTGAATAAATTATTAAGATTATATTGATGCGAATAAATACAATTTTGGTATAAAATACAAAGTTAGTAATAGTAAAATATATCATAATTCATGATTAAAAAAGTGGGTAAGTGGGTGTCGCTCTGCTGTACAGTAGGTTACAAGTGGATCACAGTAATAGGTGGTATTTCAATGATATAAAATCATTGCATACGAAAAACGATTCTGAGCAAAGACGGTCAATTAGCCTACACTATTACCAAAGATTAAAAAATATACTAGTATATTAATTAATCTATGCTATTACTATAAGTAGGTAAGGCATATTAGTTTATTATTTTGATTAAAATAATTTATTATAGTATCTACTATGCCGTACCTAGGTTAAATTCATTTTTGCCAAAAAATCACTTTTAAAATTGAATTATGTGTAATATAAAATATAATAATATACTTCAAAAGTTTCACATAACCACGAATAATATTTTTAAAATACAAAAAAATAACTAAAATCGTTATTTTTGGTTTTAATATATAATTTCGTCCAAATTTGAATTTAAAATGTATGTCAAAAATAACTGTGTTTAAATATTTTTCAGATTTTTTAGTTACTGTATAAACTATTTATGAGAATCTTTGTTTAAAATTTTCAATCCATAGCTATAAAAATTAAACATTTTATAATTTTTTAATTACATCAATTGATAATTTTTGAGAAAAAGTTAGAATATATTATAATACTTCTTTCACGTCTCACTGTCTAAAACAAGTTTACCAAATTTAAAATTGAATTCGGAATCCAGTGAGGAAATGTTTTGAAAAAACTGTTTGAACATTTTTTTAACCTATAGGTAGGTCATTATAAACTTCTAAGGAGAAAACTGTATGAATAAAAAGCAAAATAAACAGACGTACAAAAAAAACGGGTAAATTGATGAAGCTCTGCTGTACAGTATGTTACAGGTGGGATCACTGTAATGGATAGTGTTAAATTTAATATAATATCATTGTACCTATACAAAAAACGACAAATACGTATTTGTATATAATAATATACTTGAGAAGTTTCAAGTACCCACGAGTATTTTTAAGTTACAACAAAATAAATAAAATCGTTATTCTTGTTTATTTAATTTTTGATTTCGTCCTTATTTGAACTAAAAATAACTATAAAAAAAACTGTGTTCATATATTTTTTAGATTTTTTGATTACAGAATTAACTGCTAGCTACTTACATATTATGGAACCTTGTTTTACATTTTTAATTCTTTGCTATAAATGTTGAACATTTCATACATTTTTAACTACTAATAATTTGTAAATTTTCATTTTGATAAATTTCGTCAACAATTGAACTTTAATACTTATAAAAAAATAGTGCCCGTGGGTTTTTATCAACTTCTATTATAACAACTTTGAAGGAACCTTGAATTAAGTTTTCAAGCTTTTTTACCCAACAAATTACATTTTATTGACATTTAAAGAATAAAAAATTTAAAAATTTAAAATTAAAAATGTCTATAAGTAACACAAAACGAATCAAAATATTTAAAAAAAATGTTTACAAAATGATAAAATAAACATTTAATGAAAATTTAAAGTACCTACGACAAAATAAGAAACTCGTATGATAATTTGTTAATTTACGGGTATATCCATGTCTAGCTTCAAAAGCTCGTAAAATTAATTTGACTTTCCGGTAAACTTTTTTTTTGTTCAATGTAGGAAAACTTAAAAGAAATCTTATATTAAATTGTCAAAGCTTAGATATAAATAGAATATTTTTTTATAAATTTCTCACTCAAAATCATTTTCGTGATTTTGATCATCTGTTAACTTTAGATGCTCATAAAAAATTATTGTGGATTTACGCTCAACTTTTTTTTTTGATTTTCCCTAACATCAACTTATGAGAACGTTGTATTACATTTTTAAGTTTTTTGACAGGCTGAAAATTCTCTATGGACAATCATTTAAAAAAAAACAAATAAAACTCAAAATTTTCTTATGCCAATAAATAGCTCAAAAAGAGTTGCAATATTTCTAAAATTTTATGGTGCATATAAATTACTAGTATAAATATTCAGTAAAAATATCATCTATAGTCTGTTATTTTTTAGAGTTACATTAAAAAACAAAACTAATTTTTTCAAAACTGGTTTTGCGTAAAAATCTCTGTTTTTCCATAATTTTTATTTGTTTTTCTATTCGCCTTATAAACTATTTTCTTATTTTTAAAACCTCTATTTTAAATTTCCATTACTATTTTTGAACCCTAAAAGTACCAACTAGATTTACTTTTCTACCAGAAAAGACGCAGTTGAAGAAAATTAAAGCATTTTTACTGTCCCAAAAAGTGATGACAGTCACAAAAAAAAAACACGTATCATTGTAAAATCAATAAATTCATCACTCAGAATCTAAAATTGAATTGTTGTACAAAATTAATTTTATAAAGCATTATTTTTATTAAGTATAAAATATATTTTAACACATTATTATATGCCACTATATATTAATTTAATGTTCATTTATTGAAAATTATACACTTTTAACTATAGAAATAATCCTTAAAAAACTATAATCAACAGTTAATCATATTGAGTTATGTGGACAAAAAAATGGATAACTACGATAAACATACAATTCCTTTTAATGGTTTAAAAATTAATAAAAGGAAACGATACATCTTTTATTATAAATTATACGGATTTTATCCAGTGTACTTACTTTATTTTAGGTACTCTCGCCCGTTTAAACGATGTTTTATGTACAAACACACTTTTAAATTGTAAATAGGTTACCTATCTACAAAAGTATAAAACAAAGTTATTATTCATATTATTATAACAACTTTTGTATTCATCATTGTGAAAATGTAAACAAAGATTTAATAATTAAAATTCCAATGCTTTTAAAAACGTCATTTATTTACATAATTAATATCATCTACAGACAACTGTTGTCTTTCTGCAGTTTTTCGTTGTTAAATTTTTGTGTACATTTATTTTATTTTTTTGTGATTCCTCGTATTAGTGTATTTTTAATAGGATTTCAAATAATAATATGGTTAAAAGTTTTATATTATACTACTATACCCAAAAAATATATTATAATGTTTTAGCTTTATGACTGAAAAGGTTTTTTAATTGGTCCAAAATTACAAATTTTTACAATAATATATAAATTGAAAATAAATCTCGGTGCATTATTGTTTTTAACTGACGTTTGTTCGACAAACCGACTTACATAACACCAAAATATCACTACGGATCATTATATTATTTCTCACACATCGTCTGCATGCGGATTAAAGGTTACAGATACTCAATTCACAAATGTGTACGTGGCTTAATGCACACACACATATACGATATTTACGATATTTAAATTTCTGTGTCACAAGTCTAAACTAGATCTGAAAAATATATCTCCCAGCTGATACACGTGTACAAACTACAAACTATAGATTTGAATGGCATTCGTGCTATGGCCTTTTTATACCAGTGTAATTTTTTTTATCATAACACCTCCAAGTGAAAACAGATTTGTTCATGGTATTTAAAACATAATAATGTGTACGTAATATTTTCTTGTAGAATTAACAGTTTTTGGAATAGAAGCTTGGAATGACTTGATAAATTAAAAACGTCAAACATCGGAAGTGTTTTATCTCGGAATAAGCTTTTGAAGCATTAAGCCAAAAGAACACGTCATTTTTCAAATCGCATTTTAATTAAATATTTTTCACGTTTACGTATTTTTTTCTCTATTATAAGAACTTATTTAACTAGAAAAACTAAGTTCTAAAATTGTTTTTTGATTGCAATCTAAGAAGAATTTCGGTAAATATTTTTTTTCAAATGAAAATAAATATCCACTGACATGATGATCAATATAATTAAATTGCATCTATAGTATACATTTAGCATTCAATACCTTCTGATATCTAACATAAATACAAAAAGCTATTATGTCGGATTGAGCAATTTTTTATATTATCTAGATTTATTTCTATTGAACAACTTTCTCGTTTCTACACAATTCAGTGGTGTTTTATTCTTTTTCATTTAAATTCGATGTCAAATCCCAAAATGTTTGGAGAACGATTCTGAACGGAACTTGCTGTAGGTTACTGTAGTTATTTACTATACTGTGTACTGTTTTACATTTGTACATTTTTCAGTGTATGTCAAAAAATTATATTTCAAGTTTTTTAAATATCATTGAATATAGTATAATAGCATATTGTGATATGATATGTTTAAATACCTTGCAATTTATACTGAAAAGTCATTTATATTTTTTTGATAATGATTTTTTCTATCATGTTATTTTAACTCATTCAATTTGGTTTTTATTAGACTAACGTTTCGATATCCAAGGCCATAAACGAATTTTTTTTACGATAAATGTCTATTAGATAGATACAAGTATTTTTACATTTTTTTCCAATTGAGTAATAACAATAAATATGACCGATACTTTTATATTTTAATCAGTGGTTCATTGGCTTAAAATTGTTTTAATATTAAGTATATATAGTACCTATGTCCAATCAGTCTTCTCCAATTCATACACAGTTATGATATTTAAAAATTTATTATCATATAAGATAATACATCATTACATTTATGTTTTAATGTGATTATTGTGATGATTTTAAAATGAGTACCAATACTTGTCTTAATTTAGTTAGCTACCACTCTTTAAGTGCTTTTCCATTTTGTGCTAACAATTGATTCTTCTATAGACTCCATGTACCTATTTACGAAGAAAAATTACCTATTTGTCTCTGAACAACCTGCGATCTTGTTATCTAGCCATTGTCAATAGGTTATTTGAGTGTAAAAAGTAAAATAATCAATATGACAGTAAAATAATACTTTATTGTGAAACGATTATCATATTATATTTTAAGTTAATCGCTCGTTAGTAATTTATATTACTTGGTAGTTTTAATAACAATTGCAAATAAATCAGTGCATTGTTAATGAAACATACTATTGTAAACACATTCATTAATATAATATGCAGACACGTCAAGTATACTTTTTTATAATCTTCTATTCGTGAACGATTAACATTAAGTACCTATACCTATATACCAGCTCACTATCTATATTATAATATATTATAAATCACGGGCGTGTTCTATGAACAAATACTTGCGTTCGTCGTAGATGTGGTTTTGAAAATTATTGTAATCTATTATAGAATTATACTATTATTACGTCCATGGTAATAAATGAACAATTTATTTACATAGAGCGGATCAATTGTTTACAGTAATATAACTTAATTATAGTCATACATAATATTACGACAAAAAGTGGCGGTATAATACACTTAAAACATTAAAAATAATAATTTATTACATGTTTTCAATAACAATTATACATATTACTATCTGTATATATATTATATATGTATTCCTTATGAATCGTACTAGTCTAGTATCATATTGTGGTATCACAGGTATCAACCATGTCATATTTATTGAATATTTGTATTATTATGAACGTAATATTTACTGTTAAGCTAATTTTATACTCTGGACCGAGAGTTTTTGTTAGTTAAATGTACCTATACATATAATTGTAGGTAGGTTAGTATGTACTAGGTAGGTAGGTACCTTTACACGTATGTATTCTAAATACTCTATAATATTCTATAGTCTTATATACTAAATATTCTTAGGGTATTTGGTTTTGAGCATTACTTCTTGTAAACATCAGCTCTATTATTATAAAATGAAAATAGTCTGTACAAATAATATTTTAAATAAATAATTCCATATAATAAAGAAATAGCTACAAAATATGATAAAAAACCTATTCAAATCATTAAACGTAAGTAAATTTTGGTTGGTATAATATTATAAATTATAATATTCGTATACTTGGTGGTACATTGGACATTGTTGTACTATTGTATTATCAATAATATTATTCAATCTGCTACTAGGCAGGTAATATGAATAATTATACCTACATTTTATATTGAAATAGCCAATAATATTATATCATGTATATTGATAACGATGGCTTCAATTTCGCTTTCCTCTCCCGTGACTTATATTAAGGGCACAAATTCCAGTAGCACACACCAGGTATACCTAATACATTTTTAAAAAGAACTATGTAGATATAACACTGCTTTATCTTCTTATATACAAAATACAAAATCCAAAATATCGTGAGTATTATTTTTCATGAATTAAAAACACTGTCTATCCCCCTGCATAATAAAAAAAATAATACATCGACGGTTCTCAAATCTTTATTTGCATATTATAGGTACCTACCTATTTTATTTGTAGATGATTAAATATTATTCTTCATCAGTCTCCTGTTTCAATGAAAAGGCTGCGTGTTTGAATAGGCAAGGATAAGTTGAGTTAAATTCTACTTAATTTTAAACGCAAATTCAGTTTTTTTCTAAAATTTATATTTTCCTTTATCACCATATACCAGAGTATCGGGTTTCCCAAGGAAATAGTATAATTACAAATGCTTTTCTGGACAGTGACAAGATATTCGTTGTAGCTATAAGTCGAAACTCAATAAATTCTAATCCAGTAATTAAATTGAATATACATTTTAAGCGGTATCGTTCGGACATAAGCATGATATTTTTTCTGAACAAGAGAGTTTTTTACTATTTCAATCCAATAATAATAATTATTATAAATGAATAAAAATACTATGCAAACGTGTTGGTACAAAAAATTAATAGAACGTGTGAGAAGAACATGATATTATAGTATGATGATGATTGATGGCGAAACACGAATTAATGGTGTATCGTATTTGAACTGTGCAATGCGATATGCCGATATTGTTTTGTTAAATTATTTTTTTTTGTAAAGCGAATTTCTAAGAAGAGAAAAATATTAATAACATAACTTATATACGGGCCATCAATGTTTTATAATAGAAACATTTTGTAGGAGTTGCCGTGCGCATAAATTATTGTTAAAAGACTATACTGTTGTTTTTCTATCATTATTATTATTATTCCATTTTTTAAACCGTGGTGAACAGAAATTACCGGAGTGAATAAAAACCGATCCGATGAGGGTATTCTATTGTTTTACACTATCGGCCACGCATTATTATTATTTTTGTTTTCGAGCAATTTCCTGGGGGCCACACCCCGTTTACGAGTTTTGACGCATAATTGGATTCTGACATTCAACAAACACACACACACAGTTCGTTACGTATAAATACAAAAGTAAAATAAGAAGAAAAAAAACGACTCGTGAAAAACTTGTTTAAAATCAAAAATTACGTTTCCGATATCGTGTAGGTCGAGGTATTAGGTAATATTATGGCACATGCAAAACTTCATAGTTTACACTTAAAAAAACATTTTTTTGTGCTATTGTTCTTGAAAAATAAAACAATAAATAATTCAAAACGAAAAATGTAAGCAATGTTGTTTTTAAAATTACGTTCTTCTTGAATGATTTTGATGGTCATATTTTTTGTTGATATTATATTATTGAAAGATGTAAGTAGGTAAGTTGATATAATTTTTTTTTAGACGATGAATTAAAATTACGCCAATACAGTGTACATTCATTAAATTAGTACCTACCTATGTTATATTAGTGAAAAAAATTAAACACCTGCAAAATCATCACCCAAGTGTAACAAAAATTAAACGTAAATAAATCGTTTAAATTAAATCTGATATTGTAGCTATTATTCCAAATTAATTCCAAAAAAATATATTGCTTGTTTGATAGATAAGTGATTCATTTTTTTATCAAACAATTATTTTTTTAAAACAGAAAAACGTTTCTATTTACTGAGAAACAAATATTTTAATCATAGGAGATATTTTACTCACAGCGACAATACTTAAAGAACTTTTATAAAATATTAACCAGTTTGTTAATTGATTGTTATTAAGAATTTGTACAAACCATTAAACCATTTGATAAAGTTTTTATCAATAGAGTAGTTTTTTTACAAATAATATTTAGTTAATAGGATTATTAAATGATAATGAGTTGTATGGTTATGTTTTTATTTTATGTGCAAATTGCAAAATATTATATATAGGTATCCAGGAATCCAGGAATCCAGGATAGGAAACTTGAATGTTAATGTCATATTTTTATACCAACATATTTGCATAATTAAAAATTAAACTGATGTTTTTAGTCTCTCGGTGAATCTCGTCTGGATTAAAAAAAAATACTATCGTGTCCTTAAATCCGCCCCTACCTATATTTAATTTTTCTCCGGAGTAGAAGAGAATATTTTTTATTAAACGTCATAACATTTATTTTATAATAAATCTCTGTTATACAACGTCTATATAAAATTTTCCAATGATTATTTTTTTTTTTATAAAAAATACTTCACCCAGGAGCTTACGTCAATAATAAAAATTGGCAAGTAATTTATATTTATAATATGTCCATGTCTATGGAAAAATAATTTTACGTGCAACATAAATATAAACGACGCATAAATACCTACTAATTACTATTAAATAAGTTGACTTGGGGACGTTATTGCTAAATATATTGTCTACACATACGTCGTAATTGACGTTACTTTATAGTTTACAACCAACAGTATTATTATGTGTTGATATCGGTGCAACTCAAACATAGCCATAAATTTCCATGTCTCAAACAACTGCGAGCAGATATTGAAATATAATATGATGTACCCAGTGCTCGAATTGGGGGGGGACGCGGGCGGACGGAGTCCGCTTTCATTTTTTTCATAGATTTCAGCGTCCCCCTTCATTTAATTAAGCGGGGAACGCTAAAAACGAGTCTCCCTCTGACCTCTGGGGATGCTTACTTTTGAACGGTGTATTTGGATTTTTTTTGTTTCGGTTATTTCTATTTTCTATAGCAAACTGCAAAGTAATGGTTATTTTTTCGCAGAAAACGGTTATCGTTGACGCACGATGTAGATAAAACGGTGTAGTCACTATCAATTGTACGTATGGATAGTGTATTTCATATACGTATGAATGATTATTACCGCCGCGGTGGTTTCATTGGTTGTACACTACCACGATTAAAGATATCATGTCTACCTTATCTCTATTATCTGCAAGTGTGATAATTTTGAAGTGATTTCGGTTGTATTGCCGCCGTATACGTGTTTCTACATTTTACTTTTGAGAACTTTTTGTTTAATTTTCACAACGGGTTACTTTACAATTTATTAGCTATGGAACGGTGTTTTTTCAACTAAAACCAGCGTCCGTCCTCAATTTTTTTTCCAATTCGAGCACTGGATGTACCTCGTAGGTATTATATTCTCATGTGGAGATCTCAGATCGCAAGGACCCTGTAATAAATGGGAAATGGATAACATGTTATGATAGGGAGGCTTTTCAATTTCGATATAATGTGAAATAACAAGATATTCGTTGCAAAATAAATAAACTCTGTGCCTACTGTGTACAACATTACTTTAAGAATTTAAAAAAGAGTTAATATCGATTAAAACAACTGATCTTATTTTTCTTCCGTAACGTAAACCGCTAGTCCGCAACTGTTTCCGATGATATACTTTGATTTCGATAAGTAAATGCGGATAAGTCTACGATAGAGATTTCAATGGCGTACGCCTCCCCCCCCCCATGTCTCCCCTATTCGATTTCCGACTGTGCGGTGGGCGCATAGGACGGGCTTCAGATATACGCATTCGATATTACGCGTTATACACTCAGAGCGAGCTCGTAGCGTACGTTTTTTTGAGGTCGTATCGATAATAATTGATTTCCGAAGGAATATAAAATATAACAACTCGGAGCATTTATCGAAATTTAGTAAAAAAAAAAAAATAATAAAAGACGAGTCTGCGGGGGCCCGGTCGCGGATATATACCTACGAGCGCGCGCACCTCTCTACGCAGTCACGTCTCTCGACTGCGACGGCGTACCGTATAATTACACCGAAATCAAAACCACAATTTATCCGGCGATATTATAATATTATTATTATTATTATTATTCCCCATACGGAATATTATATTATTTTTCTTACGAATAACGTTTTCGGTTTAGTTTTTTTCCCTTCTTTTCCGCAGTCGCCTTTCCTCCTACCCGTCCACCCCTCGCGTCATCATCGCACCGTCGTCGCATATATATATATATACACGTATAACATCGGTTCTAATTTCGACACGGTCCGTGTTCTGGATAACGACAAGAAAAACCGTCCGTTTTTCTGTACACGATGCCCCATTAAGCGACCGTGTGTGTGAGCGCGTTATACATACACACGTATTCGGATGATTTTTTTTTCGATTTCGTTACTATTATTATTTAATCCATTTCAGACGATTTCAATTGGTTATCATGTATTATAGGAGCGGACGGCGTTGTTATTATTATTATACGTCCCGTTCTCGTCGTGTGTAGGTACCGTAGGAAATTCGTACGAAGTGTATAAAAACAAAACAAAAAAAAAAAAAATGAAAATACTTATAAAGCATATTATACTTACCCGTCTACCTACGATATAAGACTTACGCGACCGTCCACACGGCCGAGACCCGATCACGGAAACATTAAAATAATAACGCAGTGTTCTTGTGGTCATTCCTTTACCTTTTTTCTCTATATTTTTTTTGTGGTTCGTTTATTTTACTTTACGAAGTCCGTTGTCGTGATTTCGTACACAACCGTGTCACACAATATCACAATAATATTATTTTATTAATGCCATTACTCTATATAATATTATCATATTGCGTCTGGAATGCGTAAAACGAAAACGGTGGGCTCGTCGTCGTGATCATCTCGATGTCTGAGTCAAATGATATTGTATGAATATAAAAATTATTTAACGTTGAAAAACTACGACGACATCAGTTTATGATAAATAATAAACAATAATATTATATTTAACAATGTCATTGTTTATGTGGAACAATAATTTATAACTAATATTATATTGTGTATACAGCTTCCTACGCATTATCATCAGGTACTTCGGTGACAATGCACATCATTTTTTTGCGCGCTCAAGTATAGAAACATTTAAAATTATTTTTCAATGCGTTTTGTTCCAAATTCGTGTTTAAAATGTAAATGTACTAACACAGGGGTTTTCGCCTAGGTTGTTGCCGGAATCGCAAGAACATTTTTTAACGTCTCATTATTTTACAATGTCTTGGAATCGTTTGGATTCTTAGATGAGCATGAAACGAGATGTTGGTTGTATAGGGTGCTGTTCTTTCCATTCATTCGAACAAAGCAAAGAAATCTGTTAAAGCGATCAATAATATTGTTTTCAACGAAATTGTGATTACTTTTGTGCTAACCCGAATTCTGGCCACAATCGTTTTTCGTATGAAATTATTTCAAATTTGAATACACTCATTCCAAATACTGAATAATGAACGGGTTTACCCATATAGTCACACCCAACTCTAACGTTTAACTTTTTGTTCATATAATTTCTGATATTATACAGTGTAAAAAATAATTATTATATACATTGCCGTTTGGCAGTACTTTTTATTTAACTGTAACGTCCCAAATCAAATATGCCACTCACGAAACCTTTATATGGTTAGGTAATAATATATTTATTTTGTATGTACACTGCTGTTCAATGGCTGCTCATTGCCGTTCGAGTACAAAACAAATATTATTAATTGTATTCGCCGCTTGTATTTTACTTATTAAATGTTTATTTATAAGATTATATTGTATACCTTTTATGATTTGGCAATGAATTATGTTTAAACACTATAATCGTCAGTAAAATTTTTATTCGATTTTCGCCTCATTTGTAGTGTCGCGTCTATAGATCTCAATTGTAGGCCTACAGCGAACAAACAGTATATAGACTTTTTATTTGACTTCCACTGTACTTTTGAACGAATAACGGTTCTAAACGAGTTCAATTTAATACAGTTGAATAATATTCTTAAAGTTTCTTAATAATCTGTAGATTTTAAATAAATTACTTTACTTCTACAAGTATTAATCAATTGGGCGTCCTAAAAGGCTATAAATATCGCTTTTAAAGATGATAACTGAATTAACCGACCATACTTTCTGGTGCGTTTGGATATTTATAATAATATGAAACATCGATTAGCGTCTAGAGTATAAGTGTAGGTACATGACAAAGACCAATTAAACAAATTTAATGCCAGCGACGTAATAGCTCTTATAAGGACTTTACGTAAATTGATCATATTATGAAATTGCAGGTCGTGATACAAATAAGTCGTATACGTATGGTAGGCATTTTTAGCTGGTCGTATACTCGGTTAATTATTGGTCATGGTACGAATTTGTCGAATACTTGAGATATTTCTCAGATCTTTTTGTTGATATTTTAATTTTTAAATAATATT
Organism: Sitobion miscanthi; assembly: GCA_008086715.1. NCBI lineage: Eukaryota > Metazoa > Arthropoda > Insecta > Hemiptera > Aphididae > Sitobion > Sitobion miscanthi. The sequence continues at coordinate 22,966,659 of CM017797.1, forward strand.
CACTTCGGATGTCCAACAATATATGTTAATAATTTTATGAATAGAAGGATATTAAGTGTAAGACTGTGGAATGATTCTAGTCCATTGATTCTCGTTCTATAACTTCCTTCGAAGGTTTATCCGCCCATAAAATTGATGAGAAATTCGCATCAGGGTAGGTATACATAATTGTCAAATATATAATAATAATAAAAAAATAACGACAAATGTTTATGATGCCATATATTAATACAATCTAACTTCGTTAAATCTAAATTTTAACTTCAACTACATCAAATTTACCAAGTCTGACTGTATTTTTAAATAATGTATTGGAAAATTATTAATAGGACAACACCTATATGTTTCATGGAGCGTAATATAATGTTGCGTTTTTTGTATGGTATTAAGATAAGATGGGCGCAATCGGGAATTATATAAATAAAAATTACATATAGCCATATATAGGTACATATAGGCGCAAATTGACTAAATTTTTTGGGCCCTCTTCCCATAGGCCATATTGCTTAGTACCACAGAATATAAAAATTAGTACTAATTACTAGATTTTAAACTGGGAGGACTTGACCGACGTGTGAGGGGACTCAGTCCCTCCAAGCCCCCCCCTATTTGCGCCTTATGTTATAGTTAAAACTTTGAAAGTAAGTATAAAGGGTTATGAAATATTTATTTGACTGTGGTTATATGTTTGAGTATGTTGGTGTAATAAAGGGGGGTGGGGGCAGAGCTTTCCCCCTCGGTTATATTAGATATTTTAATTTGGTAGGGGTCGCTAATGTTGTATATTTCATCAGAGTATCTCCAGTCTCCACTGATTCTTTACTAATTATAAATTGATTAGTTTGTATAACTAAAGCTTGACAATTGAATAGAAGGTTCTTCATAAGTATTTATTACTGGAATCAAAAAATCTTAAAAATATATAACCACAATTTTATTTTTTTTATGGATATTTTAAGTTGAAATTTGTACGAAATTAAATATGTCCCCAAACAAAGAACAAATATGTTAGTTATTTTGTTGTACTTTAAACATATGATTTGAGGGTACTTGAAACTTTTAATGTAAGTACCTATATAATTATATTTTATACACACTTTAAAACGTATACCTACTTTATGCTTCATCGTACTCTGTTTGTTTTTTACTTTTAAATTTGAGTGAGTATGAATTTAACTTCTATTTACGTGTTTAAACGACTGTGAAATTCTCAAGAGAACATAACTTAAGTCGATAAGTCATGTAAATGTTGAGGAAACATATTATGTTATAATAAATCAGTAATAAGTACCTATATTAGGTACCTGTACAATTTATTTGTACGCCATGACCTTCGAGTAACACTTTACACGTTATAGAAGAGCCGTTATCGAATATATGTTGATGAATTTAGTGCATAACACTTATAATAGATATATCAAAAAAGTAAAATAAATTACATTTCTCAATACGTATTTATGAGTACGCTATTACAAAAACAATTATTGATATGTCCCGTTTTTTTATTAGAATCAACTTCGTCTATTATATTTTCTTGTAACAAAAAATGTAATGTACACTGGACGTATTATATAACTTCTGAGCAATTATTTAATACTTAACCGTTTGTTGAAAGAATATACTATATACATGCCGAGCGTTTTCGATTATTGTTTTCCTTCGATCATTTAATCATTTCTTTGTTTTTGAATCGTTTTCTTTTTATTTTAAAACATATTATTTCAGTTTCTCGAAACAAAGTTTGATGATTTTTTTTTTTTTTTGAATCGTTTGTGAATTATGGATCATATATTTTAGCGTATGACAACTGTCGCAAACCCTCTTTTCCATTTTGTTTCAAAACGAAGAGAGGGGGCAATTCCGGCCTTATGCTACTGTTCGATTCCTCGTTTCATAAGTTTGGCATTTCCAATTTAAAATTTCATATCGTTTTCCATTTGGCTATATAGGTAGAACTGCCTTGTCAGAAATACCTTTGTATTCATTGAAGGATCACTTTTATATTTTTATGCGAAAAAGTGTATACGAAGCAATTGCATAGAAGAAAAAGTACCACACGAGGGAATATTCGAAACATAAACACAAACCATTCGAGAGCCTAGAAATTAAAATATGTTTATGCAATATGATTTACGACGTAAATAATATGTGTTTTCGATTAAATTTATATTTGTACAAAAAAAGTTTACATAATATATTATGGTATACGGCAAAAAAATATCAAATAAATTATCTCCGTATAACATGTATCATATTATTATATCAGCCAATGCATCATGTTATACGAAATATTATAGTATGTACAATAAATTATTTTAAAATGTATACATTGATTTCTAATTACACACTCATTACAATACTATGATACAAACGTCAAAAACAATTAGGTACCTATATAAATAAATAATAAAATAAACTATACAAATAATAATAACAATAATATTATGATGAGAAGGATATAAAATAATAATTATTATTATTATTTATAATAAAGTATTATTACTGAGAAACGTCTACGATGCCGGCCATCACTAAGAGTTCGATTGAACAGAAATTGTAACCTTTGAGGATTTTGAAAAGTCCTTTGTTTCCCCAGTTCGAATTCCACGAATTCATCGCCAACCAGTATTCAGTGCCGTCTCCGTCGACGCCCCATCCGATCAACTTGACGTGATGGTATCCTATAAGTTCACCTGCTGTAGACTTGTAAATTCCTGTAAGTATTGCAAACGCACAACGTTAACGCACAAGCGGACTTACAACTATACTGGTCTTAGATCTTACACGCACAACACTATATAGGACATCAATGTCAGTGATGTAGTGTTACAATAATTTGGGACAAGAATTATATTATTCACTAAAAACTAAAATTAAAATCAAATTCTGTCAATTTTTCACCACACCTAGGTATATACGTATTCATATTACAATCAATAGATTTAGAAATATGCGTTATTAATGTTTCAAATATAGATTTAGATTCAAATTTATAGTCCATATTTATTACTTAATTGTGACAAATAATATATTATGCGAATTCATATAATTCCGGTCCCTAGTTATAATACAAGTACCAACCTTCTTTATAGCCCATAAAATTCTCGTACACGTACATGAATGCAGTTACAGGGCCGTAGGTCATGATCTCCTGTTGGATTTGTTTGACGTTCGTCCACGAAGTCATGTAAACGATCGAAGCTATGGCAAAAAAAAAAAATAATACATTAATAAATTATTTGCATGTGATAGGTGCTGTTGTGCGTAGGCACTTTTAAACACCACGAAACTTGATTAATATATTCCGTTATGCCTGTATATTAGTTTTAGAGGCAATATATTTATAGAAGTGTTCACGAAAAAACCATTGGAAATAGTTGTGAAAGATAATAATATTAAAATATAATTACTCTTATGTAAATCGTCTTCGTATTTAACTTTATAGTTTTTGTTAACACACTTTTCTCTGCAAACCGTCATTTGCGTTCTACGGAAACTCGAACAATTTTTCAGGTTGCCATTACCATAGTGATTGCAGGGCCTGATTTTATACGGTTGGCAACCCTGTAAAAAAGAAAAAAAATCAGAAATCAATATAATATTATGGTATGATTATAAGCTATATAATATTATTTTACGTTAATTTACCTGATTAAATTATGTTCATAGTAAATAAGTATTATTAATTTGTCATATGTATTATTATATACCTCATTGGAATCGAAGTTACCACCAGTCACAATTCCTTTGCTCATGGTAAGTTCCCAAGCTTTAAACGCCGAACCGCCGTCACAACCCATTTTTTCTTCATCGCCGCAAGACAATAGGTTTTGTGCGGACAAGTTGTCGGTAAATTGTCCATTACTCGCTATACAAAGCCGGTCCGAAAATGTCGAAGCTACTGCTACCGCCTAAAACACCCATAGACCGAACGGTAAGCTTAGATTGTGACCTTATGGCCAGGGATTGAAACCAAAAATATTTTTTCCTACTTCGATTATGGTTTTGGTCATCAATATTTATTTTTTCCGATTTCGATTTCGATTTTAAAGGTATTTTTTTTCCGATTTCATTATTGCTTTTGAATATCAGTTAATTTTTGGTTTTGATTATCGGTATTGATTTTTTTAGATTTCGTTTCTAGTTTCGATTTCGGCTTTTAACGGTATATTAACACTATTAATTTACCCAGCTAGAAGCACAGTTTCCTTGGTCCTTGACGTCACCGATGACATCTGCACAACTGCCGAAATACTGACGTGCATCGAATTCTCTTGGTATATCTATTTTGTAACTAATGTCCACGGTCTTTCTACTTGTCGACCAGTTGTCATACATTGTTTTTTGAACCAATTTCCGAGCTCTAGACGCGAAAGTCTAAAAAAAAAACCCATTGTAAATCAAATACTAAATCAATTGCAATGTAATACACTTTGAAAACGTTTAAGGATAATATAACACGACCCTAAAACTGTATAACGTTAGGCACCTACTGGGTTAGGTGAGGTATATATATTATATGCCACCTACTGTTGCCACAACGATGGTGGTGGTTCACCAATGCGATATAGTTTTGCGAAAACGGTCAAAATATTTATCAGCAGAATCTACCCCCATTTTACCGCGATCGTTGTGCGAACACGTTTTAGACAAATACTATGTACTTTAACATACTTGACGTATAAACCGGATGGATTTTATTGAAATTCAATACGCGTACGGGCGTCGACAAAAGAGTTTGAAAACGACTACCACCGACCCTTATTGTAAAGATATTTCAATGGAAATTCGCGTCATACAATATGTGCATGGAGGCTGCAAACCGTTTACTACGCATAATAGTCAACTGCAGGTCCACTGTGGCGATGAGTTTTTATTATTTAAAAATAATAATAATAGTAAAAATAATAAAGGTATCATCTACGACGTACCTCGTAAGACGATTCGGCAAAAGCCGTGTCGATTGTGGCGGCCACCCATGTGACGGATAAAACGAAAATCACGAGGGAAATAATCGAACGCATAATTTATTTCGTTGAGTGTGTCGGAGAATGCGTAGCTCGTTACAGGTCTTCAAGATTCACCGCGATCGTATAGACGATCGTCGTCGTTTATCAATAATAATTGTGAGAACGTTTCGATATGGTCTCATTTATATATATCGGCTGCAATTAAAACATAAGCTGTACCATAAAACATTGTTAAAACGATATTATATCATATAATATATTATAACAGCCTGTTATGAAGCGCGTGAGATATCTTTGGTGATTAAGTGATTTGTGTTTTATGTGACACAGTTCAAACAAAAAGAACACTTGTTTAGTACCGAGACAAGAATCAAATCCAATAATTCTTAATGAATGACGTACATTAAGTCACTTAAAACCCCCCCACTCAATTTTTTAATAATACTAACGAAAATGTCAAATCATATCGATTATATAATAGTGTTATTTTGCGTGTCGTTTATAACATTTGAAATATTGCATGTTCTTTTTTTCTGAGTAACTATAGCATTTTTGTTTTTTTTTTTATATAGGTAATATATCTAATCCATTAATATGCAACTGTTGCCTTATTGGAAGGTATTAAGGTAATTTTTAGTCTGATACACAAGTGCTTAAACAATTTTTGATTTGCACAATTTATCAATAATCGTTAAGTAGGCACCTATGTTGTATCAAGTAGGCACCTATCGTATTATTACACGTTGGCAATATACTATTGCAAGACGTTATAGATAATATTATTATAAATTTTAATCGTTGGCTACTACAGACACAAACTTATTATATAAGTAAATAAGTAAATAAAATAAAAATTGTATCAAGAACAATATTACGGTTAGGTAGGTATAGGTAGCTAATTGTTTTTGTTAGCTTGACCCAGACAAAACATATTTGTACAAGCTTATGAATTACAAGTGTGTTTCTCGCATAATAGTAGGAATATGCATTTTTTTAAATTGTTACTATGATTTTATGATTAAATATGATACAAAAGAAAATTTTATTGAGGTCAAGATCAAACACTATGGTACAATAAGTATATATTATTGTGACTAAGAAATATTCAAATTATATCCCAATACCAAAATAATATTGTACCAAGGATTTAACTAGTAAACTAGGTATTGATATGATTATAAGTGGCAGGATCACATATTATTATGTCTACAAAATAGTAGTAATAATATCAGTAAGTGGTATTTAAAACTATAGTCATCTTTCAAAAAAATATTATCTTTTCAATAAATTGCAGCTGGTTTTAAAAATATTCCGCGATAAAAATATGTCATTCTCAGAATTAACCTCTGTTATATAATTTAATATCAAACCGTCATAAAATTAATTTAGTTGACGTGTTAAACGTAAAATGTATATGAATTATTATATATGTTCTGTTTTTTTTTTTTCATTTTTTTTTTTTATAATAGCCAATAACTATTTTATTGCCCTGAATTCCACGCCTAACTACTGGTCTATCTACCCAGTATTATAAAAAACAATATTTTTAACACAAATTACTGCAGTAAAATTAATGGTAAATACTAAATACATACTGTAAAACATATTGTATACATCCGTTTCCCTCCGTGTAATAACTTTACCTTGGCTATATATAGTACAGTTATATATTATACATGCGTTCACCATTATTTCTAACCAGGGATGAGGATATTATTCTGAGCTGGAAAGATATCTTTATGTCTGTGGTACATACGCCTTGTCAACCCTGAAATTCTAATTATTTTGTGAACATGTTTATAATTTAGACATGATAGACTAAATCGCTAAAATTTTAGTTTTACAGTTAAATTTCAACACTTACTATACGTACATTTACGTTTTTTTTTGATACACTAATTTTTTTAAACAGTAGTTATTAAAACAAAACTTAAATTTTTACACTTAATTAAAGTTTGATTTCTAAATGAATGTTATACATGTCAATACTTTTTGACTCGAAGGATTATTGAAAAATGTAAAATTGATAATAATTTCATATTATTAAATTGTATACGCAGGCTCTGTGCAGTAAGTCTTACGTGTACCAATGTACCTACCTACTTTTGCAATTTCACGTATCAATGTTTAGACATCATACATTATACATTTAACTCAAAACTACACCTTATTTTCATAGCATCATTATATTATTTTTAAACAGTTATGAAGTATTAGTGATTTGATACATTGCATTTCTGACCCGTTGCTATTATCGTATAATAAAACATTTAATTTTATTATTACTATTTTTTATCCAAACAATACCGCATATGCCTAATGGTTCTCTGGACAGTTGAAAAAGATCTATTCGCGTTTGGAATGTGATAAAAAAAAAGTCGTGTTGAAGTGTATACCTATTGTAGGTACCTACGTATAACGTATTTAACACGATTAGGTACCAGCTATATCACTATTTCGTCGCCGTGGCCGACGATAATAATATTATATAGTAACAGTTGTTTTTTTTTCAGTAACAATATATCGACTGTATACAGGTACGCGGTGAAAGACATTAACCAGAAATAAATAGTAATTAGATTTTACGAGTACGTTTCATTTTTGACAGAATTAATGATTCCAATGAGCGCAGTTGATGTTGATTGATTCAACGGGGAACTTCATTAAAAACTATGCGGATACCTGCCGAGCTGACAATGACTGGCCGCCTTTAAAAAAAAAAAAAAAAATGTATACGTATATATATTAAAAATAAAATAAAACAAAAATAGTCACGAGAAAGAAATTACAAAAAGGAATACAATTAATTAATAAAATAATAATAATAATCAGAAAATATTGTGTTCGTGTTGATTAAAAAATGGGCTACGCGCATTCGATTGTTCTCCGTCGTGGATGACGACATTCATCGGCGGGACATCTTTTTATTAGCTTTTATTAAAATAGTAATATTAAGATGGATGGAAAAAAACGATTTCCGTTCGAAAGCCATCTGCCCTCAGTGTTCCTCCTGACACACCGTTTTTAATTGTTCCGAAAAAATAAGAACCATTTGTTTTAAACCACGGTACAAAATATCATACAACGCGTACCTACGCATAATAAAATATTATGTATATCATATTATTATTAGGTTATATAGTGTGCAATCGGACCCCCATCCGTTCTACACGTTTTCAACCGGATGGCTTACCAATATGTACCAGTGAGTACCTATATAATACTTATACCTATGTGAACGGTATTTTTTTCTCCTATGTAATATTTTACGAATTTTTTATTTTTATACAAAACCATTTCACTTAAATACGATATACCGTCCACCTTGGAGACATTTGCACATATAATATGCTATCGAAATTATTTGTTAAAACAACGCACGCGATAGAAACATTAAAAACGAATTTAAATTTTATATTAAAATAGAATATAAATGGGTAGAAAACGTACGTTTTTACAATAAATTATTAATGAGTTCTAGGTGATTAGTATTTAATAGATGATGTGCGTTCATCGTAGTCGTCGATGGACCTTGTAATTTTGCTATACGAAATTGAATTTTTAACTATTTGTGAACACAATATAATACAATATGGTGTATTTCATACTGAGAATATTACGTGTTGTTTATTTGCAAAGGTAAATTATTATATTACTTAACTTTAACAAACAAAGCGTTATTGTAACATCAATATTCTAATATTATGCTCTCATAAAATTACAATAATGTAATATCCCATACTAGTACACACATTATTGTCGTATTAACAGTGAGATTATAGATATTTTTTTTTATATATTGTAATAACAATAGATAGTATGTCTTTCAATCTAAATTAAATAAAAGAAATGTAAACAGATAATGTGAGTATACTTACTGTTAGATGGCCAATAGAAAACCGTAAACCTATAGATAATATTATAATAATATTGTCCGCGATACATAACTGCGTTTGAAATTTAAAAATGTTTTTTATAAGGTTTACTATGATTTTTTTTTCAAACTCAATTATTATATGATTGGCGTATACAAGTTCAAAGAATAATAAATTATCGATTTAACATCCAAAAAGTGCGTTATATTTTTGTTCATCTTCTGAAAGAAAACAATTATAATAATCGATTGAAATGCCTATTCAGTAAATATGTTCAATTTTAATTATAGGTATAGGTACCACACATATTTATTCTTTATCGTACTCCATGAAACGATCGATAAAAAACAAATTCAAATCTCAGACGAATGTAGGTATATTATTATATTTTGATTTGTAGCAAATGTTGTATTTGGTTCCATCCAAACAAATCAGTTAATTTCAATTCTTTTATACTTTTTTCTTATAATGATATTTTGTGATACAGCATAATATATAATATTATAATGTATTGATGGAACACGTCATGATCTATTATGTTTAATTTATGTTGTTGTGATAATGACATATTATATAATAAATATATTATAAGCCTCTAAAGACCATACCAGTCTCCTGTGGTAATTTATCATGTTTGTCATGTTATTATATATTTATCGTGGAATATACAGTTTGCACTGACCGACCATATATGTGTCAACTATATAATATAATATGAAACACAAATTTAAATTGCTTCCTTGACTTTGAAGGAATAGATTAATTTTTTTCTCAACCGATTTAACAATTAAAATATATCGCGTTATTCAAATATGTATTGCTTGTGTTATACTATACGTTAAATTGTACCTTTACATGACGACAAACGCTGAAAAATACTTATAGGTACCTATAATAATCGTCCTGATAGTATTATAACAATATATTATAATATATATTATGGCCCAGCAGTATCTTTAGTATCACGCATAAATCGAATAGAGACAGCCTAGTCTTGTTGAACACGATATATGGCTATATAATATGGTAATTCAATATACCATGCTCGCCATTATTCTATTCTTTAGTTATACATCATATTATAAGAAGGTAATATATGAACAGTGGTGTAGCTAGAAATTGGAGGGGTTGAAGGGGAGGGGGGGGGTCAAATAAACTTGGTAATTATATCAGGTTTGTTGCCGTTTTTGTATATAAATAATTGGAGGAAAAATTTCAATGGAACGGATTAAACACCCCCCCCCCCTCGATTACACCACTGACTGTAGATACTAAGGTTATGCATACGATATAAAATGTAATAGGTATATAATGTTTAGTCCTGTACTCATTATAATATACCTACTCAGCCAACTTCTACAGATTATAAGATGGAATATTTATATGAATACTAAATTGAAAACATATCAAAATGGACCAAAAAGAATAAAAAAAAAGGTGGGCATGTGGGTGTCACTTTGCTGTAAAGTAGTTTACAAGACGTGAGTCACTGTAATGGATGGTGTTAAGTTTGAATTCAATGATACAATATCATTGTACAAGAAAAATGGTTCTGAGCGAAGACAGTCAGCCTATGATATTACTTAGTATATATTTTGATGATATTATTATGACTAAAGTAATTTCTATATAACCTATTTAAGTGGAACCTAATTTTAAAATATTTTCAATCCTTCCCTATACAAGTTGAACATTTTATAAATTTTCAGCTACAAAATAATTATTGAATTTTAAATTTGATACCTTTTATCAAAATTCCAACTTTAAAAGCTTATAAAAAAATTGTATTTATATATTTTTCAACTACTATAATGATATTATATCAAGAGCCTTGTATTCAATTTTCACACATTTTTTTTTTTTTTTTACTGGACAAAACATAGTATTTACAATCTGTATTTACAAGTTATACATTAAGTAAATGTGATGATGAATGATTGACAGGAAAGGGAAGTCGCCCAGTGACGGCACCCAGTAATTGACAATTATAGAAAAAAAAAAACTGAAAAAATGTAAAACTGATAATATCCATAAACAGCTTAAAACGGGTAAAAATATTTTCAAAATGTTATGCTGTAAAAAAAAAAAAATGAAATTATAAACATTTAGTGAAATTGTTTTGTACCTACAGTTATTCGTTTTTGAAATACAACAAAATAAGAAAATTGCTACATGAGAAATCGAGTAATTATCCAATATTGTAAAAATATGAATTTCAAACGCTCATAAAAATTTAATTTGACTTTTTTTTTTTTTTGATAAAAGTAGACAAATTCATGAGGAATCTTGTACTACATTTTCAAGTCTTAGATTTTTTTATGAATTTCTAGCTCAAAATAATTTGTGATTTTTATGATTTTTACGTATTTTGTCAAGATTTGAACTTTAAATGCGTATGAAAATAAATAGTGACAATGGATTTTTAATATTTTTCAAATATCATTATAACAAAATGTTAGGATCCTCGTATCAAATCTTCAGGCTTATTTACCCAACAAATAACATTTTATATAAAAAAAATAAAAAAAACACACACACCATTGTAAAATCAATACATTGATCGCTCAGCTCAGAATCTAAAATGAATATAGATATCGTTTTATAAATATATATTTGTATGAGTACCGATTATAATATATTTATGATTGTTTTTAATATAATATTATAAAACAAATATTAATATGTGTTACCATATTAAAATAACGCTCTGCTCCCTCTGAGATGCATTCTCAAATACGCCCCCGAATGTTGACGTAGATTATATTGTTCCTGCAAACAGTTTTTTATAAAGATCATAAAATCGAAAAAACAATTTACTATGTATATAATAATTATAATTATAAACAGGTGCCTATATCTACTTGTTTTTGGGGAAAAATAACAATATTTAGTTTGTTTTTTGATTAAAATAAGTTACAAACGTCGTATACGTTATTTATTATCAATATATATATATGACTATAATAATAAAATATATTGGATGACAAAAATAAAAATAATGTAAGTATTCAATTCAACACAAATTTCGATTGAATAGAAATGAGAATTGAATTTTAATTAGTATATTTTCCACTTGTACGAAGATAGAGAGATAAAAATATATCATACTATCACAATATTACTCACCCCTCCCCGCACCGACCAGGCCATCATAACTAATTTAATAAAATTGCAGCGGCGCACCTGATTATTGTTTGCCACATTTTAGTGGTAAGACAAGGGTCGTACATAATATTATAAATACGGTCGTGGTCGCAACTATGTAACAACAGACGCAGTGCGGGTTATATTATTATTATAATATTAGTACGTAATAGTGACGGATAATAATTAGAAAACACTGCTCCGATAAAGATAGGGACCGTGGGAATATCAAAACGCTACTATAATTAATTACGGCGATGATTTATACTTTTTAATAACAGCGTTGTTTCCAAAAAATGTAATATATATATTATATTATTATTAGTTATACATATATAGTATCATTATTATTAACACGCCATAATGCAACCACGGTCCATTGGTCACAATCGATTATTATTTTCCCCGTCGGCCCCGGGCGGATTTGCATTTGTTTTTACTGCTGCAACGGAACTAGAAACGAAACTAAACACAAAATGTATCACTATACGTTATAATAATTTATACGTATTATACGTCTAAGTGTATATAATAACGATAATACCGGCTACGGCTGTTACACATACTATATACATCTGTTACCTATACCTATATATGTATGGTGTAGGTATCCTCCGATGTGTTCTAGTTGATTCGAGAATATCGCTATATTTGCTTTGTGCACGAACACGTCTATTATTTTATTGCCCACGATGAGCACACATGTCTGCAGTATATAAAAACAACATTATGGTAACCAGTTGAATTTTTATTTTTATTTTTTTTTTTGGTAGGACAGTACAATGTAAGTATAGTCAGTAGATACCTACTTTTTTTTGCTACATTGTCATATTGCTATGAAAGTATGCTGTTAATAGCACCTACGTGAATTTATACACTTGTTTTTGAAAATATCACAGACCAATACTTCTTATTAACTTTTTTTTCATAATTCGATTATTCATTTTTGATATGGGTTTATTTTTGATTTTTGGTGTTCGCCTTGAATTTTTTACGATATGATGTTCAGTGTTTTGCACTTTTCTAGGATTATGAATGAACCTATTATAATATAATAATGTTACAATTATTAGCAACCAAATATGTTACACTTGAACACGATCTCTTGAAAACATTCTAATAAATATTTTTATTTTATACATATATATTATTTTCATTTAATCTACTAATACATTTAATAGGTAAACCTAGGTATTTATAATTTTTAATCACGAGACCCATCAGAGTGTAACTTATATTTTCAAAGAGTTATCACCACAAAGACACATACATATAGGTTCAGGTACCCATAATACGTTTTACTTGTATTTATATTAAAATGTTAAATAGGTACTATTTTCTTCTTCTAGTGGACAAAATACTAAATTTTCAAGTACAGCGTGATGAGTGGTTGTATATTATAAAGGCTCTGGTGGATCTATCCCCCTCATCGTCACCTCAAATGCGCCCCTGGCTCTGTATACACGTAAGTAACGCTCCTGAGTGAGCGGGCATTTTTTAATAATATATTAGCTACATTTTAAAGTGTTATATCTGCAGCAAACCGTAAAAATAATACTCTCCACATTACATAATTGCAGCACGTTTCGTTATTATATACAGGAACGTGTGATGTCAAAGTAGCCTATACCTCATCGGTATGTATCAATATATTATGTATAGCATATGATATTATTATTATGTATGTATAGGGCACATTTTCCGTCTACGTGTAAAATATTGACGACTCGTTTCGAGTATTAATTTTAATTATTTCTGCACCATCCTAGGCGTTCGAATCGCGGAACACGTCATTCCTGCACATTGTATTTTGCGTATAATATTTATACACGTTATATCTATATAATATAACATATTGTGTATGATTGAACACGTGGCAAAAAGTTTTTTGCACTTCGTTTGAAGTTACCATTATAATATATGTTATGCATAAATCAGAATAGGTATCCGACTTAGTAGGAAACGAAACCATCTCATCTCAATATTCTATAAAAATGAACCTAACCAAATCAAAGGTAATTCTCGGGTGACCTTGGAGACACTCAATATTATCTACCACAAAACAAAGGAAGGGAAGCCTGGCAGAAAAATTGGAAGAAAGTATCACACGTAAGTGTACACACAAACTAAGAAATATAAAAAAATCGAAATTACCCTTTATTTTAAAAAGAAATGATGAAATAGTAACCACCAGAGTCAGAATAGGATACACGCATTTAACCCACTTCTTCCTCATCGCCAAAGAACCGGGCCCACATGCGACACATGCGAGGAAAACCGTACGATCAATCACATTGCGACCAAATGCCCAAAATACACCGAGACACAAAAAGTCTGTATTAACCCAGCCTCACTCCATCACGGTCTTAACAAATACAACACGGAAGCAATATATTTATTTTTCTATAATATAAATTTAAGTCAAAAATTGTAATAATAATGTAATTTTGTTCTACTTATAACCTGTATCTTATCTAAAAGTAGGCTAATAACTTTAGCCGTTAAAAACTTGACAGATATTAAAAACATATGTTATAATATGTATATATTGTACATATGTATATATGCAAATGGTCGTGAAAGTCGAGAAAGGGCAACCCTCTCATAAGTCCGTATAGCCGCGCGGATCGCAATTATTATAATCCACGAACTATTGTAGAATTAACCATTCTATGGTTCTTTACACACTATATATGGTCTACATTTGTTTTACCATATTCTACGTTTTTCACTATACTTTTTTAGAGACTGTATAATAATACTGCGTGTCTTCAAACCGTTTCTACATTTGCCGCACTGGTTATTATAATATTATAATACATTTTATGACATATTCGTCCGACGCGTGAAATCAACAAGAACTTTTCCAGTTTGGTATACCTACTTATTATGTCGGGAATCAAAACCTCGATAGTTCAAAGCTCCAATAATAGTAGTGAACCGTAGCCCGGAGGTAGAAAATTTTGACATTGCGCATTTTTTTCATTAGTACATGAAATATTTCAAGACCGACGTAATCCTACACTATATACATACATATGTACGGTGTATACAGTAAGTTTACAGTTTTAGACAGTATTCTCATCTGCCCGCGGCCCATCCGCTACACGTGCATATTACATATTATAGGTACGCAGTTAGCACTCACACTACACACAATGTATAATATTATAAACGTCGGTGATTAGCTCACGGGTATGGTATTACGGTGTTTATTTCAACAAAGTAAATTGTTTCAACACATTTATATTTTATACATATGATATCGCGCTCGATTTAATACTTTCCCGTCAAATTTTTACTCACACCGTTTACCGCCGGTATCGTATGCCCTCTTTTACCTATCGCATAATATAAATAAATATATATATAATATATATATATATATGAATTTGCGATGGAGAACGTATGCACAGCTAGGTGCAGGTACCATAATGACGCGCGTAAAAAATTACACAGTGCGCGTTTACTATTCGCAACGATCGTCCATAATCGTCGTATATATTTATAATATTACGTAAAATCGTAGTTTTCGTCCGTGGTAATATTTCAGTCACGTATCGTACACGTTTTTAGACGCAGGGCGGGAGGGATATTTCTTTTTAATTTTCGTATCCTCGCGCGGTGCGTAGACGGATTCATATATTATTATAGCACTGCAGGTTTATAAATGTAGGTATAGTACACTGTAATGCACGAGCGAAGTATTCGTTCCATTGTGATGAAACGGTTTCTGATCGATAGTTATCTCGAGTACGATACTATTGTTTTATCGGCGATATAAAAATTAGCCTCGAGGCGAGACTTTTTTTTTCACGTCTTCCGTACCTATAATACTACTACACGTGCCTATATACCTTCGTATACCTATTTACTATTATTTTCGATATTTTGTGTCAGCCGTGTGCAGTACGCAATGTTTCGATTTTCGTATATGCGACAAAGATAATTATTCACACGAAATTCAATTACAAAAAAAAAAAAAAAAACGCAGCTATTAAAGTCGCCACGCGCGCATACAGAGTTTCGTTCTCGGAGACGTGTCGCAGACAGAAATAATGTATAATATATTATGAAAAATAGGTACGTGTGCGCAAACCCGATTTCGTTTATTATGATGTGTGTACACTGCAGCGGATGTGCACCTATACACCTATAATATATAATGATAAATATACGCCCGTGCGCCCACAGTAGTTATTTGGAACTTCTCCCCGATTCGGTCTTTTCATCCTAGTCGAACAATGTGAATTATGTAGTATGTAAACAGTGTTTTTTTTTATTCTTTCACGGCCCACGCTCGTGTGTATTTTTCATGTAGGTATGCCCCGACCAAGTGATTCTGCCGGCACAATGTCGAAGGCGTAAAATGTGCAAATCGATAAATGAATGAGAAAGAAAAAATAAAAATAACTTTGTAGTCATCGCGCGTTACAATGTGAATACCATTTAATACTGTTGTCGAATTCATATAATAGTCGAGAATAATATTATACGTTTACTATAATATGATAATGTTTGATTCGATAGTAAAATATTCAATGAACACATTCATTGATTAGAATATATTATATTATACTGTAGTATACACTACAGATGACTGTATTTCACTAGTATTAACTGCGCACTAGAAAGTATAAAATATAATATAATTAACTATACACAAAGGCGTGTGTGATAACAGTATTGCTGATTTAAATGATTTTCAATCGTTATACCATTCTGTTTGAAATTTATATTTTATATTTAGTGCATTTCAGCGGTTAAAATAAACGTTATAATATTATACACAGTACCTGTACAGGTTATACTGTTTCTATAAAACACGGCCAAAGCAAAACTAAAATTAATTATATTATACATTTTTTTTATATAATATATAAATAATAACGTCCTTAGTAACTTTGTACTTGATACTTTAATACTATAAACTTGAAAAAAAAATTAAAAAGTATAATATTTTGACTAGATCTCTTTTTATATAAAAATATATTCGCTGCATGCGGGAAGTATATAGAGAAAAAATAAAGTTTTCCTCGACTGAACTTATGATAACCTATATACATATACCACCGAAGTCTGCAATTCTCATTCAATCGTTTAGTGATAAACATTACCGGTTATACATTGTTCAACAATGAACGTTTAATAAATGTGAAATACCGTTGAACAGGTTATGTTTTTTTTATGAATGATGAGCAATTTCTTCGGTTTCATTAATGGTCATGTAAATATTTATATCACACAGTATAATCATATACTCGTATACATTTATCGGGTATATCCGTGGGACTTATACGATTATTTTTTTTTTATCTTCTGTTGCCCGAAACCATTGTTGAGAAAATCATTGTTTAATGATCGCGAAACAATGCCATCACCGTAACTCATAGCTATGTATAGTAGAAATTCACGCTATCGGGTATATTGCAGCTTTTGCAAAATAATCGAGTTCCGATCAACGAGCCCGACCTCCTGACCGAGTCTAGAGTCCGAACGTATAATATCTCCTATAGCGTCAATTTAGCAATAATTTAAAAGTTTTATGGTTATATAATGTATGTATGTTTGCTATATTATCCCGACAAACACGTCGAATCGATATGGAATTTATATTTCCTCTTCGGTCTTCATCACAATACAACGACATAATATGTTTCCGTTGAATTTTTATGTTTCTTATGTGCATAGAAAATTGTTAGAACAGTTATCACACATGAATAATATTATAATAAAACAATAATATGAATATTGAATACATATACATTATAATAGGTATTTTATTATATTTGCCATTAGTTTTAAAGTAATATTTGTATATTATTAAGTATTTATTGATAAAGCAACTATGACAATACCAATGTACCTACATTGTCGTATTCTATTTTAATGAGATTCTAATACCGAATATTTTCAAAAAAAATTAAGTACTGACGTATAATAGAACTATAAAATACATGAAAAATGTATAATAGCCAGAAGAATGTTAATACTTATCAGAGATGCCGTTAGTTACCTTTCATGAAGCTATATATAAATGTAAAAATAAATTGTTGCATTGTCACTGAACAGTGAACATTGAAAAGTAAAGAACACATTATTAGGTATGATAATTAATAATTATAATGCCTAACTCGTTAGAACATATTTTGTTTTAAAGTTATCATTATCTACTATAGACCTGTTGGGTACCTAATTGAATCAATCAAATTCTTATTTTCAAGAGTCATATTTTTTTTTTTTTAAATCTTGAAAATACTTAACACCGCTAAAAGCAAAATTGAAGTCGGAGTTCTTGAGCAGCGTGAATTGTATATTGAACCGTGTATTTGTGATGATACCAAGATGGCTGCGATGCATATCCTATAGTCTTGCTTTATCACCGACAAGGAAAAAAACGGCAAAATTATTCTGGTAGTCCAATTAAAATTCTTCTATTTATTTTCAATTTTGCTTTAAGAGGATGTTACCCATGCATTTGTTGTCTCCGTCTTACACACGTGCGACACAGCAAATTTTCGTTCACTAGTTTCAATAGTGTTGGTTTTGATATTAGAGAGATTTGACCTATTATCAATTTTTTAGATAATACATTATATGTACTTAACCGTTGGTTTTTGTTCGATATTTTAATTTTCAAGCGAGATCTGAGCATTTTTATATTTTGATATTTCACATACCCAAATCTTGCTTGAAAATGAAAATTTCGAAAAATCGGCAACGCTTAAGCACAGATGTTCTTACCTAAAAGTTTTATAATAGGTCAATTCACTCTAGTATCAAAACTAACCGCACACTATTGAAAATAGTGAACGACAATTTGTCATGTCGTGCGTGTGTAAGACGGATACGACAAATTTATGGGTAGCGTCCTCTTAATTATTGATAGAATTTAACAATTTATTAATAATAATAATCATGCAATATTTTAATAATGTATAGCTGTGATTTCACTCACGAGGAACGGAGGAGGTTGCTCAGGGTGGACCAGCCTCATCCCCCCCTCCTGAGTGGTACCTGAAACATATACAATACTGATTGGAAATCGCCAAGAATCGCAAAAACCGAAACGTGAAAAAATACGAGCATGAATAAACTTGTAGCGTGATGATGGTAAGTACACAGGTACAATACAACAATAACGATATTATATATTAGGTATAGGTATCCATATATCATACGCGTAGGTTATATTATAGCACTGTTGCTGCAATATTATTTTATACAGTGTGGGCGTTTGCAGGTTCGTCGAGTTCAAAATGTGGTTTGTCCGTGTGTACACGCGGTACCCGTATACCAACAGACCTACTGCGGTCGTAAAAAAGACACATTTCGGTGGAATCTGCCGGAGACGCGCGTCACGTCCACAGGTACGTAGGCAGGAACGCGATAATATGCGTATTTTCTATGAGGCACATTATAATCTCATATGGAGAGACGGTAGCCGCTGCGGGCGGACAGAGCAGACCACGTGGCGGCTGCAGTGGCGGCGGTGGCGGTCAATCTGGGCGTTTACCCACAAGCCATTGGGATCGTCCGCGGTGGGGGAGGCGTGGCCGCGCGCAGTTTTTATTATTCATATTATTTATTTTTTTTTTCGTTACTATTTTGGCGAGTCACGACGACGTCGACGGACGGACGGACTGATGGTCCACGAGTCGCGGGCGGCAACTTATACACACGCATATCATTATCTAAATATATCAATTATAATATAATAATATTATCTATTCAATAACACAATTTATATACCATAAACGCAAACAACGGTATGATATTATAATAATATTACTGTTCGTACAACGACGTCCGTACGCGCGCACGTAGTCAGGGTAACATTATATAATATTATATTGTTATTGTCTTGCTCGCGTGCCACGTTTTTGGCAAACGTTTACCCTACCCGTTTATAACAATAATACCACGGTACCTATTATTATTCATTTATCGAGTGTATATACGAGTATAGATAACGATAAGACAATTTATTATCGACGTGTGGTCGTCGGGCTTTTGCGAAAAATCTCGTATAATTATACATTGCACTATTGCAGTATTGTTATACGCGAAACCGTATAGCCCGGAATGAGAAACGGGTACGTCGTACACGTACAGCTATATTATAATATTATAGGAAGAATAACAATTCTCGTGTTATACGTTATTGTATATATATATATATATTATTAATATTATTATACAGTTGCGTAGGCGATTTTAATGGCTTTTTGTTCTTTTACCGATCCGACCAGATATCGCGTGCAGAAGACGCGAGTTTTGACATGGTCCGCGTGCGGTACGTCATAGCCCATTGTTGAAGTCTCCGAGCGCTCGTCGCCGGCATACCTACCTCTACTAAATTATATTATTATGGTTGTACACATAATAATATTATAATATAACTTTATAATATATTAATATATTATAAACTACTTATACGATTTTAAAATACCGTAATAATTGCGTTCAAATTATTATTTTTATATATAGGAGGTTATGTTAGGTTAGGCTAAGTATGGTAATAGAGGGTACGTCTATCAATATAGTATAATATACCTATATATATACCAATATACCGTAAACATATTGCGATTTTTAGCGTACTGAAAAGCTAGGTACTAATATGCGTATGAGAACCCAATATCAAATTTTCTATAACATTCGCAATTGTATTGTATCGTCTTGTACATATTAATAATGTCGTGATATCATCATATCATCAGTATAGTATAAATTAATATATTAGGTATATACTACAACTCTCAAGTGGTTCTCGATTTGTTATTATTTAATACGAACATTATAATTTTTCACCAAGTAAGCATAGTGTTTTTCTGAAAACGGACTTCATTTAAATGGTACGTGGTCCATGGAATTTGATATTATATATTATGATGGTGCAGAAATTATCAAACTGGAACGCTTATTAAATCGAATTAAGGACGTCTTTGCACAACTCATAGAGTTACTCTATAGCACAACTCCAAATTTGAATCAAATATGCTCAAATTTGTTCGAGAGATATATTGTTAAAACATTTTTTTATCTAATTAGTTGTATCTTTAGTAGTATTACGCTTTATTAGTATTTGCATTGAAAATGCTTTTAACAACCAATAATAAAACAATTTCATATTATATATTTTATGAACCTAAATAAAAATTAAAAAATATATTAATTTTCTCCTTAGGAAACACCGCTATACAGGATGTATTGCAAAATGCAAAGATTATACATAATATCTCAATGTCATATATTGACAAATATTTGGATATACCATGCATAATAATAATAGTCTATAGTAATATAAATTGTAAGTATAATATATACCTTCATGGATAGATATAATATCTTTAAATATATTAATCATTATCGAAAATAACGTTGAGATTTCCGTACAGCAAATTGTATTGAACATAATAAAAGTATTACGTATGGTTTGAACTAAAAGTAATTTTTATATTGAAGTTTTTCACTATTTGGCAAATGATTTTGACATGAATGAATACTGAATTAATTATTTTGAGATATAATTTATGATCGAGAATGGAATTGCGCATACTTTTAACGTGGCCCCGGGGTCGGCATGTGAAGGATTGACCATTGTGCGTTTAAGAATTTATACTTTTGTTGTTTGATATTATGTATACGCGTATACGTTGTATACTATATGTTTGTAAATAGAAAAATAAGATTGATTGAATGTGTGTCTGAGTGTGTAATATTAATTCTGATTAAAAAAAAAGTTTTCATTTAACATCGTAAATAGATATTTATAATAATATAGGTACAGTGTACACGTAATACTAATATTATTATAGTTTGAGATATTTAAAAAAATTGTATTCACATACTATGAAATAATTATTTTATTAGAGTGACACAAAAAAAAATAGTCATAAATCAGATATTATATTTATTATATATTATTTAAAACAATATCCGTATACATAAATTATTATATGGTAATGGAAATATGATTGATGATATTTCGAACATAGAGTAATTACTAATTAGTTATTTAGTAATCTATATAATAATATAAATGTTATCATATATGGTTATAGTGTATATATCATGTGGATAATGTATATGCTATATATTTAGATATCAAGGTAACCGTATATAGGTAAATGATATTTAAAACCACAGATGTTATCCAATAAATTATAATTTACATTATTCATTATGTAGGTACAGTCACTATATATACCTATACCTAATACCTAATATACCCGCCTAATCATTAACATTATAATGTAGCATCCCATTTTTTCGATTCACCCTAAAAAATAATAATAATATTTTATTGTTTGTATTATATAGGTACATAAAATAATCGGTACAATTAAATTGTACGTAATATAGTTTCGTTTATTTGCTTGGTACATAAAATGATATATTATATACAAGTATACCTAGTACCAGTGTATAAAGTATAATAATATTTATTTAATCGGTATTATGAGGCAAATTATAAAATAATATTATTCATATCTACAACACTGTCCTGGACGTACAATGGTAAGTTTATTTTTTTTTAAATTACATTATTATAATATGAATGCAATAATTTCACAATTATTTAATCTCTAATTGACACTGAATTTGAATAGTCGTGTGTTATGCAAAGTGAATAAACGATATTTTATGCTTTATTTCGACGGCCCGAGGGAATAAAGATAATAATATGTAGGTGATACAGTGTTATTAAAGTGGAAATAATCACTCGAATACACCTGAATCCGTATGTCATAAAATCAGTGTTTAATAAATTATCTCAAACTATGAACATACTTTAAACAAAAAATAATATTTCAGTTCATTAAATATTAGTAGTGAAAATAATAATATAGTCAATCCTAAAACTCCGTATTAGGTATTCTATTGTATAGGTGCTTCAGCAAGTAATTCCTACGACTTACGACTCACTCATAAGTGTATAAGACAAAGTTATTAAAACGCATTATCATTTAAAAGGCCTAAATTTAAAAAAATAACTATTATTATTATTAATTAAGCTTATAATCAATTTTTTATATTTCTTAATAAATTAAAAATTAACTCAGATCAATACTAAATTAGAATCGGATCTCAGATCTATAACAGTTCTTACTACATTTTTAAAATGTATTTATTATGACTTAATAATACTTACTCACAATCTATAGAAATATGTGTTAAATAATAAAGTACCTATGTGAGAATAAAAAAACAGAGTTACATGATCATTAAATTACCCATTAGTAATGGGTACTTGGGTTGATAATTAAACCGAATTATATTACTAGATTAAGGCATCACCTTCTTTTTAGGTCACCGATGAGGATTTACAGGGAGTGAAATAAATATGTAAATTATCAATAAAGGGATTAAATTGGTTTTAAATTGTATAGAAGAGTCGCTTTTAAGCTTTTAATACAATATATTATAGCGGCTTCTTCTTTGACTTTTTTAATGATAGGGGTTTTTTGCTGATTACAATATTCTGAAAATATTGGATTTTCCTTAAATCGGATTAACCCACTAAACGAAAATTTATTACTCAAAGATTCCAAAGTATAACAATGCATTTTAATAATATTTTGACCGTCATCATTAGCATAGTTGTAGTTATAACAAGTGCCTAGGTATTAATACAAATGTATATGGTTTACGACCTATACCTAATAGGTTTCCGATCTGAAATGTTTTTCTCATTAATATATTAGATGTTCTAAATAATTTAATACCTATAAGGATAATTATATGCAACTCAATTGAAAATGTAATTATATAAGATTAAAAGATCCTATTTATAATCTTGTCGATTTAATGTTGAGTTGTTCATTTATGTCTATAAATAAAAATAAACCGCCTTAATATATTATTATATCATTTTTAGCATCTCACGACTCCACGTATTTTGTCAATTAATTTATCGATAAATTATTAACTTTAATAGAGACTGTGTTATTTCATAATATTTATATTTAACACAATTATAAAACTACTTTTAACTAATTTATGCAAATTAAATATTAACTCACTTGACATGCTAGTTTATGCAGGTATTGTTCTTTTTCATATACAGCATAATATATATATTCACTTTTTTGTCTTAAGTTCTTTACCAGTTGTTCTCCCACATTTTAGCCTTGTACCATTTTCTTAATTATAATTTTAACTTCTCGCATATTCTAACCTAAGAATTCTAATTAATATTCTTACATGTCCTTTTTATACTGTTTAGTTATTAAAACAAAACGGTTTAATCCTAATAATTTTTTATAATATCGATTGCAAAATGTATTGTTTAAATAATAGGTGTATATATAATGAACACTTTTATTACGACTATTATGAAAAGGATACTACTTACCCATATAGTGTTTTCTCCGTCTTACAAACGTAAAAATTTCAATTTTGAGTTCAGCAAATCCTATTTTGTGCAGTTAGGTTAAATATTAGAGTGAAGTAATAAGTGATATCTATTAACAAACCAATTATTATAAAGGTAAGAATATTATCAGTGCATTAACGTTGGTTTTTTTTTTTTATATTTTAATTTTCAAGCAATATAATATGAGTAGGTATGTGGAATGTCACAAATTAATTAATATACTCATAAAAACAATATATTACGATTAAAAATTAAAATACTAAAAAAAAATCCGATGCTTAAATCATAGATAATATTCTTACTTTTAAGTATAATTATAGGCTGAATTCACATAGATATTGAATTGGTTCTGCTGAACTCAAATTTGATTTATTTTACTGTAAGACGGACGCAACATATGCATGGGTAGCTTTCTCAAGTAAACTTTATCAGTAATTGTTTAAAAAAAAATTATGGAATTAATCTCTACAAACTACACGTAGGTAGTTGAATACAATATGAATAATTTCTTTTGATTATGACTTCTATTTTTAAACTTAGCTCGTCTCCATTCTCTACACGACTATATACATTTTTAAAAAATGTTCTTAATAATATTTGTCTATACTCACGCCTAAAGGCTAAAAGTGTTCCCTTTCGCGTTATCTGTGTTGCACTCACTGAACTAAATATTATTTAACTATTCAGTGGTTGCACATCATAATTTGTATTTGCTTTAATCAAATTATATCTAACCTCGTTGTTCTATGTATTATCTACCAGATAATCGTGGTTCATTTACATTGTATATTTCCATAGTATTTTTTACAATATTGTTAGCACCATCTGGTAAAGTTAAGAAAAATTCTAAGAGTTTCAGTACACAGTAATTGTTATCGCAAAGTTATATCTCAGTAATTATTAAACAAAAATAAATGTGTATGATCACGATGGTGTTTTGCACTGTTCGAAGCTGTATGAAAATCGTATACGTTAAGAAAATTCTATATTTATATACATTGTGGTCTACAGCCATTTGAAGTTTGGAACACGGAAAGTTAATTGATTATCTTTATAGATTTAATTTTTATAATTATCATATAAATATTTATACAGAGTTAAAATATTAAAAAAAAAAAATGTATTCAACTCTAATATATTTTGATAAAAATACATGTCACCATAATTTGCAAACAATTCAACACCATTGAAAAATAATATACGTGTATCGTATACAAAAGTATGATATACGCAGGTATAGGTACGGAAATATTATTTTGTCTTTGTTATGTCGATAAATTGACGAGTAATATAATAGCATTAGATACTTATGAAAATCACGAATACAAGTTAAAAATCAATTTCAAGCAGAAAAAACTGTTATGTACCTACCTACCTACCTATACTATAAGATAATACTATATACAACTGTGATCTCCGTGGTTATTTAGATCGTGCAACGAATAAATTGTTATCTTCTGGTAAATCGACTTTCAGACAGGTTAGGATTTATATAATTTTTGTGTTCTGTAGCCTGAAAAGAAAAAGAAAAAAAATACAAAACCACTCCCACATTATATCAAATTATCGAACAATCCTGGCAGAAATGGAAAAAAGATCGGAATAGAATAATAATAATAATAAAACAAAAAAAAACCTTATGTATTTCATGATTTTCTGTGTAATTCAAAACACAGTGTAATTATTATGCTGGTTTTGACTAGCGGGCTAGCTGTTATAATTTATTGGACTGCTTTGGATTCATAATAATATTCACAATGTGTGTGTGTGTGTGTGTGTGTGTGTGTGTGTGTGTGTGTGTGTGTGTGTATGTGATTGTGTAAAGCGTAAGATGGACCCAACCCGGTCGACTGGCATAATTTTATTTTTAAGTATACACACGTATATACTTATCTCCCTAACGAGATTCGTTTTCGATGTATACGCCGCAATGAAATAACTTTTCCATCCGATTGCGAGTGTCGTTTTAAACGCTTCGTGTTTTATAATAATAATATTGTTTTTTTTTTTTTTTTAACAAAAGTAGCTCCGAAAAAAACTACTCATATAAATAATAATTTAAAATATGTAATTTTTTTTGTTTGATGACATATCCTATCTGTGTATAATGTATATAATAATACTTTAAAATACGCGAATGTATAAACGATGAGTTTTTTCCTTTTTTAATTTTAATTTTTTTTTATACGGTTAATCGTTTCGATGATATTTACGACGTTTGGCTACCCCTGGTACACATGCTCGACTGGCAGATGTAAAACATATTTCTGATACAAATGGTAATAATTATAATTATTATTATTATTATTTTTTCTGTACACCGTTCATTTTTTTTTTGCCCCTTTTTTAATATGCATTCCTAAAACTAGATTCATAAATAACATTGGACCGCGCTAGTATCGGCGATTTTCGCTGTTGATTTAGAGCCACTGAAAATGGGTTTTCATAAAAAAAAAATCAAGAAAAAAATGGTGAGTTGTTAGGGGTGGCTGATTTTTAATTGTTTTGTTTTACCGCGTTTTTTAATATCTTACGCGGGCATAATTTTTATTTGTTTCGAGGTTTTTTTCCTGTTATTGCCTCCGGTGGACATATTGTGTGTATACACTAGGTATACAGTAAAAATTATTAATTTGTGTACCTTTTTTTTTTTATTTATTATTTTTATTTTGAAAATTAAATTTCCCACCCAAATAACCCGCTGGTTATTGCTTCCGCCCGCTTCACCGTTGGTAAAAACGTATAATTTTACACATTCGATTGGAGTTTGCCGTTTTCGACAGTGTAATAATAATTCAAATTGAAATAATAATATATATATAATATATGTATATTGTATAGTACGAATAGCATTTCGTATGTTTAATTGCATTGAAAATATAGGGTGGTTATGTATATGAAACTCATCGTATTACTTGGCGGAATGTTTTTTTATAAATTATATAGATTTGGATAATACAGCTGCAGGAGAGTTAATTTAAATAATTTTAACATCAAGCTTGGTTTTAACAATAAAATAAGAAACAAATATTATTTTATTTTATGGATACAAACTGAATAAGATATTAGTATAATAAGAGTAATAATGTATGTAATATATATATATATTATACTTGCTGAAATCAATAATAATAAAAAAAAAAAAAAAAAAAACAATATTTGATCGAATATATTATTCTATCGTTCTATTTCGAGAAATACTATATACAATGTACAGTATACTATATGTGCTTAGGACTAACGTTGCAAAATTATTATCATTAAAATTGTGTAAAACAATAATGATAGTATATATATTATATAATATACCCTGCGGACTGCACGGAATACTTGACACAGTACTTACTACTTTTGCGGTGCATATTATACACTTACCTTCGCTGCACAATGAAATATTATAGAGTACCTACATATAATATAATGCTATTATGGTTTAATAAAATAATCTGAATTCGTGTAAATATTGTAAAAGTCATTGTGATTGTGATGATATAATCAAAATGTCATTAGTTAATAATCGCGTATATATTAAATTAAATATTGTATAGTAAAATGTATTACTTACTAAGTATGTTCTTTAAGTGAATCTGTAAAGATAAAACTATACGTTTATTATTATTCGGGCTCTATATTATACATTTTATCGATACGGACCTGCGTGCGTAATCGTAATTATTTGTCAAAAGATTTTTTCCAATGCATATAATTTGTTACTAAATTACTATCAATTCCTATATATTATGGTATAATATACCATGTACCTATAAAATATAATAATTCGTATAAAAAAAATTATCTAACGACAGCAAAGCGATTGAATGCGAATTTTGTGTATTATTATAATTTAAATCCGTGTGAATAGTTATATTCTTAACTCTTAAAATTGTATTCATTTAAGTGTAGATCGCAACCTATTTCTTTGTCATATTTATATATTTATGCATATGACTCAATATAATGCAATTGATCTTGTCCAACGGCCACAGCTGATCGCGGACTTTGTTTGATAAAAAAAAAAAATACAATTTATTATAATAAAAATAAAATGATTTTTACATATTTTAATATTTATTATTTACAAATCGTTAAATAGATAGGTACGATATTGACATAATGCTTAATTATTATTGTTTAGGCATAATATTTTTATAATTATAAAAATTAATCTGGAAATTTAAAATGACGATTACATTATTTTTTTATTATTTCCAATAGGTTTTAAATTCTTAGACTTTTAGTTTAAATTATATTTACATTGTATTTACAATTTCTGATTAAATTGTACAACTAAATATTATCACAATTTTCACACCATTATAAACAAAAATAGCAACAAGCAATTATTAACACACATAGGTATAAATGTATAATTGTATAGATAATTATATACATAGCATATTATACATTTTATTATATCAATATAAATGTAAAATATATTTGCTTTGTGACGTCATGTGCCCTATATTATAAGTCGTATAAATACAGTCACAAACAATTAATTTATTCTTCGATTTTAATTATTATCCACACCTAGCATAGGTACTATTATGACTATGGTTAAATTATTAATTTAATGAATATTTTATAATATATTATTAATCAACAAAAAAGATATCATAATAATACGAACACACTTTCTACACTAATATTTTAATTAGTTTACAAGGACATTATCACAATAGAATTCACAAGGCATGCATCGCTTTTATTTATCATAACTTTTTTTTTACGCCGTTACTGAGTATTTCTCGCTCTCTTTTTGAACAGACAATCTGTTTTTGAGTCCCACGCGGAATTTCGAAACGTGTTTTTTATTATTTGTATTGTTATTATTTATCCAGAACTTACTAACCGATGCATTTTGAAACTATAAGGCACCCAACACTCAAGAGTACATATACATAATAAATAGAGTCACATTCCATTAATATTTCAGAAAAAAAAAAAAAACAAAATAAAACAAAACCATACTGATTCCCATTGTCAAGAATTCGTCTCGACCGGCATTAGTCACTTGGAAATTTCATTTCCATGGTATAGGTCACATGGGTGCGTGTGTGTTATATGTATGTATATAATATATTGTCTCTTTAAATCAGAAAGACATTAATCATAAAGTTCAAAAAACAGTCTTGACACCAACAGAGTCGGCCCACAGTATGCCGAAGAATCCAATTGTAACTTGTAAGACATATTTTTACATACCAATTTTGTTTGCGATGGAAATTTTAGCGTTTTCTTAAAATATGTTATAGAAATTTGCAAAAAAAAAATCTGATATTTGACGTACCCGGTATATGATCAACTGCATTGTATATGTTACACGTGACTTTTGTGTATGGCTTTAAAAATGGTTTTCCAATCAACAATGAAAAAAAAACCAACAAACACATCGTTAGACAACGCGTGATTGATAAATTGTCGGTTTATACCTATTATATAATATGATGATTTAAATCAATATTTCATTAAACACTTTTTATTGCTATATTTTTCTTTGTATGTACTATATATTTTAAATGGTAGCATTGATAGTCCAGAATTGTTGATAAAATAATATCATAAAAATATGTGTCCTTCGTTAACACATAGCGTATTGTAGGTCAAATTTTTATTGAACACCGAGTGAACAATTGTACTGCAAATTGTCTCTTTCTTGTATGAAAAATGATTATTGTAACGACTCATAATATTATATGGTTGGATTTTTGGGATGATATCAAAAATATAAGTCAAATTATGCGCTCAGATATCGTTATAAATTTATCGCCATATGTGCTCATGTCCCTTCCTACGATGGGATACTGTATAATTCGTTCGGTTATAATAATTCTGTAATCGTAATAAATCATAATGCTTGGCCACAATCTTACATTAATAAACAAAAACCTACCAAATGTCTGCACTTTTATAAATATTCAGCTATACCCAATTAAAGTGTTTGTAATTTTATTTTATAAGTGCTCTTTTTTTTAACTTTTAGAAAAAAATGTTTTCCTAACCTTAACCACATTAGTACCTATAGTTATTTTATTATTGTATTATTATAAGCAAAAATGTGGTAAATATATTATTATTTATTTCCGCTGGAACCTACCTAGGTACCTATCTGTCGATAATCCACTCAACGCTATCAAACTTTCTCGCATATAAGCCGCCGAGCGCCAAAGACCCGCGATAAGAGCGATAAGGATATGATAATATTATATTGAGTAGGTACGATACTATACGTAGTGACACTATTAGATACCTATATATAATACGCATGTCATTATAATGCACATATTATAGGTACAACAAATATTTATAGGTGCACCTGTTGCAGATCCGATGTAGCGGCGATTCAAGGTAATTTATCTGCGCGACACGTGACAAAACATGTCGTGGCGATATTTTAATAGTCGTCACCCACGTGGATAGGTATAGGTACCCATATGATAATATAGGTAGGTACGGCCGTTTATTCGAGTGACGGAAACGGGTCGCATACGACTAAATAAACTAGTCTCGTGGTTGAGCATGTACACGGCCTGCGAATGTATAAATAATAATAAAATGTACGAGTGCCTGCACCGGGTGTCAATGAACAGTGCACTTCTAGCGCACTATATAGTGATATATTTCACGATCTTGGCGACTGAGGTCGTTTTCAAAGAGAGACAACCGCCCGGTGCATTACATGCACATGCACATGCACACACGCGAATAGGTACCGACACAATATTATATAGCGAGATGTAAATCGTAAATCACGAAAGTCGTACAAAAGAATTTCACTGAAAAAAAAAGGTGACCTAATTTAAATCACCGAAACATCTCGGAAGCCGGAGTTGAAACAATAAATCAGTACCTAAATAATTTTATCTATAAAGTAGCGTGGGCAGTCAAGTGCAGTATTCAATTTGGTATAATTGGTATCCACTAAAGTATGTATACATATCGTAATAATAATAATATAATATTGCAGTAAACGTATTATGGCATATTATATAACCCATATACGAGGGATTTTTGATAATATCATGTTTGATTGGTTTTAATTGATCGTAATTACTAATAATTTTAAAAGATTTTTTACTCAAAGAATACGTCCACACATTTCATTAACTTTACTTTAATAATGCATTTTATTTTGACACTGTATGTTGTACACCATGAACTAATGACATTCTTCGCGTTTTTGTGTTACCGTGATGGAAAATTGAGAAAACACTGTAAATAAATTCAGGTTTAGTTAAATAAAGTTATTGGTACCTTTTACACTACATAGTATAATTCTGAATACTAACTAAAAAATTATAGTTTTTCGGGAATTATAACATACATATTATAGGCTATAGGTGTTCAATATTTCTTGTAAATATCAAATATAAATTGAAACTCAGAAAAAAAGTTAGTAGGTATACCTATTCCTTAAAATTTAAATAGACCATTCACAGAATATTCCTGGAAAACTACCAATAATCCGAATAATTTAAAGCTAACAATGTTTAAGTAAAATTGGTTTTTGTTTTTCATTTATATTTCAAGAAATTTAAATTTGTGCAGATCATCAAATTAATCATATTTTAATAATCTTGTCTTAATAAATTTAAATATTTTGGTTAATCTATAAATATTATAAATTACAAAATTATTATTATTCGTAATTTTTCTTTTTGTTTACGGTCTTTAGACCATACATCTAAACACAACGAAATTATTATATAAGTAAAATCATATTAAAATAAGTACGTAATTTTTGTTTTTTATCTCTTTAAAATTTGAATGACATTATATACTGGGGATATGAACACAATATAGGTTATATTTAACACTATTGATCAAATCTCACTCTTAATATCTAAACAAATATACACAACAAATATAAATTGTTGTTTAGGTACTTTAGGGCGTATTATAATTTATTATAGTAAAATGTAACAATTTTACATTTTATCATTTTCTATCCTCGGAATGATTAAATTGCAACGACACAATAATTTCAGACGTATGTTGACAATCGTTTCGATGGAATCCAATTTCGGAAGATAAAAGTCGACTATAGTCGTAATTCATTGTTGTCTGCGTTCGTTTTCAACGTTTTCCTTATAAATATAATATTGTGCATTCCAATACTCAAGTCAGCTCAGTCGTATTATTCTATAAGGAACTTATAGGTATCAATGTTTGCGCATTACGAAGAAAGGTATGAACATACAGAGAATTTTAAGCTTAAAACTTTTAACTTTTAACTTCAAATGTGTTGGTGGCTTTATACTTTTTACATATCTGCGTCACATCGTAGTTTTGAGTTTTTATAAAATAACTCAATTCAAAGGTTTTCAGAAGAATTTTTAGCTGAATTTATATTAAATGAGTTCTAAAGTCTTGCAGCATTTGTTTAATGGTATTTAAATATTGATTATTGCAGGTTTCAAGTAAGAGAAAACAAAGACAGTTTTAAGTCTATTTAGATTTTTCTGAATTAAAATATTATATTATACATAAAGTTGTTGACGGGTGGAGTAGTAGTAATATTTTATATTATTATGTGACACAATCATCAGTTTTTTGATTAATTAATTCATTATATTATACTTTTCCATTGTTTGACCGTGTAGAAAGTAGGTAATAATTATTGTCTTCCGAAAATAAGATTAATTATTTATAAGACTCAAATATAGCAGGCAACTTGATGGTTTATAAAACCGTTTGACAAGCCTTTCTAAAATCGCGTTACGACTTTCGGCAACTAATTGTCAGATCATTAAAAATCAGTAGGTAGTAGCGCGTATACAATCATAAGACCTGAAAAACATCGAAAAAACATCGTTATAACTATTAATACCTATACGACGATACTTTGTGAATAGGCACCTACGTATAGTGGTTATCTATACACGCGTATAGACACAAAACCGTAATTCGATTAACATAATATTTATTATAATTGTTATTACACTTTAAGGTCATGCGCGTTAAATGTCTAATGGATGAAAATAATAATGTGCGTTTCGACGGGGTTTGCGTTTTGTTGTATACACCACACGTGATGATATTAATAACAATAATAATACAAAAAAACGGCGGGGTATAGAGCCCCGGTTTTTTTTTTTTTTTGTTTTCCGAAACGTATCTATATAGGTAAACGCGTATACCTACACATTCGATTACCGTCAATTTGATGGTATATCGTATAATCGGGCATCGCGTCTGGCAGGTGTGCTTCGTATAGGATACGTGCGAACGCGACGTGATCAATTTGTATTTTCTAACCGCCAGTCGATATGAGACGACTCTCGTGTGGATTCGTTCGGATGAGATATTCATATGATGCGCTCTCGTACTATATAATAACGGTCTCGCTAAACGACCGCATAATCGGAGATTTGTCAGGATTTTCGCGGGGCGATGTAAATCGTTTTTATCGATCACGCATCGACGTGTGTTTGGGAGGTAGGTATACGACGTTTGGAATTACGATATTGATTTTCATTTCTGGGAACAATGTCGGAAAGCTCACACGGGCCTACCTCTGCAAATGAACTTCGAAAGCTACATCGTTAAAGTCTGTTTATCGTGTACGGCGTGTTTAACACTTTGGTCGAAGTAAAAGTAGATCTCACTAATCTGAGTACAACATGCTCTGTACAATTTTTAATTAAATTGTTGTTTTGATTTCGATGGAACGATTTATTATTCGATGTTATTTATAATACCTTATACCATATATAGTAGTACGGCTTAATACTATAGGCGAAAAATTAGAATTTTTTTATCGATGTTGTTTACTAATAAATAATAATTATATGTTCTATGTGTTGAACATGGTATATCATGTTAGATTAGTCCCCTCCCTAATTAGGTATTTAGTGTTTTGTTATTAATGTATAGCAATGCGCGTGCGACACTTTTCTATATACTCGCTTTTGATAAGATACAGCTCACTTTTAATAAGACGTATGATATGCATATTATCTTGATATCAATAGTGTGTCTTGCATTCATATTACAAACGCATATCGTGGTAAATGTTCCATTCAAAACTATCCGATTATATAGTTTTGATAACACGCCTAATGTGAACTGTAACTTATTATTACTCACACCTTAAAACAAATTAAATGACAGACATTGTGCGTACATCATATGAGAAATACCTGGTTTGATGTTTTCCAAAATATAATTTTCAGTAGAAACTAAAAATTTGAACCCGATCCAGATTTATCATTTTCGTTGGAAATGTGATCTAATTGTATAGATATAGAAACAACTCCGTGTACCATATAAATGGTACCATTACTTCGTCGTATTTAATAAAATTAGTCCACGCGGTAATTAAAACGATTGCAGATAATATATATGACGTTAAACACGAGTGCAGATTTAAGTACCAGATGACCAGAGATGTTACGGAAAACCCGGTAACACCCTGAACAATACCGCGTACGCGCCTCTACAACAATATATAAACAATACTTTTTTAAAATTTTTTAATAACCATTTTATAACAATATTGCCTGTCGTACCTATACCTACCTAGGTATAACATCATAATATATAGGCAGTAGGCATCAACTTTACAATACGCGTTCCC
Organism: Sitobion miscanthi; assembly: GCA_008086715.1. Lineage (NCBI taxonomy): Eukaryota > Metazoa > Arthropoda > Insecta > Hemiptera > Aphididae > Sitobion > Sitobion miscanthi. Next base: position 23,001,609 of record CM017797.1, read on the forward strand.
TGTACGCGCATACTCGGTGCAGTGTGTTCCTACCAAATCCTCGGAAACAAATTCGTGTAATTAAATAAAAATATGTAAAAAAAAAAAAAAAATAATAATAAATTAACGCTCGCGCGCGCGCATTTAGGGGTAGAGTTTTATATGTGTTTTTTAATGACCCGCCTCCGGCTCGGCGCGGTACATAATATTATTCTGTCCGTCGAAAAACCAAATGTGGTCGCGAATACATGAACACAATGGGCCAGCTATACGTAGCTACAACAAGATCGGTGTCTCGTAATTAAAAAAGATTAATCAGCAGTCTACAGGGCTGTATTATTTTTTTTTTTTATTATTAGTATTTTCCTTTCCGAGATTATTAATAATAATCCAAATCGTAAATCAGACTTAAACCTCTAAGGACTAAATAACACCCTACGAATTTATATATATTTTTTTTCACGTTTTTAATTCTCTTCACATCACTCGCTGCTGCTGCGGAGGAGCTCCACCAGTTTTATATGGCTTTGTTTTTTCTTTCATAATTTTTATTTATTTTTTTTATTTTTTTTTTTTTTGTTCTAGTCCTGTATCTTTATAGGTACGCACATACACACACATATATATATATATTTATATATATATATATATATAAATTCCCTATGCGGTGATTATAATTTGCCTCGTTTTTTTTTTTTAATTTCCCCCAAATATAATATGTGTATATATACGTATATTAAATATGCAAGCGTGTGTGTATAAATAATAAATATACACATATACATATTATGTGTACGTATATGATGTATCTCTGGGGTTTTTTTTTCTTAAATAATATTCTGTCATCTGGACCGAGATTAATGGAACGCCGCCGTGGAGTACCCTGTAATTATTATTACTAATGACGTTCGCAAGATAGTTTACATTTATCAGATGAGGATATGCGTACGCCTTTTCCATACTCGATCCGTGTAGTAATCCTCACAGTCGGATTTTAGAATTTATGTTCGATTAAAAAAAAAAAATTAAATAAAAACCCCTTCTTTTGACGAAAATAGGATATGAACGAACATTCGTTTTCGAGCTGGAACTATAATATATAATAATTATTATTAATTTCAGAGCAACGGTAACAAGCGTATAATAAATATTACAATTTGAAAAATCGAGTTGGCGTAATTATATGGACCGAATTTCTTTGAATTATTAACATTCATTATTTTATGGTTATGAAACCGTTTTGTTGAAGAAAATGTTTTGAAAAAATTACCGTCGAACAAAACAAAATCATTAAAAACCAACTTGAAAAAATATTTCAAAGAATAAATGTTGTATATTTTATTTTAATACTGTGTTTGTATTCTAATAATTGTTTTAATACAAAATAATATACAAACGTAAATAGTACTTTTATTTTTAATTAATTTGTCTGTTAAATGTACATCGATTTAATTTAAATACAACATTTACTAATTATGGTAACTATAAAATATTATACAGAATATAAAGTAGGTACCTACGCATAAAAATATATATTAAAAATTTGCAAAATTCGAATTATAAATTATAAGGTATAATATTCAATAACATCATGTAATAGGTATTTTATTATTCGTATTTTTAGTTTTACTAAAATAACTGAAGATATTTATTTATAATAATATTTTAATTTTAAATGGAAAACATTTTTTCTCATAATTGATTAACTTTAATGGAGTAATTGAATTGAAATTAAATTATTTTTATCGTCCCTTTCCAATATTAGAAGTTGGAGCCGACTATTCATTTAGGGGCAAAACAGGCAATTTCTAGTTACGTGGACGCGGCAGCCATATAATACAATTTTATTACTATAGTGGTTGAACGGAAAGAATAAAATCAAATCATTCAACAGCCAAAAACGACTCAATGGGAAAAACGATCACGCTTAGGAGCATAGTAGAAATTTGATTATTTGTTTTTATTTGAAAATGGAAATCTTTATTTTAATTGATAGACTTCATTTTCACTTTATCTTCAGAGAATTCTAAAAAAATCATTTAAAATACTAAAAAATGTGTGAATATTTAGACCAGGAACGGGTAAATTATAGCCCACAGGCCAAATTTGGCCCTCGACAACACTCAATGTGGCCAGCGAATCATGGTTTTAGGTTGTAAAATAAATAAATATGATACAAAAGTGAAAAAGTGGGTAAGTGGATGTCGCTCTGCTGTACAGTGGGTTACAAGTGGGTCACTGTAATGGATGGTGTTAAATTTGAATTCAATGATATAATATCATTGTATAAGAAAAACGATTCTGAGCGAAAACGGTCAGTCAGACTATGATGTTACTAAGTATATTTGATGATATTATTGTGCATAAAGTAAAATATATATAACCTATTTACGTGGAGCCTTGTTTTAAATTTTCAATCCTTACCTATTAGCTAAGTACTACCGATGGGTGGCTTCTTACTCACGTAACCCCATAATACTTTGTTACCCCAATCTCACATATACTTATTGTGCTTAATTGTATAGATTGTATATTTCTTGTAAAAATAAAAAAAAAAAACCTTAGCTATAAAAGTTGAACATTTTATAAATTTTTAACTACAAAATAATTATTAAATTATAAATTTTATAAATTTTGTCGAAATTTAAACTTTAAATGTTTATAAAAAAATATTTTGCCCATGTATTTTAAATATTTTTCATCTGTCATCTAAGCAATATATCAGGAGCCTTGTATTACATTTTCACGCTTTTTTACCCAACAATTAAAATTTTATTAATATTTATAGAAAAAAAAAAACTAAAAAAAAATTGAAAACTGACAATGTCCGTAAACAGCTCAAAAAGAGTCAAATTATTTTTAAAATTTTATCGTGTATAGAAAATGCTAATATAAACATTCAGTGAAATTTTCAAGTATCTATAGTCATTCGTTTTTTAATTACAATAAAATAAGAAAATCGTTACATGAGAAATCGAGTGAATATCAAATGTTGTAAAAATATAAATTTCAAACGCTCATAAAAATTTAATTTGATTCGCTTGTAGACATTTTTTTTATTGATAAAGGTAGACAAACTTATGGGTAATCTTGTACTATATTTTCAAATCTTAGATTTAAAAAGAAAAATTTTTATGAATTCTCAACTCAAAATAATTTGCTAATTTTCGTAATTTTTCCGTATTTTGTCAAGATTTGAACTTTAAATGCTTATAAATAAAAACTGTGACTAAGGATTTTTAATTTTTTTCATTTGCCTTTGAAACAATAACCTAGGAGCCTTCTATTAAATTTTCAAGCATTTTTACTCAACAGATAAAATTGTATTGATATTTATAGAAAAAAAAAACTAAAAAATGGAAACTGACAATGTTCGTAAACAGCTCAAAATAAGTCAAAATATTTGGAAAATATTATGATGTATAGGAAATACTAATATAAACAACTAGTGAAAATTGCATGTACCTACGGTCGTTTGTTCTAGAGTTACACCAAAAACCAAAATCGATTTTCTCGAAAACAGATTTTGCGTAAAAATTCCCTTTTTTCCTTAATTTTTATTTTATTTTTCATGTCGCTTTTGAAAACTACTGGGGATTACTTTTGACCCCCCAAAGTACCGTCTAGATTCACTTTCCTATCAGAAAAGTTACTGTTGAAGAAAATCCAAGCACTTTTACTGTCCTAAAAGGTGATGAGAGACACAAAAAACAATAAAAATAAAAAATAAAACTAAAAAAAAACACACACATCATTGTAAAATCAATACATTCATCGTTCCACTCAGAATCTAAAAATATAAAATATATACTTATTTGGCCAACCATACTGTTACTTTTTGACTAAATAAGAGTTTTTCCATCTCTGATTCAGACAGTTAGTTATTACAATTTCTGCAAACTTAGTTCATACAATTTGAGTCAATTCGATCTGTGTTAAGACTTCATCTTTCAAATAGTTTTCAAACTCTGACTATTTCACGATGAGTGAGAGTAGGATTTCTGAAGCAAGCTGCTGCATTACAAAATATTCGGCTCCGACACCCTCAATAAAGATAACGGTTCAAAAAAAAAAATGCTATTCATTGTAATGTAGAAATCGAATTTTTTTTTCATCTATTTTTTTTTACAAAATATGTTACTAGAAACAATCACTTTGATGCTATAATATAATTATAATATATTACCTATGTGAAATATTTTATGGCCATAGCTTTTTTTCGCGAAGGCGTTTTTGATTTTTCGGTATTTATTCCCGTAAACTTTATTAAAACGTCGAGCCATCTCGACACCTATATAGTAATCTGTCTCACCGTTTTATTATGTATTAGCGTTATAATTATCAAAATATATCACAACCGTTATATTATAATATAATAATTATTATTATAATCAAGCGTTTTCTGTGTGCAGTATGTTTAGTTTAAAAATTAGCCGACGGGTTACATGAGAACCAGTTCCACATACCTATATATGCATCACTTGGCCGGGTGTAATGTGGACCCGTCAGACAATTTAATATATATATATACCTATACAAGGTAACTTATACTCGTACATCGTAAGTTTTCAGTCGATTTAGTGTAAATAATATTATTTTATCATACGACATTTACAACCAACAAGTGTAACCCGTGTAAGTAAAGCAGCATGTATACTCCGATGATTAGCTAACATGGGAAAATATAAGTACAATAATAATAACAATAAAAATAATTCATTAAAAAATATGTAATCGTGTCGCGGTTCACCGAGCATAGGTGTCAACAGGTTGATGGTTTCGGTGATTCCGAGAAGCGGCTAAGAAAAAAAATGTCAAATGAGCGTCATTATATATTATTACATATTACCACGTGTAAACGTATCTCGTCTGCTGCTGCTGTTAATTTACTTTACAGTTCTGACAATGCTGCGAGTATTTCATAATTATCGGTGCGAACCGAAATGGACTATGTGATTCAGCGTTTATTCGAACACACACGATAGGTATTACCATACATTCTCTTTATCATTATTATTTTTTTTTTAACATTTTAAGTTTTTCCTTTTTTTTTTTTTTTAATGTACATATATTTCTATTTGTACCTGTCCGGGCAACAACCGGTAATTATGAAAACTGGAAGGTTTCCATTAACCGAACCGCATATGTATATGATATACGTATGTATAATGTTATGGTAGACGAACCTTTAGGCTCAGACCGTGCAGTCATTTTCGACTGGTAATTTACACCGGTTTGGTGAAATAAAATCAAATCATAATGTATTTTTTCCGACAAAAATACCATTAGCCAGTTGAGAAATCCATTAAAATGGTGGCGATTTATTCGATCGAGGTTAATCAAGATCGTAAAAATGGTTTTTATTAAATGCCTATTAGTGTGTGCGCGCGCGCGCCGGTAACGGGTTCCGTGTGACTATATACGCATTTAATTTCGAGCTAATTTCGAGCTGTTATATGGTACGTCTGGTCACGCCCGCCGACCATGTGATCCGGCCAAGAGTGAAAACGTATTCGGCCGAGCACATAATATTATAATAGCATACAAGACGCTCACGCCACGAGTTTCCGATCGGCCGCTACCGATTCGACTTATTGGCGAAATCGGCTCGTCCGTTCGTGCCGCCGGTCGCGATGATCCACGTCGATTTATTATTAAATTTTCGATCGGAACCCGCAGTCGTCGAACGCCTACCCGCGACTGCATCATAACTAATAATATAATATACATGGACACAATATTTACGACGTATAATATAGGTACATATACCTATACCGACTGGTATATTGCTCTGCGAGCGGTTAATGAAGTTTTACACACGCGTAGGCGGTACTCCGCGGCCGAACTACCGCAGACTAGATATCATTATAATAATAATGATGATAATATTATTATTATAACAATATAGGTAGGTAATAGAAAATCGAAAAAAAAAAAAAACATTAATTCCGAAAAAGTGTTACGAAAACCGAATAATTCCACTATGGAGACCATAATATTATAATAATAATTATGTTATTATTATTATTAAGTCCTACGGGTCGAGTCTCGCTGCTTTTCGTGTGCTACATTATTTCTTTCGTTTCTGGACAAATTCGCGGGGAGTTGAACACCCGTAAAGGCATTAACGAGCTCGACCGACGACGTGCGGTTATTACAGACATGACTCGAACAAAATATTTTTTTACTTGTTATAGAAATATAGACACAAATCCACGGTAAAAATGTTAACGAACCAGTTGTGTGCGTATACAGACAAATAATATTATTACGGAGCGTTGTATATGTGACGCATATCGTGAGCGCACGGAAATCACTTCGAATATTACAATAAAAATGACCTATGGCCAAGCACTGCGGGTATACGATTTAATATTTTTTGATGGGCGTTAAAGACGCTTCGAATGTAAATATTCTCTGTTAACAATAAGTGATAACTATATAGGTATAGTAGCTGTATGTACATATTACCTATAAGGTGGTTATTTCAACATGAAAAAATAATAGTTTTTATCGGTCAATTTATGTATTTTTGACAATAACATTTTTGAAAATGAAACTATCCTTTTTTAGTATTTTTTTTTAATTACTATACTCACTTCTTTTCTTTTTAGAACAACAACGCGCGTTTGCATAGTTAAAATATTTTTTTGAGAAATTTGAATTGTGAAAATAGAATTTCAAATCAGTAATCGATAAGTTTAAATTAGCGGGAGTAGTGCACTAACATTTTGTGGGGTAAGTACCATACCATACTCTGTGTAACAAAATACAAAAATTGAATACTAATAATTAATTGACATACAATTTCAAAGTTTCATTTTCATTAGGAAGAAATTCGTCTGCTTCAGAATATGAAATTAAAAATGTGCGGTGATGTAAACAGTAAAAATCTAAAACCTAAAATACGACACCGATAAAAAAATAACATTTTTTAAGACACATCAATTTACATAGAAAATATGTGTAGGTAACTAATCCTAATTTGATGTTATACGGGAAATTAAATTTTAAAAAGCGTATACAATGCTGTATGAACCCGCGATAGTTGACATGCAAATCGATGCAGAAGGTCGGCAGGTGAAGACGTCACGGGGTATAATTACCAGCCATATATGAATCGGGTACCTATTATAATGACTGAGAATAAAGGAATATTGTTATATAATAATATTATGCCTATATATATATTTATATATATTGTGAATGAACGGCTACAGAATATCTATTCAGAGTGGTTCGACTAATAAGTTAACAAAAGACTACGGAATTCCTAAAAATCATAACATAACACGCGTTATTACACGGATGAAAGATATCGGAGGATATACACGAGAATATTGTATTTATTTCTTAAAGAAATGTCTGTACGAAATAAATATAAAATAGAACACAATGAGTAATTATTATCAATTAAATTGTATGTATATGTATATAATATATTATGTAGAATGCATAGACAAGATACCACAAAAAAAAATTCAATTATTTTCGTTTAAATGATATTATAATATACAGGATGATTCATCAAGCTTAATTCCTATCCTTCCTAATCTTTAATAGTGCGTTCATTCAAATTCTGATTTTTAAAATTTAAGTTCCTAAGCTACCTATGGCTTAAAGTCCTTATTTTTAAATACTAGATTTTTCTATTGTTAAGGAATGTTTATAATAGTGCAACAAAATTATTATTTTTTTAATGAAAACTGCCCTTTTCTGCTGTAATAGTTGTTAAGTGTATAATTTTTTTAATGCATCAACATTTACATCAAAATGTAAACGAGTTGTTTCTGGGTTATTAAGCTTTGTAAACCAACGATTATACCTAGTCCTTAAAAGTGGTCTTAATTATATAACATATATGAAGTAGGTGTAACATTTAATCTATATTACATATAGTAGTTTATTAGTAGAAAATTTTACAAATTATACAGTTTTAAAAGATTAATATGGGTTAACATAGTTTTATTATATTCTATTGTCTTCAGAGCACAAATTTTATTAAACTAAGAACTACTAATTCAAATTTATATTCATACATAGTGACATCAATATTTTCAAAACAATCATCTGCTTAATAATTTTCAGTAAAAAAGATGATTCTAGTTTTAAAAAAAAAATAACTAGGGAACACTACAAGAAACTTCTTAAGTGATATTAAAAATATAAGTACTAAAAACAAATAGCTTTTAATACCAGGAGTGTTACCCTGGCACCCCAAGATCAAAATTTCAACTTCAAAACCGATTGGTATTATGTTATCTTTTATGTAACAAACCCAATGTTACCCTGGCACCCGGAATTTGGATCACGGTTTTCCGGGGCATCGGTTTGCTTACTAAATTTTCTTTTGTGGTTACAAATTGTTACATAAAAGATTACATAATACCAATCGGTTTTCAAGTCGAAATGTTGACCTTGGGGCGCCAGTGTAACACACCTTTTAATACCTATACGGCTGTACAGTTCAAAATTACCAAAATCTGTTAATTATTTACACTCCAGCAGAGTTACTAGAAGGTAACATAACTACTCGCACGACACAGATCAACAACAGAATAGGACTGGGAAAATTTCATTTATTGACAATTATGTTATAAAATACTATAAAACTCTACGGTTTGGATCTCTGGGCTCTGGACAGTTCAGTTCGTCATGCACAGACATCCAACCAACACCAACTCACTGGCCACTATACAAGGCTGGATATGTATTATGCACACGGAAGCGGAGAAATCTTTAACCGTCATAACGTAAACATAATACAATACAAACCGTACGCCGTTTAACAGATCAAAATTCAAATAAAGGATACACTAAGGAATGTTTCGTGGTCCACCCTGTATACATCGGTGTAGTGAAAATATCGAATTATCGTTATAGGCATCAGCTAGTGTATATAGTATAATGTGGTTATTACGATCGACGAACATTTGGAGCGTCCGCATATGTGTGTGCGCGTAAGGATTGTGATTAATCGTCGTACCTAGTCTTTCTTTACGCCGGGTTTGAGAGAAAAAAAAAATTAAACGAAAACGTTCGGAAAAAAAACCTACGAAAAGTCAACGCGTAAACTGTGTGAACAAACGCCCGTCAGATATTATATAATAACAATAATTTCGTATAGGTATGAACGGCAGTCTGCGCGTGTGCGTTTCATCGATCATTATTTATTCGTTAACCGTTCCGAGTTGAAGAAGTGAACACGAAACGCGTACATCATAGGTATATCAGATATACGATAATCGCATATTATTATTTTTAGATTAGAACGGTAAATCGGTATGGGTACAGGCCGTTATTATAATATTATTGTTACATCCGTCACCGTCGCATATACGGTTTTCATGATATACCCATACCGAGTCAAAGAATTTATGGGATTTATACGAAAATCGCTAAAATATTACGTACCCACGCACATAGAATATATAGGTATGACACGATCATTATCGTTTGATAAAAATTGTAAGCACTAAATAATGATTGGATTTCTATTAGTCATCGCTGCAGTCTGGACTCCTCTGGTTCAGGTCTGATCGATCCCACGTCGCGAGTGAAATCGCGGTCGGCCGGTGTAAATTAAACGCGACTATAGGTATATTGTTCCTGAAAAGTTTGTCCGACAGATGTAACAAGACCGACTCGGCCTGTCGACCAGATATATATTATAGCGTCGCGTGACAGCTATTGCTATATCATATACTCAGGTACCTATATATATATATATTTATGCGGCATCCGCGGCGGAGGAATTCCACGGCGGCGACGGGGCGAACAATTATTATTAAAAAACGCGCGAGCGGACATAATAAAATACGTCGTACCTACAGCTGCGTTATAATAATAATAATAATATAGAACGCCTATAATTATACGACTTATCATTGTTTCGGAACGACGATTCAACGGTATCGGCACACTGTTGCACTGCACCGGTACACATCAAAGTGTAGGTCGCGTGCGATATTGTACATATTCTGTAGAGTGTAATTAGACCGATCCGGGCCCCTCTCGCGTACATCATATATTTTATACGTACTTGATACTAAAGCTGCACAATAATTTCACTCGACTCCACCGTCTCCGGTAATAAAAATACTCTACATTAATGTGCGTTCGTCGGCGGTGGCGGCGCGGTGCAGGGTACCTGCACACTGCACCATTCGTACTTTAAAACGGTGCAGATGATAATAAATTGTCCTCCTTTACGCTCGCGTGCAACTCCGCGAGGACGGTTTTCTTCTATTTTTCGCAACATACCTTTGCGACTTGTTTACGAGCCGATTGCCGTCGTTGTTATTACCGTCATCGTGGCCGGCATCGTCTACATCATAATACCTGACCGGCTGTATCATGTAGAATCGTAGAAACACGACGAGATTCGATAGGCGGTCGATGATAACCGACGGAAATCTGGAACAAAAGTATATTATCCAACTCGCCGATAAAATACACGATCTCGCTCCTTGGGGGTAACGAACCCCGCCGCCTATCAGACAGATTTTGTCACTAAGTATACGGGTCCACGAGTTGCTGCTGGATTATGAGCGCGTCATACGTCATATCTAAAATTTCAACTAGTGTTCGTCGCCCCGTTACGTGGACCTATCGCAATTTTTTCTAACGCCCTCGTCCGTACGGCGATTCACAAAATGTCATTGGAAAATCTATTTTGTGCGTACAGGTCACCACGCCAATAAAAGAGTATACCGTACCCATAACTGGGGATCTCTCGCAATGCCACGTCGATTATAGAATGCAATTACAGTACTTTTGACATTTCCTCGACGCCCCTTGTGCTTTTACACACATATTATTTATTTTTTTCGTCCACGTGGTTTCATACTTGCAGCCTTTTTATAATTATTTCGGTATTCACGACGAGTACTAACGTCCGCAATTAGGTATCAAACTTTCGAATAAATAAAACGACGGTCTCCGAATCGATGAGCAAATATTTGTAAAAAATTCAAACATTCTTGCAAAAGTTTTTGATTCAATGACGATGTCATCGCAGTGGAATAATTTTGAATTTCTCAATATCTAAAATATATATTATATTTAATGTATGTATAATAATATAATACATATAATTTGTTATATTATTATTATTTGGAGTGACGTGCAGCAATATAAAAGTCACACGGTGTAATACCTTATAACAATAATTATCATAAGCCGGCTTGGCCTGCAAGACGCGGCATTGTAAATATTTTATTGTCTCTGTTGTCCAGCTGGAATTTTCATAATTATACGTTTTTAAAACCTGTTACCAATACATGACGAACAATGATAATATGATTTAGGTTGTCAAAACTCAAAAGTGACTATTACTTTTTTTTAACACTATAGTTTTTTAATACCCAACAGTAAAATCGATCACTCTACACGTCATCAAAACAGTTAAAGTGTTTGAAACATAATTATTATTATATAATTCAATTACAATACGTAGTATAAGCGTAAAATTTTAATATCGATGTAAATAGTAACATAAGATAACGTTGTCAATTATTTACATTCGTGAACTGCAATCGTATTTAATATTATATTAGGTATTATTAATTTAAATAACATGGTTTTTAAGTTATTTTCGTAGACACATAAATTTTAATTATACTTAACTGAATATTTACTAAATTTAATAATTGTATAATGAATAGAAAGCAACTTAATCGGCTTAATCCACGTAGTGTTTTATTTAAATTACCACTTTATAAAGTACCATAAAAAATGTGATTTTTTTATTTATGTGGCAACATAAAAGGTGTATATAATATACTATATTATACTCTGCAAAGCGGAGTATATTTTAAAAAGAATCATATACTGAGATAGGTATAATATATAATGAAATAATGAATATTGTTTAAAGCTTATAAGTTATAACTATTGTTGTTAAACCTCTACCTAAAAAAAGAATATTAGTGTTACTGCAACATATTTTAAAATGTAATCGATTATTGAATTTTGGCATTTTGACACTAGACTTTAAAATGTACGTGTATTTAATTAAATAAAGGAAGCAAACACTTCAAATTCTACAATTTAAGGATATAGTTGAATAATGGATACGTTTTATAATGTTGGTAAGTAATTTAAGTTAAATATGGTTGAGGTCGAAAGCTTTATAAATACCCAGTCTCCATCAGGGATAATTAAAAGTCATTCAGATTTTTATTACAAGTAATTAAAAAATGATTTAAATTTTAAATAATAAATATACTATTTTTTTTTTTTTAGTGACTGTGTGAAAAGTACAAAACGCAACATTACAATTTGAACATTTAAATAATATGATAAATATTAGACGTGTGGAAGTGTAGTGTGGTGTATGGTGGGGGCGAGTGGATGACTTGTATAATATAATGATTTGTACAAGCAGTTTTATTCTTTAGTCGTGGCTATTGTTTTAACTTTCATTCGAATCTAATGTAAGATATCAAAATACAACCATATATTTATAATATTTTTATATTCTTTAATGGATATTTTATAAACTGATTTAAATATATTATGAAGTAAATCTGTAGATCTGTTTATGGAAACAGATAAACCATTACCATTAAATTCCGTTATAACAAAATTTTTTATTGGTAAAAAAACTAGTTTCCACAACATGGCAACTGCAAGCTATTGGCTATTGCATAAACGTTTTACAATCAAACTGTCAAGTGCAGACTACTAGAGTTTTAACATTAAAAATTACTTTTATTTAATTAATTTGTTTTTATTGTCTATTGATCACTATTGATTAGTTCAATGTGCTTTAATAAACTTAAAAGTTTAAACTGAAGTTTGTTATGTTTTTGAAACAAAAATCAAGACGTTACCAGGTATTATCTCAACATAGAATTTAGATGAGTTATACAAAAATTAATTTATCTCTATAGAGGTTTTGCATTAGATAAAAATAATATGTCAAGTCTACAAGGATATACATTTGCTAGACAAAGGGATACCGAGTTTGTGGTAAATGTGTTAAGCATAAGATCGTGATTTTTTTTCTTCAAACATAATACGATATCACCTAATAGACAATTTAATGACCATGGCACGAACCTTGTCTTTAAGAACCTGTCTGCATTTACTATGATTACGCATTATGTTCACGAAAAAGAAAAACACACATGTATGATATAATACATATTTCAATGTTAGTTTATGCTTTATCTCTATATTTTATAAATAAGTTTCATGGAAACTCGGTGCAAGTATATTGTAATTATTTATAAGTAAGTGACTGATTTAAAAATTTTAAATTTATGTAAAAATATAAACATGAAATGTATTACCTATTATTGTTTTTTATTATTATTTTTATTATGGTTCATACAAAATCGTGGTGATATTTTTGTGTAAAAATAAGAATGTAATATTATAGGAAATAGTCGATAAAAAAAAAAATCGTATTAATAAATTACAACTATGATAATTTTTATAATTATAAGATGCAACGATGAGTATCGATTCGGATGGTGCATTTATATTTTTTTTACTGATAATTAAGACTCAATCGAGTATCATATTCGAAATATGTCTAATAAATTATATCACATATCCAAATAAATTGTTGGGAAATTAACAAATCGAAACGAATGCGTACAATGGATATACACAGAGACCAATTGACCTAATTCTGAAGAGCTTAGACGCCTTAGACGACGTTAAACAGTCCATTTTCATTCCGTATCACAAAAGTGTTTACGTTGCATTCTATTTAGAAAAAAAAATGAAAGGAATATTATTGAAATTATTACATATCGGTATTATATCACATATCACTTATAAATAATATAATATATCAGTCGGACAACGCCTGAAGCGTTTCGGTTATCAGAAGCCGATACATAGCAATCCAAAAGTGTTATTTATTTCGCATTATATATTATGTCACGTTGCGTTCGATTCGCCGGCAGATATCATAAAGGTACTTGAATTGTTCGTAAATACTAAATTGTAAAATATTATATACTTTTACGTGCCGCAGTAAAATACTGCAGAGATCTGGGTTACAAATATTTGTTTCCCTATACAAATACATTTATTCCTACTAGATTTTAACATTTAAATGTCCTATTATAAATTATTATAAGTACCTACATAATATTGCCGTTGATGTTGCATACCGTTTCATCCTTTAACCATACATTTATTCAAATTCTAATTTTTGTAATTTATAAGTATATGTAGGTACTTACATGATATCTCTATACTTAAAGACCATAATATTATTTCCAAATACTTTGATTTTTCCTTCTAATTAAGGTGTACCTATAATACAAACTTATTTTTTTTCAAACAGATACCTCCTATACCTCATATTTTTGGCCGGTAGTTGATATAAGTATTTACATTGCAATTCAATTTAAAACGCGTATCACTCTAAAGTAGATTAATTACACGGTGAAAAAAACACAAATGTATTAGAGTTAAATGATTATCATAGGAAAGGGAATAGGTAGGAACACTATTATTATTTTCAATGATTACAAAATGTAGGTATTCATTTACCTGCAAATCAACGATGGTAAGTAATACAACGAAAAGACTAAAGCACCTCATGAACAGTTTCACATGACATTGTGTAGGTAAACTATAAAACGCTTCGGTAAGTGTATAAACAAGGCTGATGGAGGGATTTGCTAAGTCGTCGGGCTGATACGGCAACAATACGGCAATATAATATTATAATACTTGGGTACATAATATTATATACCTATAAAGTGTGGACATATTGGGCTGCGAGCCAACGCGTATCGATACCGCGCCCGCGCATACACACAAGACCTACCTGGTGTGCTATGTGTGTCCAAGTATATATATTATGTATATACGTTGAAATGTGTGTGTGTGTGTGTCTGTGTGTCTGTGTGCCTGTGTGCCTGTGTGTCTTTACGTCTGTAGGTACACGAAAAAGATCAGAAAATTATGCGTGACGTCCGATTACAAATCCTGTCGACGACTTTGCGCGCACAACATACACTGCAAAACGTATGGTATAATAATATAAATATTATTACAGTACGACACACTCGCGGTCGCCGGGTAATACGACTCTTGTACGTCACCGCGGTCGCCGTGTTCACAAACATGTTTATATAGTGGTCGTCACGTGTGCTTACCGGGTCGTATTATAACGTATACCATTATACCTATGCATTTAACGTTATTGTGTGTGTACTGCAGTGTACTAAGGTATACAACGCGATATACTTGTGCCGTCTGTCCGCGTTGTATGTATAGGAACTTACCTGGACCGCAGTGACTTGGTCGACGAGGTGGTCGTTTCAGACTAAACAGGCAATAGAAAGATGCCGGAAGGAACATAATATTTTTGTCTGTGTACATTTTTTTCACAGGTTCTCGGCCGCGAGACATATTCCGTTGTCATCAATTAATGAACGCAGGTAATTAAGTAAACAAAAGAGTTTTGTCGTTTAAACAATAACTACATAACCAACTTAAAAACAAGCCGTAATAATTGTGTGTATCTGGTCGAATTATTTTTAATAACAACATGATGATCACAAGGTTATTAATGATTATTTACTAATTATTTTTAAAGCGATAGATGTGACTAGTCCACACCCTTTTTATGGACGAAACTTACACACAACAAGGTGTACGATACAAGGAACCTACAAGTAGTATTATCCCGGTTGCCCAGGTCTTCGACTGTATATAATGATAATAATAACCATGATACGCAGGTGTATCATAATATAAATTATTGTTCAGGTATAGACGCCCGATCCGACGACGACGACGACGTGCCCGCGGTATCAATGATTAATCGCTCAGGTGGAAAAGCGGAAAAAATCCCAAGAGAATTTGTGCGTCGGTCGGTCCACCAAAAACAAGGTGGTCGGAGACTTGCGATCGTCGAGCGATAACGTGGTGCAATCGTCGGATTCGCCCGAGGGAAAAATCACTAATGACGACGGTGATGACACGATTGATGAAACACCTCCGCCGATGGAATTTTTTTGCATAGTGCTCGTACTCGAACGGTTTTTCGTATTTTTGTTTTCGAGAGGGGAAAAAGCTGCAGACGGATTGGTAGTAAAAAACCGTTTGGCCACAATAAGCAGAGTATACGATTCACCCGCAACTGGTTTTCGGCCGAACAATAATATCATTCTCGCCTTTGGACGGAAAGAGTGAAAAACGTATCGATACGTGCAGATAACAATGATAATAACAATATTACAATGAGAATTCGAAAAATTCGAAATTCTCAAACAAAACAAATCAATAACCGTATAGGGTATTTAATTATTATTGTATTTATCATTATTGCGTTTGTCGCTGTCTGTCTGTCATGACCGTGTGTGTTTTCCTTATCTGCAGGCGGCGTACTTTTGTGAGATGCTCGCACAAAAGGCAACAATTTACAGTATCGATGCGTATTTTAGGTGTAATATATTATATTATTATCCAGGAAAAGAAATAGGATCCCGAACCAATATATACATTTATAAATATATTCTGTGTCTAAGTGCTGTTGATGGCACTCGTTATTTCCGATCCAACGCTTCTTTTACTACTGTACTACAACTACGCTCGTTTTGCTTTTAGCTGTTTTCACACTCTCTCCCCGCCGTTTTTATTTATTTTTTTCCGTTAATCACCGTTCGCTCATTTGAACTTTCAAACCGATTTTCAAATCGAATAACGGAAGAGTCAATTCATTAATCACCACGGGCACGCTCACGAGAGTATTGCATTCGCACAAGCTGTAATCTGTTATGTTGCGTATATACAATTTCTCTAATCCGACAAAACGATTGAATCTAAATATTATTTTTTCCCTGGCAAGATATTGTTTGTGAAATCTAGTTTGAATACAATACTGTAGTACGATAAAACGTGCTGTGTATTTTTCTGCACAAGTTCGCGTTTCGGTAATCCTAATTTGATAAGTCACTTTTGTGTCTTGGGCCCGCCCACTCAGTTTTTACGGCACAACACTATATTGTATCGTTGAAAATATTTTTTACGTCATATTATTATTGACTATTTTGTTTGAACTGTTGTGTATACTTTAGGTAGTGTTAAATAATGTGGGTATACTTTGTATTAATTTTAAAACGATGACAACTGTATTTTTTTTTTTAAATATATTCGCTATTTTATTCAAGTAATATTTTAAATGAATTCAGAATAGTTTAACTTACCAAACGTTTAGAATGAAATCGTCGCGAGTCTGGTTTTTATCGAATAAAAAATAAATCGGTTCCTCCGCGACGTCTGGGTCACACCCTTTTTTTTTCCAATCACGAATCGATTGTGTTTGAATAATAATAAAATTTAATAATAGGAAAATAAAGAGAGGATGGACCACATCGGGTACTCGACCGAGAGAACAAAAAAAAATAAAATGTAAAAACTCTATACATATATAATATATATATAAGTATACGTAAAATGTAATATAATAATAAATGGTGGCCATAAGACAACCGAGGAATATGCTAACGAATGAATGACTATCTTAAAAATGATCTTGACGTGCCCTCACGATGATTTATCATTTTTTTTTCTCCTCGTTCTATCCTACTCTATGGGCACACCACCACCATATACCCGCCTGCCAATTGAAGTCCCAAGACCATTAGAACCGACGGTTTTCAAAAGGAAAACATTCCATTTCTAGTTATAGTAAATACATACACATATATAGGTATATTTATATACATGTGCATACGCCACATGCACTATATGTACCTATATTGTATATAATATAATAAAAATGCAGTCGCTGTATATATATATATATTTATACACATACCAATCAAAAGGATTATTATTGTATTATTTTTTTCATCTTATTATTATTATTATTATTATTATTATTTCTTTTCTTGTAGTTACTATTATTTAACAAGTTTCAGTGGAAAAAAAAATAAAATTGTCTCAGATTTACAGACGGATTAGATTTTTGTATTAGTGTAACCAAAAGACCCAACGCGGTGTGCCCCCGGGGGCTGTGACTTCGGAGTGCGCACCTCCTACAGAGTGCGTGTGTGTTCGGTCTAATTAAATAGCGTGGCGATTCGTTGCGTTTATCGACGCGGATATTAAATAGATTATACTATAATATAAACGACAATACAATACGGCAACGCCATAATAGTAATCTATATAATATTACAATCGGGTCGAAACCGAAAATTCCGAAATTACGCCTTTAAATATTATACTGTAAAGCGTTATTCATTCATTTTCTCATGGATATGAAAAAGTCGTTTAATCGATACGAATCCACATAAGTAATGAGATCTTATAAATAAGCCGTGACAGTGAAATCGTTTACCGTTTAAACGTGAATTTTCCGCGGGGATCTCAACTTGTTAGGAGCCTTATAATATATTCTCGAATTTCAATTTCAATTTAAATTTCATTAAATTTAATCGATATACCTAATATAAATTTATAATTTAATTTGAATCAACATATATGCCAACAAACAGAACTCAGCGAGCCGCACTATCAAATTGAATGAGGATGAGTGCCAAAAAAAAAAAAAAAAAAGCAACCTATAGATTAGGTGTCGTTATTGTCATTTGTTGTACTAGAACAATTATGAAATAAGTACCTATAAGTTATAACGTATTTAATTTGAACGAGTTGTTACAGGGGTAATAATATCCGACGGAATAAAGTTCAAAATAAATCGATTATCAACTCGCAGTATAAACTGTGGAAAATGGTTTGGTTATGTAGCACATAACAATATGATATATGTTGCTCGATATATTAATTATACGCAGAAATGCTAACCAGCTAACCACAGTCGTCATCGGATGTTTTCGGAACCTTTGCATAAGTCACTGTATATTATTATTTATTACCTATATCGTCACTGATTATTCGAGAATTATTATGGAAGTTACGATTCCTAATGTTGAGTGCGCGCCGTCGTAAAAAAAATCCACGGTCAAATTATACTTATTATATGCAGTTATCACTATAATACCGTCTTGTTCGTATTATTTACAAAGTGCGCGAAGCCGATCGTATGCGCATCATTTTTTTACTGTGCAAACGTAAAAACGATTAAAATTGTCCACGTCTTATATTATTGATATCGCCTGCGTGTATAGTATTATTATATTTTTTTTTTTAATTTCAACGAAGCGATTTTCTACAGTAAATTTCATCGATCGTCCAAGTATACCTCTATTTACACCCGACCGCGTTTTCTAAAATCGATTTCTGTGGTCCGTTATGTGTTCGCGTGCGTTAAACTTGAAGCACAACGACGTCATATACACACGTCCTACCGATCCGTGCAATGAACTTGATAAAGCGCTCTCGTATAACAATTACTTTTTGCGGTCCGTGCTCAGTTTTGACCTTGAACTTGGCCCCATCGTTTTGTCGGTATAAGCCGTAGACAAATTATTTATACGTCATCGTCATCGATAGTATCGTCGTAAGTATCAAAATCCAACACAATGTATTATATATAATATATTGTTGTACTATCATATACTAAATATAGTATATATATATTATATTCTGCAGCTGACAGGATTAATTAAACTGATACATATTTATAGAGATCCTTTATTTTACCGGATTTGCGTTCTATTACGGTTTAAAATAATATGTCAGCCGTGTGAGTGATATTAATTCCATCTCACATTCACACATAATAATTTAGTATAATATAGATACTTAATAAACGCGTACCGCCGTACCTGAATCACAAAAAGCAAAACCTATAAACATATTTCAGGTGTATCAAAAAAAAATATATGTTTAAACTTTACCAACCTGCAATGTTTTTATTTTTTAATTTGTTTAACTAATTACTTCGTGCATTAGTGAACAACACCGGCACCCGTATATGATTCGAAATGGGGAAGCCATTTTCTGGTATCGGC
Organism: Sitobion miscanthi; assembly: GCA_008086715.1. NCBI lineage: Eukaryota > Metazoa > Arthropoda > Insecta > Hemiptera > Aphididae > Sitobion > Sitobion miscanthi. The sequence goes on from CM017797.1 coordinate 23,021,486, forward strand.
TTTTTTGGTAAATATCCCCTCCAGCTAAGATATTCTCTTAAACTGTTCTCGGTTTCGGGTCCGCGTAATTTTCAACGTGTATTTCAAGAAATATTTTGGCATTCATTCGAGTCCAGTGTAAAAACGATTATGCTGAGTTAAAATATACATATATACAAATATTTACGCGTATATAAAAAGTTTAAAAATTATTTCGAGGGACATAAAAAATTAACGCTGTCCACAGAAAAAAGCAATCTCGCTTCACTGTCAGACAGTGGTTTTTTTCACTTTAGTATTTATCGTGCGCAAACTAATGGAACCGTGATAATTTATACATAATTTTTATTCACTCGTTTAGAGGTGTCGACTACGTGAAAAAAATATAAATCGACAAAAAACACTGTGTAAAAATAACGCCCGACCGCATTACGCTACAACGGGTCATTTTCAACCGCAATCGACGGAAACGGCCAAAACGTGTGTAGGTATATTATACTATAAAATATAATATAATAAACTACGAGTGTCCAATTTCGGCGTGGCACATTCTTTCAGATATTTTTTTCTCTTTGATTTTAAATCGGCTTGGGAAAAAAATTGTCACCGATTTTGCAGGATCGTCCGGATCCGTTTTTTATTTAGATGATTTGAAACTATGTATAGGTAGTTGGGTGATATACCACCCTTGTACACAACACGTCACTAGAAAAATAATATTTCCGGTGAGGGATGACTGGTGTGAGCCGGATTGAATGTGTGAATATTTGTTTTTCTAAAATCGCATGACGTATTTACGAATTACGATTGCTGCATAAATAGAATACGTATGTTAATGGCTTGTTACTAAAGAAGAATAAATTAACAATGTCTTGTCTCTTTTATTATATATCACACATTGAGGAAAAAATTATTTTTTGAAAAACCAAAAAGTAACTAATCAAAAATACTTTACAAAAAATAATATTAAAAACATGAAATAGTTAAAAAGAGAATCCAAACAAAATGTTTATTGATACGCGTAAGATGTATAGAATTTATAGCTGATATAATTTAAGTTAGAGTTAGACCAATAGAAAAAAATATCAGCAATAATCATTAATGCATGCAACATAAAACATTTAAACTCTGGTAACGCAATAATACAATATTTACGTTGTTTGGTATTAATGCAGTGTTATGTTATTTGGTCGGACATTCGATTGAATTATAAAAATTGAAAAGGTACTGTCTACGATGTACACAAAAATAATAGAATAGCTCACACTTTTAGATAACAAACATCATTGGTGTTTATTTTAATGAGATTTTAACAGTTTAGTTTTGAAAAATAAACGGCAGACGAAGAACTGCGTAAAAACAGCGAAGAGATGACTTAGGTGCCATACGAAAGCGGGTAAACGTGGTTTATCGTGGCGGTGCTAATAAGTGGAGAGAGAGAGAGAGATACAACCCATCGTTGAGGTCAGAACAGTAAACCGGGTGGTTTACGAGTTACGACGTGGACCATAAAAACAATCCCTCGTCGTGTTTAGGTTATACGTGTATGTATATACTGTATATACATATTATATTTTTGACCTTTACGACCCGTATTACGTAACCGTCTGGTGTCCGGCTCGCGTCCCCGAGACGAAATAATATAATATCGTAATCATCTTTTCTCCGCTTTTCTCTCTCTTTCTCTCTCAAACACACACTCATCCCCTCTCTGAAATGCAATACAACGTTGAATGATTGAAACCTCCTTAAAGCGGACACTATGAAATTATTATGTTTTGATACCGAAAAGTGTGTGTAAGATAGGGTGAAAATATTTACAACCACGTACACATCATATCATTTTCTTACCCATAACTCTCTGGATCCATATCGAATTCAACAACAGTGACATGACTTTCCATACCTACTTGATAATAAATATCAAGTAGGAAATCTAAATATAATTAGTAGGTAACGAATGGGGTTTTTAAATAATTACCCCAAACAAATATAATTATACCTACGTAATAAATGTATAACAACAGACCGTCTCATAACTCATAAAATAAATACATAATATGGTGTAAGTACACTATAGGCAGTACCTACAGGCTACAGACTAAACGCAGGCGGTATAAAAAATAAAACATTTATTTTTGTATACATGATTCTAGATCACGAGAACCTCTGAATAGCGGACGTGGTCCTGTAACACGGTAAATAGATATTCATTGAAAATAAACGGTCATTAGTATATTATACATTTTTCAAAACGGCGATAAAACGGTTATGTTAATTGTGTATCGTACACGCGTGGCACTTCGCCGGGAGACCCACTTCAAACACGAAATAACATTATAATATAACGTGGTCGTTTTGTTGACGTTTTACGCGGCCACGGCAGTTATTTATTTCGACCTCAAAGAGGGTAGTGTGGTTTTTTTTCAACCCTCGTTTACACTCTAAATTTAAACAAACGACGTCCAATTTTAAACCGTTTCATGTAGGTACGAACCCAAAGTATGATATACTTAAACCAAGCGCTAATACAACTAATATCCTTCTCGCGTGTCTCCGCTCTATAATATACCTATATAAAACACAAGCGCTTTAAATATTCGAAAGTGAATTTAATAGCATCTTAAAAGAGTGTTATTATAAAATGTATATATACGTGTAACGCGAGTGTGTGTATAAAAATGCCAACGACCTCATAAAAAATGTTAAAAATAATTTTCTATGTACCAAACACTTAAGACTGACATGGTAATTTGGTCGTAACAATAATTATCGTTGAAATATTTATCTAACGACTAAATATTATGACGAGATATTCGTTGAAAATCCGATACAATAGTCGACTAACTAAACACGCGTCCCATATAATATATACAAAGCCTACCATCAAACCATTATTTGCCCATATTTATGGCAGTGAAGTGCACAAGTTCTAAACCAATAAACCACAACGTCATATTATTTTAGAAGTTGTGAAAAACAATTTTCTAGCATCGATGAAAAATGATGTCGTCGGAAAACGTATTGAATTTGAATCAGATTGCGAAGGTCTCCGTTGTTCAGGAAATGAAAATCAATTGAATTTATTCAGTTGTATAGGTAGGATTACTATATAGGTACTCGATAAACGTAAAGTTAAATATCAAAATAAAATATTGTGTTTACAGCTCCACGATAGTGAACTATTTCAAAAAAAGGAATACACAAATAATGGACTATTACGCACTAATGTCGCGTCTACACAATACAACTATAATATACCATTAGGTAAATATATTAAAATAATATATAGCACAAATCCACAGTATAAAAATTGTAATGCAAATGAAACAATTGTATTCGTTTTTTTTATTTTGTTTTAAGACTCGTGTTCAACGGTCGGATCAAATGGCTCGCTATAAATTATTCAGTCACTAGCTCGGCCATTATTATAACACGGGCATGAACGGCACGACCGATGATGTTCAACTACGTGTGGAGTTAGCATTTTTATTAGTGTATCAATAGCGCACACGGAATGCCGATTTCGTGTTAGCGAATTACCGAACACAATTGTTATCGAAAGATATTATATATTATTGTACATCGAGTTATAACGCGTGTACTGTTTTAACTGCATTGCACACACACACTGTTAATATTTGTCCGTTCAGAAAGAGATCACGATTTACGTTCAAACAGAGAGACGGCTAGACGAGACGCTTGCAGTAGAGAAAGGGGCGCGGGCTCTTCAATAAAACCAAAGACTGTATATAGTGACTACTATACAATATATACGTGACCCCGGTATGATATGCAGCAGCAACAGCAGCTATATGTAGTGGATGTAAATAATTCGAAACGACCAACGGCGTAATGAAAACGAGGATTGATGAGGGAAGACTGTACGGCGAGAAAAGTGTAAATTGATGATGATTGGAATTTGACCTTTTATGATTCGTCGGGTTCAAAGTGATTAAGTCTCGGATATTTGATTTTTACAAATGCAATTGGTTTTTTATTATTATATTTTCTACACGTGTCGTGTAACACCCGAACGTTAATACTATATAGTAGGTATCTATAGCTGCTGCAGTAGTTCAATGTCGGAACCCCATACAATATGTACAACCGTAGAAACGAAGAACTACTTATTTGAGTTTTTGGAAAAAATGAATGTAAATCGTTTAACTGTCCCACATTAGCGCCAGTTCGTATACGCGTAACCTTTCGCTGTACATTAAACGAAATATATTTACTCGTATTTAATCCAATTAGTTGAGATGTCGATAGTTTAAAATTTAATTTTGTTTTTCATCGACAGAAATCCATTTATACTTCACCTGGCGTAGGTATATGCTAGATTATTTCGAAAGATATTAACATTATCATCATTACGTACATGCACTATATTATAATATTAAATATATATACACGTGTGTGTGTGTGTGTAGACGGTTTATAATAAACTAATTTAATATTCGAGATTTTTTTTCCCGTAATAAATCGAGCGAGTGACCTGCACGGGGGTGTGGTCCAATAATATAACGATACATTTTTCCACGAGCATCCGTCGAGATCGGAGGTACCGCAAATAATGAGTTACTGTCATCGTGTCTTCTACCCGTCGTACCTATGCAATATAACAATATTCGTACGCTATTAATTACATTATAAGTGAACTGTCAAGGTGGTTTGGAACGGTCCGTACCGGTCCGACAACGGTAACCTATACATATTATACCTGTACCTAATGCCGCGCGATGTGGGATTTCGCGTGTGAACGAATACATTACAATAATTGGCGGGCTTTGATGTTCGTTAATGTATCACGTCCGAATAAAAAACATTGAAAGATTTATTACGTGTTTAATAATATTATGGTACCCATTGATGTTTACATTTTTTTAACACTTTTGTTGTGTGTTCGAGATTATGATTATTCCGTAATTTCTTATTTGTACGCTCGTTATTGCTGTTGTTACGATCAATAAACATAATAATATGTAGGTATTTCGAGCAACAAAAAACAAAAAGATTCTGGATATCGTTAGATCAAAGTATTCACTAATAGTGCACGGACGTTTTTCGATACTTAAAAACCATAATATCCCATACAAAACACCTAGAAAGTTAATGATTCCTCACATTCAATCAAAAGAAACCGACAAATTAATATTTTTTTATTTAAATGTTGTGGGAATATTATAGTAATGTATACTTTATAATAATAATAATATACATGTTAGCGAGTTTAATGGATTTTCGTCATCAACACGTCTTTTTTAAGTATAATATAATATATAGGTACGTACAATTTAAACACATACGCGTGATATTGGTTGTCTGTTAAAAAAAAAAAAAAAAAAAAAAAAAAAACGAAAAAATATAAATCATAAATCTTATTGAAACGTTATTTCTAAGCCGAGGGATTATAATAAATAATCGTAAACCCCAACATCCGTGAATACCTAATTTAGCCCGCAAAATGTGTTTAATTATACATATATCCGTTCCATGAGTATAATATACGACCAGCGAACAACACGTTATAATATATACCTACCGAATAATCAGTCAAATGTACAAATGGTTTTGCATATTATTTTCGGTAAACCGGTCGTGCTGTTGTTTTGGGTTTATTTTTTTCTCAACTTCGTTCGCCGCCGCATAAATGGATTGAACATTTCCTAATAGCTTATTTGGATACTATATTATTATATTATGACATAATAATAAAATAATCTCATTGTGACGGTTTATAATATTATTATTATAATATAACTATCACTTGTTAGGTATACATGATGTATTAGGTTCCTTGTGCGGACGACTAAAATACAATGCACATGCGCAAGACATGTTTGTTTTTATTTCACGCATGGACGTATATAAAATATAATAAACATATCCTCAAAAATGATTCGCATATTATTATTATAATATTTCAAAATTGATTTCGAGGTTAATGATTCGCATAATTACACGCTACTATCTTATTTCCACTCCATCATCGCATACATAATAATATTATGTATAATATACTCGATTAGATTACTGACGTCGTGTACTTAGAATAATTATTATTAACTGATAAGTAAATGAAGTATAATATACGAACACTGAAACATCGAGTAGGCGGGTTATCTTGATAAAGTTGTTTTTTCTTTTCTATTTTTTTTTTTTTTTTTAAACTCTGTACACTTTTAGTCAGTATATAGGTGCACACGCGTTATCGCGGACAATCAATATAAAATTCACGCATTTAATACAAAATTATGTTCAATAAATTATTATACACGCGTTTGAATAATTCAATGAAAGCCTCATGCATTTTTTTTTTAATGTATTTTCTCTCCGAACGTTTTAACTCTCTGAGACGTATTGAATGTAATTTCGCACGTATTGCCGAGTCATTTCAAGAAGAGAAATCATTGTTTTAAAAATATATTTCCTGGAATGTTACAAAGTGATGTATAAAAAGTTGAGATCGTGAAACAATATAGTTAGTCCTTAAAATTAAGAAGGAATATTATGTTTCGTTAAAAAAAAAAAAACAACAAAATAATAATATTATATTATGCAGTTGACCAGTGATCAGTCTAATTTTATTACACGCAGTAAAGAGTGTGCGTTAATAAAGCTGAAACGGCTTTTAACTGTTTATGAAGATATATATAATATATTAATACGAAATCCGTGGGATGACCCTCATAATGATAGTATAACATCCTTTTTTTTAATTCATTTAATCGCGTTTTAGTTTTATAAATTGAGAGAGAACGGTTGCGTGCAACCGGAAGAATGAACTTCAAAACTCCATAGGTATTGTACGTAACACACTTTATTCTGCAGCAATTTAGCAATATACTATATATTTTATTATAACGTATAATATTTTATTCGATTACCTATAATTGTATCGATATTTATCGTACTTTTTAAATATTTTTTTTCACATTGAATATTATGAACCAATAAAATTATGACATACTATATTATATTGTAATTTATAATACATAATTGGGATTCAAAAACTCGTGTAGAAGAACAAATATTGATTGTACAGTAATGAAATCACTCATATCATAATATACAGGCACCTGTTTGATGCCTACTATAATATTATTATACTTTATAGTAATGATTCGGGTGCATGCGAAACTGCAGTGATTCAATAATATTCTCACCGCTCTTTCTGCTATCAAAACTACACGCGAGTGTACGGCGTAAAAGTTTCAAACTGTATCGAATTATTTTTATGTACATTTTTGAAAAACACGAAAATTGACCGATGTAATACGAGTTAACTTAAAATTTGTATGCAAAAAAAAAAAATCGTTGTACATACTATTTTGGGCGTTCATAAATTATACCGATCTTTGTTTTCCCCCCTCTGTATATACACTTTAATATATACTTACGTACATACAGTTTAACGAAATACAATGTTATGCTCTTATAGGTACATAATAATTTCACGTTTCGCACCTTGCCGTGTATTGTCGATTCGAAGACAATAATATTATTATACATTCGTGTGTCATAACTCATCTCCCCCCCCCCCCCCATTCTTCCTCCGCCTATAGTAGGTGCCCGGCATTCACACATCTGCTCGCGTCCTGCAAATAGGTCGACGAATTATTGTTACATACACATGTTATTAAATTTTGAAATCTAAGACACGTACCTTTGCGCGCGCACCCTGTATATGATTACTACAATCTTGTACGTTTAACAATAATATTATATAGCGACAATCTGCCGGGACGGCGAGGACGGCAGCGCTCCGTCTAAACGAATAATATTGTATTATTTTACATTTTTTTTTTCACAGGAAACCGACAATTTGAAAACGGATGAAAACGTTAAACACAATATATTTTCTAACGCTCGTAATTTAAGTCGTTAAAAAATAAAATAAAAATATGTATTAACATCAGGCGACTGCAACGCGCGTTTGTGTGCGTGTGTGTGTGTGTGTGTGTGTTTTGTGCGTTTGATAAATGTCAACGCCTATAATATTATGTGTGTTTAAACGGTGAAAGTAAAATATTATTAAGTTTGATGAGATCATATCCTGCGGGAATTATTTATACGTGTGGTCAATTGCGGCCTTCGTGTAATAAGACGGAATAATAATATAATATCATTAGACCCATTTCTCGAGCAACGCGGCGTCCAGTATAATACCGATTTATCTGTTCAGATATTTGTTGTGTGAGTGCATATGGTTCTGGACCTCTGGTCAAACCATTAAAATTATAATAATATTGACGATACCAATAGTCATTTGAGTAAATTGCTTTGGCGTTCGTTCAACTATAATATCCCTCAAACCGAATGAGATGTACATTATTTAAAAATGACAAAAAAAAAAATTCAAACCACTACATTTTTTTTGTTAAGACTTCCGAGCTGCAATATCCTCTTGAGATTACGAAATAAAAAGTAATATTAATTCATTTGTTTGTCAGTATTTATAAATCAATAAAATGTACATATTTTTTTTTTTTTTTGAAGTACCTACCTAATAATGAATGTTGTAAAATGTCTAGCTTTATCGGCAAGAAATGTAGCTTTATTAATCCTGTAATTAAAGGCAATCAAATATTTTTGTTTCAGGAATGTTATTTTAATAAAAATGTGTCTACTGAAGAATGTCATTTAAATTATCAATATCGATGTAACAAAAAATTGATTATTTTAATTTTTCCATTTTTTATTTGAATGAAAGAATTAAGTATCGGGAAAATACAAGTTATATTTGGTTATAAATATATATTTTTGGATATTTTGTATCATACAAACATTAAGTGAATTAAATTCTTTATGACTAATAATATCATATTATAAATAAGACACTTTTCGGCTTCTCGTAGTGTATTCCACTATAACCTAACATGAAGTAGGATCTATATTATATTATTAAAATTGTATGAGTGTTTATAAAATATAAACTATGGCCTATGGGTTTGTATAGAAATATAGTTTAAGTATACTTATAACTAACCTACGTCATAATGAAATATTCAGTGGTGTGACTGATACGTGGTGTATTATACGATTAACTTAAAAAAAAATTAATATTATTATCATGAATACTTGTGCAGTTGTGCCACTTATTTTTAAGACAGTTATGTTTTGTCATTTAAGTATAGACAATAATACATTTTTTTAGCTATAAATTATAACATTTTTCTATGATCGACCAGACGTAAATAATTTAATAATCAATTTTTGCTATTATTTTTAATTTGTTAATTTATTCGTGGTGATTAAATATTAATTGTTACCTTAATTGTTGTTGTTCCTTTTCTATATACCTTATATAATAATATGTTATATCAGTATAATATGTTTTGAATGGGTATATACCGAACAAATATTAAATGTATTACGTGACCTAAGTCTAAATTATTGAATGCTAATTATTTTACATAAATAACAAAATAATGTACCTATAACTCAAAGAGGCGGTGGCCGTAGCGTAATTTTTATTTAATTGATTATATATTTTTATGATTTCAACTATATATACGACGACCAATGCAAACCAACGAAATACGACAAGCGATGTCGAGTAAAAAAATATAAATTATTAAATTATGTATAGTATACTCGTATTTATAGTCGTATAATACTGAATCATTGAATCTGAGTGCGGAAAAAAATTAACCCTTTTTACGACGTGATCTCGTTTACTCGATAATAATATATCCTCACGCATGACGCATCGTCACAACAAACAACTGCTATGCTTTATTTAATTCAAATCGACCAGGAGAATAATAATAATTATCGCTTCTGTAATTCGTACATACACAGCACATACATTCAATTGTGTAGGAATTATAACTGTATCGTTCTGACCACACAATATTACGCACACGAGTTATTGCCTTGTATTTTATGTACGATGATATTTATATTATAAAATAATTTATTAAATACTTTATATCTATAGAAGGTGATACAGGCACGCCGAGTGCATACATACAGTTGTGGTAAGTATATAAAATTTAGGCACATTGGCGGGAATATAGAAATTCGAATAATGGACGTGTATAAAATAATATGACTAGGGAAAATATAATTTTTTATCCGTCGATTTTAAAATATTTTTTAATATTATTATGCTAAATTTTATTCATCTGATGTGTTAGATGATTGTGCAAGGTGTGGTAGGTCGCATAAAGTGAATAATTGTCCTGCGTATGGTAAAATATATCAATAAAATAATAATAACCATATGGTGGCCGTTGTGTTGGAGATTTCCCGACGGGATTGGTCTTACGGCCGGGCGTTAAGATTCGGCCATCAACAATAATATTATTATACAATAGCATAATATAATTATAATATATAGGTAGGTGAAGCCATGAAGGTATATACCTCGAACTTAGGACGTTCTACATGCTATAGGTACCATATACCTATATCTAGGCACTGCGTATACAACAGTGGACAGACGTCTTCGTCGTCGGTCGGTCGTCGTGTGTACGCGTTGTATAAAAACGAAAAAATCAAAACGTTCTTACGGAATAGATAATATTGTAGAATACTCCGGGAATGAAGGATGTTGATTGGGAACGGCGGGGGGAGGGGCAGAGGACTGACAGAAGTTTTAACGAGAAGAATAATGATTAATGACGTGTAGGGAATAAAAGAAAAAAAAATAGAAAAAATAAAGAAAGGAAAAAAAATGTACAATAATATTTTATAGGTATTTGTGGGGAAGGCGCTGCGCACGCTTTACAGGATAAATGTGTGTGTGTGTGTGTGTGTGTGTGTATATATGTGTCTGGACGAATGGACATGAGACGCCGCGTTTTATGTGTATAACCTACCTATATTATACTATCGTCATATTATTATTATTATTTTATATCGTGGTCAGCGCACTTTTGGTCTTGTGTCCAACGTTTAAGACGTCTGATGTGTGCCGTGTTTTATTGGTGTCGTGATCCGCCGAAACGAATATCATATACTAATGCGTGTTGTCTATATAATATGTATATATATAGGTACAAGCCGCGCAGTTGTCGACGTATTTAAAAAAAAAAAAAAAACAAATACACACTTGTAACATTCTTGTTTTTTCCATTTGTCTTATTCGACGTGTTAACAACGATCTTTGTATAAACAACATACTACCTACCTTCACTGTGATATACTAGCTAGTATCAGTCTATAACTTTTCATTGACAACAATAAGAGATAAAATATTATTATCAAATAGAAGACGAATTTTAATTACGATCGAAAAAATTCTATACATTACAGTTACAGTTTCTCTTACGTCGTTAACCCAACGCGAGCGATGTCCCCATACCTATGCACCTGTAATAATTATTATGATTTTTTTTTGTTTTATTTCACGTATCCTTCGACTTTATCGCTTCGGTAAAGCATTTATTGCATTTATTGCCTTTATTATTTTTTTTTTGTGTGTGAAGATAAGCCTCCTGCTTTTATATGATCGACTCTTTGCACTTGCTATGATATAATAGCCTGAAATAGATATAATACGCACCTACACGACTTAAGCGTATATTACATATTATTTTAGTTAGTTATGGTTCTATACAATTATATTATATTAGTTAAAGCTCCAAAGTACATCATGCACGTATGTAATAGAAAACATTTATTAGGCATTAACTAGGTGCCTACTCATGCACGAGTAAGTTGTATACTATAGAAATACAATTTCCCAATACAATTAATAATTTTATATTATTCAACATTATGACTAAGGGTCTTAGGATCCTATGGTAACCACGTAAATAGTTTTATCTGTTAATAGTTTATTGCTAACTATGTGATTTATTGTGGTATTTTTTCATCTATTTGATCTGTATGCAATTGTCGACATTTTAATGAATTTAGTTTAACGTTATTGCTTGTTGGTCATTCAAATTGTGTAAACTTTAGATAACTCACAATTATTAATGTCAAGGAATTACCTTAGGAATACGAAAATATGATTTATATATAGGTTTTAGGTTGTTTAATAGAAAAAATTTATAATTTATTAGCATTTTTTTCTTATCTAAATTTGTATGAAGTCTGTAAAAATAATAATGCTAATAAAATGCTTATATTAAGTGTACTTATCGTTGAAAATGGTTTTAAGTCTGAAATTAAATATTTTATTTAAATGCCGTATACGCAGTATACAATAACATTAAAGTATACATTATTATATTATTGATATATAATAAGTCAAAAAGGTTTAGTTTTGTATAAAATATAATAATAACGCTATATGTTATCTACATAGGATTTAAATATAACACGTTCGTTTAACCGAAATTCCGTTTTTTCTTCACATTTTAACGATCGCTTTCATGATTTTTTTATGATCTCGTTCCATCCACAACAAGTTCGACTCGATTTTCTGATGAATGTCGTCCAGTACGGTTCTCAGGTCGCCCGGTTTGACGGATCGCCTTATCTTGTCCATCTGCGCCACAAAATCAATAATCATCATCAAAACTCACAATATATTACGATGAAATGACGAAAATATCATCAAACTGGTGACGCATAATATTTACCACAATCATCTCGTCGTCCGTCGCCACCTTGGGTGCCAACGCGGAGTACACGACAGCGATGTACTTGTGCAGGTCATCGCCGATCGGTGACGATCGAATCGTGTCCAGTTTACGTGACAGAAACCCGATAAGGGCCTTAACACCTGCCGGTGTGGCAACCACGTTCTCGCAAACGGTTTTGAAGCTCTGCAAGCTTCCGCGGTTCGCAACGTCCAATCGCATCAGATCTAGATGACTTAACATTTATAGTTACACAATTAATACACGCTAATAATATATTATTAGAGTACCTATAGGTACATTTATTGTTAATCCATATCGCAGGACGCAGATCGATGTTGTAGTTAAAGAGAGGCCAAAATATATCTCCTTATTAGCACCTATCTCTGATTTTAGTATTTAATTTCTTAAACGTGGATAGTTATTTAAATTAGGGTTATAGAAACTCGTGAAATATTGATCTTGGTATATGAATTGTTCAATTTATCGAGTAAATTAATATAAACATTAAACACTAAACAGGCTTTTATATAGTCACCTTGTATGGAATATTTTCATATTTTCATTATACATCGACAATTGTTTAAATACCACCACGCAAATAACTCTTAAAAGTAATTCTACTAAACCACTTAACTTAAAAGAATTTATATCACTATGTGTAAATATTGCTAAATATTTGCCCCTCGTTAAATAGGTGTTGCCGTTTCATACAATATCGTCACAATATTGTGATCATAAAATAATAATAATTAATAAGCATTACCTCAACAGCGTTTGCAAATTTTCAGCGCAGGCCAAAGCTCTTAAAATTATTTTTTGCTGCGACGGTGATCGTGTCGTCTTGTACAGTTTGTGAATTTTCGACAAGATTGTGATGTTTGCTTTTTTCATGCCCACGCACAGGGTAGCTTCTTCCATTTCCGACGGTATTCTAAAAATAACCCGTCAATAAAACGCACACGTCATAAGAGTCGATAATAATAATAATAATAATAACTATATAACTGTGTAGGTACGACTTTTTCGGGACGGAACATTGTTTTTAGACATAAAGAGACAATAGTACTAATTAGAGGTCAATACTAGAATTATAGCCATCGTGTGGAAAAATATCGACGACTTGGTGCAAAAGTGTGAAGACACGTGCGTTTTTTTACAGAAGAAATTACGTAAACTACATGACTTCATTTTATAATTGAAAAAAAAATTGAACACCAAAACACGGTGGTACGAGACGGAGTGGCAAATGCTCAAACTTTTCACCGTCTCCGGGTGCCCAAGGCTGTGAAACATATCTTCTTATCGGACGTTCTTATTACAGAATTACCCAACACGATAAATATTTTAACATATTTGAACAAGTTTACAATGTTAAGGTGTGTAAACTATATTATTCTCTTGAGAGATAAGTTACAAACTCGTTGAGATTTAGGTTGACGAGAATAATATTATTAAACGTTGGCACCTACGTATGTACTATGTAAACGTAGGTATACCTACTATATTATACATTATACCTATATTATAATACATCACACACATTGGCCGTTATCGGATTACAAAATGTCAAAGCTATAACAACAACACCACTCGGCCAATCGTGTCGCCTAGAATGTAATATGCATTAATATAAATTCCTTCATATTTTCAAAAACCCATCTCATCGTATAGGTAGGTACGTGTTTAATAACATTATAATGCCAATCAAAAATACGAAACTTCACTAGTTCGTACGATTTGAACAGCATATGCCGCTATTATGATCGCCACTACGTAATTATTGATTTATTCAAAACATTCAAAACTGTATAAAATTCGAAATGTTAATGCACTTCGTATACTATCGATTTGCACAATCGCTGCAACGTGCACAATGCGGTATCCTACGCGTTCAAAGTGTGTACAGTAAATAAGGTTTTTTGCTCGATAAGTGTGTAAAATACACCTTAGGTACGTAACATAATATCTGTGCTTCGCACATGCTATAGACAACAATAACTCACTACATTATACTAAGGCAGATACAAAGGTGTATTCGAGTTATCAACGCGTCCATATGGATTTATGTGTGTGTGGGCGTACAGAGTGATCCATTTGACTGGCAACACTGTTTTTTTATTATTTTTTTTGTGTTCACATAACTTTTATGCCCTGATATCGCGAATGGCATTGATCCCGATGGATTGTATGGGACTCTGTGCGAAACTCGACTTTTTACAATTTTTTCACACCGTCGATAAAGATGATTCAACTCACTCGTGTCCGTTCATCCACCCGTCAAAGTGCGTCGACGCAGATTTTGCGCAACGCGAGTTGCCCATGTTACACGTCCACGACAATAGTTTGCTCCAACCTATTTTCGTCTTATTGTTGTGGATCTGATTTCCTGATAATTTGTCGTACAAAATATCCGCCAAGCCCTTCGCATATTCCTGTTAGAAATTATTAACGTTTATAAATTATAAAATATTCCGGAGTATATAATACGTATTATATTATTGTTGCGTGGAAGAAAAAATAGTAATATTATAATAGACTATAGGGAGTACTTTGAACATTGAATATTCCGTGGGATATCGCCGGATCGCGTTCATGATCGACGACAATCCGGTGACCGCCGTGTTCCAGGGCGTCACGTGGTCCTCCATCAACAGGTACTCGAGCAGCGAAGTGTAATAATCATACGGCACCAGCGCGGCTCGGCACAGGTGAAACGCGTCGTCTATGATTTGAGCTCTGTTGAGCACGTGTATCCGGTCGGGTTTTGTTATCAACTGGATCAACAGGAGTTTCCAATTTTTTTCGTCGTAATTCACTCTGTAGAACCCTACGTCACGTCGACGGATGTATAATATATCACCGGTATAATATTGTGTCGTATTATATAGTATTAGGCGTGGGTACAGTTACGCAGTTGCGTATGCTTACCGGACGATTGTATATTGAACATTATCCATCCCGAATCTTCGGGGACTGTCATTATTATATGCTCGTCCGTGGTTTTCAGCCAAACGCTCGGCGTGAGCTCTTCGAAGTCCATTTCGGCCTCAGTGGTGTACGTTAAGCCTACAAACCATTTTATGTCGTCGGTAGTTTGGCGCGGATACGACAGAGAAAAACGTTTCTGCGGGAATCGACATCAATATGGTAAATTATACGGTCGACAATTATTTACGTTGCAGTACCACCACGGGGGCACATCATACATAACAATAAAGTGAACGCAATTTTCGAACCATTTTTTTTTTCATTACCTGCGATACGTTGTAACGACCATCTCCCGTCGACGTCACTGTTATCAGTGGATACCCGGGTTGTTTCGTCCACGAATCCATATACATATTGATCGTGACACCGTCTTCGATAACATAGTCAAAGTCGTATAGCACGTAATCGAAAGTATTCCACAAGTCTTTCGGTCCCGCTACCATGTACCTATAACAGTCGTGCACGGGTAATGGGTACATAGAAGTGATGGCCAACGACATAATTTAAAATACGGACTTGATTAACCACCATAAAGAAATCGACATTATGAATTTCTATAACTAATCAAATCGAAAACCGTTTTCAATATAATTATTATTTATTGGGTATATCTTGGTGATTGTCATTTTTTGTTGGTGCCTGTATGATCCTTTGAATTAATTTGAAGTAACTCAAATTATATTTGTGGCCAAATCATCGATTGGCGTTCGTTAGATAAAATATTACACAACGCAGCTTTCAACCAGAACGGATTGGATAAAATGAATAATTCTACAACGGTATATCGATATCGGCATTTTTCTGTGTACTTACGCATAGTCATCGAGATACTTGTTCACCGAAATCCTGAAGTAATCCTCGCCCACTACGCATTCCAACATCCTAAGCAGCGCCGCGCTCTTGTCGGATGAAATGGTATCAAAAGCATTCACGATTTCGTCGGGAGTCGACACTGCAAACGTCAGAGGGTGCGTATCGTCATACTCGTCCCAGGCCAGCGCAAACTGGTGCACGTTCTCTACGAACGATTCCTCCATCTTCCATTCAGGTTCGAGCTACGACAATCGAGCGTATGTTATGCAGTTTGGAGAACAGTCGCATTTAGGGTTAAAGCCAGACACTTACCATACTCGTTATGTAATAATTCAAGTAATTGCACATGCCCTCGTTCAACCACTCGACGTCCCACCAAGGAGCAGTTACCATATTTCCGAACCACTGGTGTAGGATCTCGTGTAGTATGGTCATGGTTCCCTGTATTTTGTCTTCCGTTTGTGAATCCTCCGACAAAGTCACGTAAAATTCTCTAAACAAAAATAACAACGTAGTGCAAAACATAAATTGGTTTTCGTTTTAAACGATAGGTACATATGAGTACGTAACCTGATTCTGTTATAGAAACTCATAATAATAATTTATATTTCACACAGTCTGTATACAATATTATTACTACAACGAATCGCACCGTTAGGTATACACTTCGATAATAATATGTTCATCGTATTATTTTCGTCTCAATATTTTTTATTTTTATAAAGATTTTCCAAACTTACTCGTAAGAATTGAGTCCCCAATTCTCCATATTGTATGCACTCAGTAAGGGAATGCCGACCAAATCCAACTTCGGTAACATGTACGGTATTCGAGTGAACTTTTCTACACCCTTTAGTAGGTTTGGTGCTTTCCCCATCATATACGTCGTATATTCGATGAACTCTTTGCGCGTATGCATGGCGATATTATCACCGTTTACAGAGTTTTTGTCGAAATCCGACACCATAAAAGCCACTAAATACGTGGGTATTGGCTTTGTGGTTTCAAAGTGGTCCCACACCATATCGCTTTGCTGACTGAAAAAAAAATGAAACATACCTTATATAACATTGACACGTTGTACTTATATGATTTTGATCATAATTTCATAATAGGTTATACTAAATAATATGTTTAAACATAACGAGATGACAGTATACAACGAGTAACGACCATCAGCTATAATGGTAGGCGTTAGCCGTTAAGAGTGCCCAAGTGAAATGTCAAACTTACTTGAATTCAATGCGTTTAAGTGGCATATTGGACAACGCAGTATGCTGTCTTTGCCTAGAGATCGATATCGTATACGGAGTCTTGAATTTCGGTTCATCGTAACATGGAAATACTCGTCTGGCGTATATTGGTTTGAACTGAGTCAGAGCTATCCACCTGTGGAAACATGATTATGACTAAGTTATATTTAATTTTACTGTTTTTCGACTAAGTTATTGCGTGACATGTATGCGTAAACCATTTCTATACGTGGTACTTACAACTGGTACGGGGGTGAGGTAGCTCAATAAAAATATGACGACGATTAAGTTTTGAAATAAAAAATAATTTTAGGATCAAAGTGTAATTATGTTATAAACAGTGCAGGTCTTTTGTTCCAAATCGTACATATTATATAAATACCTCGATTGATTTCCGGAGTCGTAGAAATATTTATGAAATCCAGTATAGTCTTCTCTTAGAATTCCGCTGAATACGACGGTAAACTTATAGAGTCGCGATGGCAAAATCAATTTTTCGAGTTTTACGACCAACCGTTCATTGCGCTCTTCGTACACGTAATCCTTTATCGCCAGGGTCCGGTTTGTCTTCAAGTCCTGAAACGAGGACAACGACGACACGATCAAATCCTTCGAGTTTAGGATCACCTCGGCCGTGTACTGTTTCGCCCTCACAACGATGTCGACTTGTCCGTGAAATGAGTTACTTTCGATGGCGGGCGTTATCCGCAACTCGTAGGACACCGGTTCTGTGGTATCCGGTAAACGGTATGCGTCGTGTAGGCCGTCATCGACGGCGTTATTTGTGTCTCCGGTGAGCGCCGCTAAGCCTTTGCCATTGTGAAATACCGTCGTTAGCGAGAAGACAAAAGTCAACAACAAGCCTTTCGACATCATCGTTCTGTGTTACTATTACGACCGTCGCCGAAAGCTCGATGACGATATGCGACTAACCAGTGAGTCCCGCACAGTCATTTGGACAATGCCGAGACATGTCGGTGTATATATATAATAATCGTAAAGCTTATCAGTGGATTAGACTCGTTTGGCTTAAACCATAATCCCGACTGAAGTGCGTAATACGTATATTGTAAATACATAATTTATTTTTTTGCAATTATGATGTAGCGTAAAACAATATTGACAATACTAAGACTTTTCTATATGAAATTCGTTTGCAAATAGTATTGTTTTACTTCAAAATCATTTGTGAAAATGTGTCGTTTGCGTCGTTTGCAGTAGAAATAAAATATATTTTCAGAGTAAATGGTATTTTCGATCAATATAACACGCGCTGCGCCGGGTAGACGATGTAAGCTTAAACAACTGGTTGTAAACTTTATCGCGTTGTCAATTATTCACGGGCACGTCAATAAAGGTACTGCACTACAACTTAAGTGTAGAACAAAGAAATAATGTGTTGTTTTTAATGTGTTCGTACATTAATATTGGCTACAAATAGAAGTCGAGTAGTGCGTTTGAGGTAGAATTTTTCTTTTCTTATTATAGTTTAGACAAAGGGTTCAAATAAATATGACATTACTGATAACTATTAAATCAATAAATCTTTGTTTAAATCATAATAGGTATACTTCAAACATAAATTTATAAATGTAACTACTAAAATATTTATATTTGTGTTAGCTTAAAAAATATTAATACTTATCATTTTTAATTAATTCAATAATTGAGACCAATATCCAAAATAGTTCTACAAGTCCGTTGAAGGTTTTAATGAATTTATTATTATGCCTTAAATATTCGTGGATTTAAAAGCAACCATCCATTATAGTACCTCATAATCTAATAGTTTTTAATATATTTGGATTTATCAGGTGTCTAGTTTTTTTTTTAATTTAAATATTTTTCATGGTACTATTGAATTTCAAAATTACTTAAATATTTTTGGTCAAATAGTTGTGAATTAATTATATTCAAAGATTTGTGATCGCTTTGTATATGAATCATAGATGTAATATTTTGTTAATTTTTAGAATCTTGGAAATATATACATGGGCCATGTAATTTAAAGGCCAGATGTGTTTCTTAGTTTATAAATGTTGAATTATTTTATGATTCGCTTTTTTTAATGTAATCCAATCGTAACTGATGCACCTAAAAAAAAAATGATATTTCCTTGTTGAATTACTGACGGCTTACTTTTAATCAATTTAGAGAATAGTATTACTTTGATATTCATGTCTCACACAATACGATATGATAATTAATATGATTAAAATTTAATTTAATTTTATGTTTATACTTACACAATATTGTATATTTATATAAATTATGTGAAAAACAGTCATAATTATCAGAAAATAAACGTTATTTTTCGTAATAAAATTGAAGCAAATATAATTAAATTTAAATGTGAAAAGTTAACGATAATGATTTCAATGGTCCCAATAAATCATTAGGTATTATAATAAAATATTTAAAAAACAAAAACACGAATATTTAAGAAACATTGAATAATATTATTTAAATAATGCACACCTCCTACTCATATAAATAGAAGGGCAATAATTTAATATACGATATGTTATAATATGATGACTATAATGGATAATTTATCAAAAATGTAAATTTGTTATATATTGTAATTAAATTTACTGTCACAGTCACGCGTACCTGTATATACATTTACGTAAAAACGAGTAATGGGATTGCAAAATATAACACGAGAACATTTGGTAAGTTGTGTTCTAGTGTGATTGCCTACATTGTATTAAATTTCTAATAAAAAAAATTATATTGAGTAATAACAGTCATCGAATGACGGTCATGTCGATAATGTGCTGGATTATAATGTCGCAAAAACGTGGGCGGCTAATCACATCGTATATTATGTAGTAGGTCGTGATTTGTGATATTTGAAGAACGCGCTCGTTCGTATTTGTGCAATAATAATGTATTATACTGTGATTTCTGAACGCGTTCTGACATATTTTATTTATTATTATGAATGTTATTTTTTTGTAATAATTTTTTAAATAATATTTGTTTCCACGGGAAAATATACACCATCAGATTCTGTGCCTAAAAACGCACTACGTACAAAAATTGAAATTCAGCCATTTGCAGTGTTTCATTTACCATTCGGGGAACCACTTCGATCAATCAAAGCCTCTAGTGCAATAACAACTATTGAAACGTGGTTGACTTTTTTCGCTCAATCGTTACCCGCTGGATGTATCTAAATTAAGGAATAAAATTATGTGAATTGCGACACACTTTGTCAAATGTGAAAAAAAAATGTTAAGTATAACGAGAGTCGGATGGGATCCTGCAACTCAGGTAAGCGCAAATTTGTTTGAGAAAAATTATCATTATAAGTTACAAAATAAAGTTATTTCTTAATCAATGGTAAGATAGTCTTTCATAAAACATTTTTCGATAATTGCATCGTTCCACTCAGAATAAAAAAATAAAAAATCATTATATACAAAAATGTTAATATTGGTACACATAATATTTCTAACATTTTATTACTTAATTAATAAAGAAAAAAAACAAGAAGGTGATATAATCACGGGGGTTTAGGTGGTAAAAATTGCAATGAGTTCGGAGGCATGTAAAAATAGGTGCAAGGATGTTCGACAAATAGCTGTCAGTCGGTAGGAAAATAGTATAATAGTTCACGTTTTGTTAAATTGATGGTCAGAAGGAAGAGATAGAAAGATTTTTAAAGCTGGCTCGTATTATGCTACATACAATTTAGATATTTGCCATTATACATGTCATAGGAAAAAAATAATAAATTAATGATGAACTTAAAAACAACTAATGCATGTCGTTTGGATTATTGTATATTAAAAATAATTACGAGGCAAAGGTTATGAAAATAAATTAATATTAATGAAACAATAGGTAGGTATGAATTTCATACAATCATATGGTTAAAGAAAAATGAAACGGCATTAATTATTTTCTGTAAAAATTGTTCCTTCCAATATCAATAATCAAGCAAAAATAATGGCACCAGCAAAGGCACGGTACTGACTGAAGCAGTGCGACTGATTTTACTGACATTAAATTTAATATTTATATTATGATATAGTGTTGGCGCTAGGTCGGCAGTCAGATATTGTTAGAAAAAAAATATAACGACAGTGAACAGCTCCGTTTCGGACGGTGACTTTTGCGAGGACGGGCTATTCCAGAGAAATAAATTATCACAAGACTCAACGTTTACTACATACACACCGACCAATGATATAATATCAACGAATCGATGTACCTATATAGACATGTGGTATATAGGTAGGTAGAAGCGCATACCATTATATACCAAATATTATGGACTTTTTTGCACTATATTAAATACTTGGGCATTTCATATTATTATAAAAAAACTATAGTACTACTGTAATACCGTTTATGCACTCTCTTTTATACACACACACACGCGCGTACGATTATCTTGTGGATTATGACGTGTAAAGAAACTAATAATAATTATAATTATTGTAGTATGGTCTTTAGAACAATTACGGGCGACGATATCGAATTACACGACCACCGCGGTGACCTTTTTACTCTCTCACGTGTATTGTAGTGTATAGTGTATTTACTACACTACTATACAGACTTTTCGATACCTAAACTTATGTGTAATTCAATAGAGCTATTTATAGACAGTACGTACATTACAAAGTGGCAGCGAATGTGTTTATTTCGGTATGTTGTAATATATTCGCAATAATTTTTTTTTTTTTTGTTTCGTCGTCAGTTCTCATCGTAGTTTCAGGTAGGTACTTACAGTATTTTATGTTTTTTTTTTTTTTTTTTTTATTGCCACGTTGCTCTAGGAATATTAAAAACTGTGAACAATTTAATTTTTTGTCAGTTATTAATTTTTTCTTATTATTATTATAGACAGTCACGTCGCTAGATGTATGTATATTTTGCTTAGGTAGCTATTATTATAATAATTTCAAAATGTATTATATAATCTTATACCATTTTTATAATTTATGGTGCAGGATAGATATCGATCTAACAGAAAAATTCAAAAGGGTAATATTGTGTTTACAGTATATATACCAATCTATATTCTATTTATTACCTATAGTACATACATTACGCACTAGGTACCTATTTAACAACTGATGATATGTTTTGTTTTAAATATTTTTGTGAGAAGTAAGGAAACTAAAATAAATATCTAAAATAAAGTGAAACAAATGTTTTGTTGATTATTTATCGTGATCCCAACACCAGAAACGCCAGCAATATGTTTCTACGATATACACATACAGGTTAGGAACACCGAAAAAATAATGGCCTCCATTAATTTGATTTACATTCATTAGACTAGACGTCCAACAACGTAACACTTAAAAAATAATTTTCGTATTAAATTGTTTATTTGGTATCTACAAGGTTTATTTGCTTGTTATATTTTTTTTTTTGTATTTATATAATATCAAATCAGTGAATTTCAATGGTACCCATCGATTCCACTAATATAGAATCGATCCCGTCAGTTCAGGTACATATACCTACAATTCACAATATATAAACTTCAATTGAAACCTAATGTTTTGTTTTTTATATTCATGAGTCATAAGTGCTTTTTTAAATTAAAATCTCTATGTTTCCCGTGAATTCCAGCGTGTTCCTGGGAACAACCCATCCAACGCTGCTGCAATTAAATATAACGATTAAACTATTATCATCGTTAAACCGAGGACAAAAATTTAGAAAATTAATTGGATTTTTTTATTATTATTATTATTCTGATTCTGGTTGATTTTGAACTTTCGAGAATTATTTTATAAAATAATCAAGAAAAAGTATATTAATTAGTTTAATGTCTGATCCACTTGTTTTAAACTTTATTTTTGCTGTATAGGTAGCTTTAAACATATTATTATCGTTATTAATTTATAGTTTTAACTTCCCTTTAGATCTTCGAGAAAATTAACTTCTGTTTTGTGCGTTATTTGTATATTAATGAAAGAATTTGAATTTTTTAACACAAGATCAAAGAATAACATATATTTTAAGGTTCATAGTAGTGTTACGTAACATATTAAATATATAAACATTATAATTAAGTCAGTTATAGCATTATAAGACAATAATTTTCTTCAAACAATGAATTCTTAGTAGAACTCGTGGTTTATTAAAGTATATTTATTAGATATTTTTACAAATTTAAGTGGCAATCAAAAAAATGGTTCAAAAATGTCTTAATATAATAATATACTTAAATAGTAAATTGTGAACACTTCATGTTTTATATAAATAAAAATTATCAGTTTTAATTTGTAAATGTAAATGTAAATGTATATTAAATGTAGGTTAGTGTAATATTTAATCTCTGGTTAATTTTGTAATAAAACAATTTCGATCAATGATTTCTTCGGAGTTTTAAATTAATAAAGTCGAAATATTCTTAAAAATAATCTAGATTTTGCAGTATACTTTTTGGTTTTTTAAAAATAAGTGTTTATTATGGATATTCATAAAAACCGTTTCACCGTTATTCTGATATCATATTTTCGGAATCGTTCGATATTTCTTCTCCTCCCTCTAGAAGAAGCTTATTTTAAATCAAAAATTACTTTTATAATCTAATGCTTAAAATTGCTATACAAAATTGTCCAAGCCTAAAAACTTGATCGCATACAGCAGTATAATTTAAAAAAAATCAATAATTGCAAGATGTTAAAAAACCAATTATACCATTCACCATACGATTTGAACATTTTATCTAATTTTCGAAAATGTGTGATATATTTCTCGTTAATAAAACCATATTATGTTATATACATATAAGGAGATATTTAGATTACGTTTACAAGCAGTTTAACCGACACAGATAGTGCTAAAATCTGCAAAATAATGGCATAGTTATGCAATCTAGACGAAGCACTAGAATCGTCTTCTGACGTGCTCTGCGGAGTCGTATACTGCTGCGATGGATCCAGTGCCAATCCTTTCGACAAAGGATTTATGTACTCCCAAATCGCTTCTGGACTACCGTTTTCGTACCATTTTGCGTTGTCCTCGATTTCTCTCTGATAAACAGGGACGAGTTTATTTCTATATTCAACGGGCGTATCGCTGCTAAACGCCATTTCCATAATCTAAAACCGAACATTCTTACATGATTATAATATCACAAATTTATTATAACTTTTAAACAACTGTAGATTTATAATGTAACTTATACTGGTTGTTATCTAAAAAAACATATCACCCGGTAGGTGGCTAATTCACATATTGTGCGAACTGCGAATAATGGTCTCTGTGTGACTGTGTATATTATATACCCTGAAGTGCACAGATGTCTTTATAGTTAATACGTTTCAATATGGCACATTATAAATACGAATTGATTGTCATAATGGACTTAAACTTAAATTATCTCGAATGGTATGTTAAATAATTGTAATAGGTAATAGAAATGATAGAACAAAATTATTATTATTAGATAATGTACCTACCATTATATAAGTGTTTAGTGCATATTGCGATAGCTATTAAATGCACAATATTATATTATATAAAGTGCAGTCATAATGCCATATAGGTACTATCACGAATGGAATTTTATATTATCAATTGTTATAACTAGAGCTTCACTATAGATGTATAATAAATTAATAAAAAGTCTCTTTACATTTTCGATTTCACTCTCAGTGGAAACCTTTGTAGCTAAGATTGAGAATATAGTTGTAGCTATATTTCTACCATTTTTTACGTTTTCGACAAGGTCTGTGAAATATTTGCCAAGAAAGTAATTCATAGCAGTTATCCCATTCGACGTCGAAGACAGAGCATTAAAGAAGTCCTCGTAATCACTTGGTTCAATTGGACATTTGTCCTCCATTATTAATGTCAAATACCTAAAACACGTAAAATATACTATTTAGTATTTTGGATACTAATTAATTTATCAGTCGTTGTATTTCCATAATTTCAAACTATTGTTCCGGGTCGTTCGTTCCAATCAATACTGCATAGGTCTTACCCATAATATTTCGAACCGTACTACTAACTGAACATAGTACGTGTAATAACTCAAGCATTTTTAATTTTGAGTGACACGTCGTCTATTTTTATATACTTATATTTTATTTATTTTTTTTTTTTATTGAACAAAATGCTTCAACGGCAATGATTATTAGCGTACAGGTTATGTGGTTCCTTTTTTTTCTAAACAATATTATTATTTTTTTTTTTTTTAAATATTTTGCTAAATTAAATTATATAATTCTATGCCTATATAATTATTATTATGAAATATGGCTATCCAAATTAAGATTGGACATAAATTGCTTTTTGTGTTATGAGCATTTAAAATATTGTGCACTATCGGTGAACTCGTTTATTATAAGGTCTAGATTTCGAGTTACTTCAATAATTTTCCTAGGGATGTGTTAATCATCAAAACTATAGAATATTATAATTGTAATATTGTTCTCACGTCAAAAGTGTCTGTATGTCAGCACAAGGTAGTGCGTTAATCACCGACGCTCTTTCCGAATACGTTTTGCTGGTATTGTATAAGTGTAAAAGTTTGTCCAGACTTCCTGAGACTAGTGACTGTCGAGCCCCGACACAGAACGCCGCGTCCTTAATGTCAGCCGGTATTCTATAACGGATAAAAAACACACACGCGTGCGGGCGTATGGTTATTATTTGACGTTTTACCTATAAAATACGTCGTGACGATCGAACGCACGACCAGCGCTGATGATAACAATAATATTATCGTTATTAATATTATGAACTAGGATTTACTCTTCGCCGTTTTTCCATCGCCGAAAGTATTCCGGAACCGTAGTCGTCCGGTAGATAATATACTCGTCCAACTTACACGCCCACGCCGCAAACGTGTTCCAGCCGATATTGATGGGGTACTGCGGACTTTTTTGTTCGGCGACGAGTTTGTCGAACGTTTTGAAAGCAAAGCTGGCTAGGTTGGAAACCACGGCCTGTGTGAACACGAACGCGATTTAATAGGATTCGTGACAATATTGTTACATCATAATAATATTATAATATTATGCTGCGTCTTAAACTTATACAACCGAACGACGCTTTTACATTTTGCGTTATATTTATACGATTTTATTACTTGGCATTCGTATAGTGTTGCAGGACTAAAATAATTTATTTCAAGAATGTCGAGAATGTTCAACGGACGTGGATAGGTGTGCTCTTAAATTTGCATTATTAATGTCCTTTAATTAATTGTTACTCTCGTGTTAATTATGCATATGTTACAAATTGTTGCTATAAAATTTATGCACAGCGCTTCACAATATTGTCATTTTATTATGTTGCGACTAAGCGAAAACTAAAAATTAAATTTTTTTAAAGTTGAATATTATAAATTATACATGTTTGCAAGTTATTATGGTTTATTCTATTAAAAATAAAAACATAAAACTGAGCAAGCCGCTTTTATCGTCACAGCTCACGTTCAATACTTATATAGACATAATAATATTATATAGTTAATGCAGACCGTAAATAATAAATATAAAGCACTGATCTTGTTTATTAAAGATTAACAATTATTCAAAATTTAATGGGAAATTTATATTAAATCGTATCGTAAATTAGGTACACGTTTACTCTATGATATGTTCATCATAGAATATACGACAACTGCAAAAAAACTAATTTAATAAATTAGCTGGTACTTATCTAGAAATCTATAACATAAAAAGTTTCTTTCTGACCATGATGGATCAATGTGCTTTTTCAGCAAAATAATCAACAGTGACGATAACGGATTTGTATATTATTATTATACTATTATGTAATACCAGAATATGAGTAAAATGTATTTCAAGGTGATACCCACCTTGACATCGGGTAACGCATTTCTGCAACGTCTCATACGGTTTAATACATAGTTTAAACTGTTCATGGCCGATATCCACGGTATTATGTCATCTTCCTTTTCCAGATACCGTGTGAAACTCATTGGTATCTTGTAATTCAGCAGACCCGCTTTTGCCAAACTGAACGAATCGTCGATCAACTGAGCTCGGTTGAGAATGTGTACTTCTTTAGGTGAATCGTTTAGTTGTTTGATCAACGACAACCAATTGTCTTCCGTGTAGTTTACCCTGTAGAAACCTAACGCGAAAATAAATACCTATAACTAATACAATGCCATAATAATATTATGCTCAATGGCTTGAGCCCAGAAGTTGAAACGAAAGTATTATGAAAATTATTAACTAGGTAGGTAATCGTTTGCGAAAAAAAAGTAGTCCACCTGTTGATTGTATATTGAAAATGTACCACTCGACGTCATCGTCGATCGGGATAACCGTTTCGTTTACGGACGGATTCAGCCAAACGGTCGGGGCGGACTTGGTGTCGAAATTTTTTTCTTTATTCGTCGTGTAACTCAAACGAATAAACCACTTGGATGTATCATTTGACTCAGTAAAACCGGATGAAAAGCGTTGCTAAAAAAAAAAAAATTAATTGCTGGTCGCGATTGTTGGGTTAGTTCTTACTTGAGTTAAGACGAGTGTTTTGTCTTTTTTAATGACGTTCACCACGGGATATCCGGCTTGTTCCGTCCATGTGTTCATCACAGTGCGAACGCTGTTGCCGTTCAAGCCAGACTTTGTCAGGTCGAATAGCGCATTGTCGAACGCGTTCCACAGTTTTTCCGGTTTCACTGCGGTATACCTATAATATTATGGTATTATACCGGATGCTACCTGCACTTATTAGATTAGTTCTCTCTGTATATTGTTATGAGTGAAAAGTTTTTACGTAATTTTTGGATTTCAGATATTTTTCAAAAAATATTATTGTTGTTAAAATGTTTTTAAGATATTTTAAAATTATAATCATTTAAGAATTCTTTATATCTGAGAAGTATATACTTACTGGTTATGGGTCAAATACATATTAATGGATTTTTTGAACGCTTCTTCACCCACCCAATCGTTGAGCATCATCATGATCGCCGCGGCCTTCTGTCCGGACAATTTGTCTGGCGCGGACAAAGGCCGTATTTGATTTTTGTCGTCATCCAGAGCCTGCCGTTGCTGGTCGACGATGAAAAAGTGCTCTAGTCGCCATTCCGGTTCCAACTGTAACAGTGCAAACAATAATATGACATTTTTATTATCTTCGCGACGATATTGTATAATAATATTATTTATACGTTATGCACATGCACGGTGCGCGATCGAGACAATGCCAACATAATAATGTGTGGTATAGACCACCGGTATTATTATACCGCATAAATATTACCGTTGCGGTGGCAAAGTATTCCAAATAAGTAGCTAGCCCTTTGTTCAGCCACGCAAAGTCCCACTGGGCCGGCGTCACTAAATTGCCAAACCACTGCGTCGCCACGGCGTGTCCCACCGCTGTCTTCGCCGACATTATTGCCTTGGAGTTCGTTTTCATGTCGACAAAAAGCGTTTTCTCCCTGTCACGTACAAACATGCCGTTAAAATATGATTATTTTAGTACAAATACAGATGTGATTTGCAGATTATCCATTTGTACGAGACCGAGTATAATTTCACTAAGTGTTGGCGAATAGTAATATTACAAAATACAAATTTAAACGGTCGAAAGTTGGTAGTTATTGATTAACTCATCAGTTGAGACACTGAATAGATACTCTCTGTAGGATGAATAAATTAGGTGATCACGATACGGCATTTTAAGATATGATCCATGCATAACTCGTAGTTCAAAAACCAAATAATAATTTTTTTTTTTCTATATTATTATCTAGGGATTTTTTATTTTTTATTTATCTAAATTGCCCACAATAATAGGTACCGTTAATTTATTTGGTGTACCACGTAATGGCATGAATAAAAGATAAATTAAATTTAAAACTGGGTGGTGTTAAGTCTTAGATTACTATTGAATCGGAGTTTAAAAATGAATGTTTCTGCACATGGAAGTAGTTTTAACTCGAAATCTTTTTGATCTACCAACGCTATTATGAATAATAGTATGATGTGATTCTCGGTCCGTGTGAAAATGGTTTTATTATGCACCTTACCGGTATGTGGTTAATCCCCAATTATTTTCAAATTGTCCTAAGCCTAGTACCGGCATGGCCAACAAGTTCAGTTCGGGCATAGCGTACGGTATGCCAGTATAATTTTCCATGACCCTCAAAATGTCAGGTGCCGCTTTCGTCATGTACTCGATCTGGTACAAACGGCCCAAATGAGAGTACACGTTGATCTCGCTCAGGCGATTATTGTCGAATTTTTCGAATTCGCCGACAAAAAACGCGACCGAAGACGTGGACATGCTCGGTGTCTGCGCAAAGTGAACCCATTTCCTGCTATGATATTCAACCGAACCATTAGCGAGTATCTCGTCCCTGCAATACAATATAATATTATGGTTTATAAGTTAATTTTTAAAAGACCAATAATTGACAAACTGTAAATACGTACACATCAACTTAAAAATATATAATATTATAACGTCTTGACGTTGCTTGAAAACCGTGAACTCCAAGTTAAACTCGTATGGTTTTTTTTATTCATATTTATTTAAGAAAAAAAAACAATACAAGACGGAAATTATCATACAATTATTTGTATAATAAACTGTTTGGTTTAAAATACCAACAATGTGATACTTACATATTATTATGAACAAAGATAAAAACATCAATTTTAAAAATAGACGAATAAAAATATTTTTTTTTAAGTTGAAATACCTATGCCTCCACTGGGAGGCTTCTTCACTCTGTTTCCAATATTTTAATTTATTTATTATCATCAAATAAACTTATTGCTCGGACTTGTAACAGATAGCCTAATAAATAAATATGAGAAAAAAATATCTAATAACAAATATAATAAATACCTATTCTATCAATGTCACATAAATATACACATAAATTACAATAATCCACATATTTTTACCTACAAAATTTCCCAAGTCCCAACATATTATGTTCTATATATTAGCTGGTATTTATATCCTACCATACAAGTTTATTATCTATGAAGTCAATGTTTCTATAACAAACGACAGTTTTAACAGATAATAACTGTACAACGCACAAACACAGCATTTTTAAATATACGACCATGTAGGGATCCCGTAGGCATTTAGGCTAATCTAGGTTTAACATTTATGGGAGTGCTAGAACTCTAAACACATTGATCGATGAAAAGATCATACAACAATATTAATATCACAGTAATTTTTAATGCAAAATAACTGAAAATTCTTTGATTGTAAATTCTAATGGAAACATTGAAAACTATAATAAATTATAGATGCACAATTTGTAAACCAATTATATCGTATACCTAGTACATTTTATTTTTCCTGGAAAATACCACTGCATAGAGGAGTACCCGTAGTACCTACTCTATTGTTGTAATGATCTGTGCCAATTGTTTTACTATCAGAAAACTCATTTGATTTTAGACTCTAACAATATCTTAGATTATACTCAGGTTAACTTTCTTCCTCTGTATGATAGTATATTTTAGTCAATTCTTACAATTTATTATTGAAAACTGTATTATTTGTAAGGATTGGTTAAAGAATCAAGACACAAATAGTAGTACATATATTTATACCACAATATTGGAAAGCTCGTTTCGAAATTTTAAGGGCTACTTCACAGTTGAAAGGTCGGTGCTTTATATACTAAATAACTCTGAACTGTTGCGTACGCCAAAATAATTTAATGGTGGGGAAATGTCCAATCTTTATAAATTCTTGATTGTGTTAATGAAATTAAAATTACAAATTATTTTTATTTTGAATTAATACTAAACTTCATTTTTAAATCTGATCATAATATTATTTGGGTATTCAATCTATTCAGGTGTGAATTTGTATTTTATAGTGATATTGTGATATTTAAAATTGTGTTATACGAGGACACGAGGTACCTACTACCTATTACACACCCGATATAAAATAATTGTTCACAGGTCTTACATGAAATAAATATAAGTTAATATTATTGGAAAATTAATTTAATATTTAATAATTACATTTATTCAGAATATTGTAGGTACATTATTTTAAATTAAAAATATTTCTAGTCAAAGGTATATCAGAATATTGCAGTAGCATGACTTTAGATATTAATTTACTCTAAATAATTGTTGGATTATTGTGGGTTCTAAAATATTTTCTGCAATTATTATGCCATTTTGAAAATCGTCATTGGTTTTATAATACTATGTGTTCAATTTTAGATAATTTAAGGTCTGCACGGTTCAATATGGTATAATACAGTAGTACAGAAAATAAAATACCGCATTTGAACATCTCTATACTTACACATGAATGGTATCTATAACTGGCATATTTGATAGAGCGATTTCATTCTCTTTAACTTTTATTGATATATTGAAAGGTGTTCTAAAATTTGGTTCATCGTAACAAGGGAAAGCACTTCTGGCCAGTGTAGTTTGAAATTTGGTGGCAGCTATCCATCTGAAAAAAAAAAATTATTAAGATAAATAGCAATTATTAATATAATTATAATATAATATATACTATATTAAATATGGAAAAACATTTTAATTATATTTAGGAATATATAAATTGCTGTTAATATTGTTATATCATTTTTAATGTACTTGAAGTTGAGCACTGTAATTCGATATAGGTATAGTTTAAATACAGTCTCAATTCTGTATTTTATGCATTAATTTATTGCACCTGAATGTATTGAGTTGGTAGTAGTTTAGACATAAGGTTTTATTGATCAATATAATTTGCATACAAAAAAAAAAAATAATGTATAATCGAGCTTACTTTTTTCCATCCGATTCGGTTTCATAACTACTTTTAAAAAAACCCGTTCCGTCGTCCCTGAGAATGCCTTCAAACCTTATGCGGATCGTGTATCTTCTGTTGGCCAAGACGTGTCCGTCCATCGATATCACCACCTGTTCCCGGTCTTCCGCGTAACTCCAAGAGTTTACATTGATGTCCCTGTCGGTGTTTTCGTCCGTCACCTTGATGTCGTGCAACACTAAACCCTTAGAATTCAGCGTGATCGTGGAAGTGGCGGTCATCACTGCGACCGTGATATCCACGCTGCCAGCGAACGAGGCATTTTCCGGGTTGAGGTTCGGTTCTACTCTCAGCGCGTATGACCGCGGTTCTGTGTTACCCGGCAACCGTTCGGAAACCACGGTCTGGCCATCGTAGCCCTGGACAAGGCACAGAACTACTATAGAAACCACGGTCGTCCATAACATTGTGTATACAGCGAACAACCACGGTGTCTGGATAAATATTGGTAATTGCAGTGCTGTACGGTAAAAAAGTGTGTCGCGATGCAAATACGACTATACAATTAGTAATAATATATTAAACATTGCACTAGAACAAAAAATTCGCTATAATCTTATCTATTGTAACGTCCGGATGAGTTTTCGTATCCGCGTCACGATGTATCGACATGTTTGGACACTTCAAACAATAATTCGTCACTGCTGTATTAAACGTAATAAATAAAAAATGATTGTTCTATTGTGATCGTGAAATAACAAGTACGTAAAGGCAGGAATTACGATCCTATATGAATGGTTTTTTATATTTTTTTTTACCATACGTATTTAATCACCTGGTAGGTAACCCACTTACTTGGCATTTACATAATACGTAATATATCGCATGGATATCCCCACACGTGGTTAACGTTTGTAGTAAACTTACTACAAACGTTGAAATCAGCGACCTTGTGTCGTTAAGCTTTACAAGTTAAGTTTATAATGGGCTGGTGTTGTGACTGCGATTACGTCATACAAATTAAGTAAAATACGTTTGTAATATTATGTAAATATTTCCATACCGTATCTATATACGTATCATTATACGAATGTTCTCGATTAAATAGTTATCATTAAGCCAGAAAGTTGTAGAAGTTGCATGTTTTTATATGATCTTATTTATAGCGGACCAAGCTAGAAATCCGTTCTATACAATTACGAGTTTGAAAACGAACATTTAAAATTTGATACTTTTGCATATTTCATACATTTTAAGAAAAAAGTTTATAATTCTTAATTTTTATCCACATTTAATATTACTAATTTATTTTATTATCGGCTGTGTACTTTATAATAAATTATTCAAATGATTATTCAGACTTGCAAAGTTTCAAAAAGCAAATTTTACCATTTTATATGTAACAAAACTTTTTTATACAATGTCATATTATTTTATATCACAGTATACCGTAAATGCCACGACGAGGTATTGTATTTTTTGTCCATCTATATAGTTTTCCGCCATATTTTATTAATATTTATAGAAATAACAGTTTTTTTTTAATAAAAAATAATATTTTATACCTATTCTAATATTATGTAACTTATTAATGACAAGTACTAATTTATGTTTGAACTTATCATAACTTTTATTTGCTTTTTGAGTACATGTTTTTAGGTTTGTATGTGGTTTTTATTTTAACTTCCTTATCATCACAATTCATAGTACCTACAACATTTTCACTGTATCTTTAATCGATAATAATTATGTAACATTGTGCATGACGTGTGGCACTCGTATGTAGTGGAAGTATTATATTATGTCTTCCTTAGTTATGATAAACAATCATAAAATAATAAATTATCGACTTACAGTATGAATTATTCTAATATGCACTACATACATTATAATTATTAATGAATTGTTTTAGTGATTATATATAATATTATAACGAACGCAAATAATTATCACTTCAACAAATAAAATATAATAACACACGTTTTAGGAATGTGAAAAAAATGATAAATATTTGCAAAAATACACATTGTACAAATAATTACTCAAAAGTAAAATATTTCACCAAGGTACATTATTTTTAAATTAGTAATTCTACATAAATTGTATCGATAATTTTAGTCGACTTCAAATTTTTGTCTTGCAATATCTAATAGTGATAATATTATCATAAAAGGTGGGCAAGTGGGTATCTCTCTGCTGTAGGTACAGTAAGGTTATAAGTGGGTCGCTGTAATAGATGGTGTTAATTTGAATCCAATGATATAATATCATTGTATACGAAAGACGATTCTGAGGGAAAGATGGTCGGTCATCAATGATATCACTAAGTATATTTAATGATATTATTGTGAATAAAGTTATTTATTTATGGGGAACCTTATTTTAAATGTTTAATCCTTAGCTACAATATATTATATACAATATTATATCGGAAAGTAAAATAAACAATACGATATTATAATAATTTGTTGATAAACTGCCGAATCACATTCCGCAGATCATAGTTTGCTTAGAATAATCTTTTAAGCAAATTTTTATTAGGTACTGTAGTTCAAATTTCAATAGTTACTGTATTTTATTAATTAACTACTATTAATTACTTTGATATACCTAATATTTAATATAGTCCTAATTTAAATTTATATTGAAAAAAACAAAATTCATAATATTTTATTTTTGATTCGTTTGAAATTTTAAAGATCCTTAACAATAATCCTTAATACAATTAAATTATTAGTTTATATTTTAAGTTGTTTAAAATCAACCATTATTCGTTTCACTCAAGATTGCACCAAATGAACGATTATTAAGATAATTTATTGATTGCGTTACACAAAGTAGATACCTAGTTAATCAATAAACATGTTTTATTTTTTATACAGAAAAATCTTATTTATTTTTAGAAACATTATTATGTCATGAATATTAATCATTGACTAAGTATATCAACTCTTGGTAAGTATAATGAGTTGATGTTAATTAAAAATTTAAATATCCATTTAAAAATAATAACATTTTTGAACATATTTTATTGCATTTGTTCCAATACTATGAGCAAATTAGCCAACATCAATTACTCATTCGATTAACTGTACAGAAATAATGTTATTTCTTAACAGGACAAATATTGTGATAACTTAAAACTTACCAAAAGAAAATTAACAAATGCTCACTAGATTACAGAAAATCAAAACAAAACTAAATTTATTTGAATAGTTTACAGAGAAATATTTACATTGTTATTGAAAACATTTTTTTCTGGCAAGCTTATTCCAGAAAAATACTGTTCCCATTAAAAGAGCAATAATTATTAACACACTTGTGAAAATAAAATAAAATACATAATATGATCGTCTATAAAACGGTTCAGTGGACACAATCATTGGTTTATGTGTTGAAATTGTATATTTGGTAGTAGGCACAAAAGGTTCCGATGTTGGGACATGTTCTGTCGATGTTTTACTGTATGTTATAGGAACAGGTTCAACTGACGTGCTTAATGTTGTTGTAGAATTGGTGTAAATTGTCGGTTGACTTTGTTCTGTCGTTGTGCCATTATAAATTGACGAAGAATCAGTAGCAACAGAGGTAGAAGTGGATTCTTGTGTTGCCGCAATTGTACTAGAAGACATTGACGAAGACTCAGTAGCAACAGAAGTAGAAGTGGACTCTTGTGTTACCAAAATTGTACTAGAAGATATTGATGACGAATCTGTAGTAATAGGTGTAGAAGTGGATTCTTGTGTTGCCTCAATTGTACTAGAAGACATTGACGAAGACTCAGTAGCAACAGAAGTAGAAGTGGACTCTTGGGTTACAAAAATTGTACTAGAAGATATTGATGACGAGTCTGTTGTAATAGGGGTGGAAGTGGATTCTTGTATTGCCGCAATTGTACTAGAAGACATTGACGAAGAATCAGTAGCAACAGAAGTAGAAGTGGACTCTTGTGTTACCAAAATTGTACTAGAAGACATTGACGAAGACTCAGTAGCAACAGAGGTAGAACTGGACTCTTGTGTTTCCGAAATTGTACTAGATGGCACTGATGACGGATCTGTAGTAACAGGGATGGAAGTGGATTCTTGTGTTTCCGAAATTGTACTAGAAGACATTGACGAAGACTCAGTAACAACAGAAGTAGAAGTGGACTCTTGTGTTTCCGAAATTGTACTAGAAAACATTGGTGATGAATCTGTTGGAATATCTGCATATTTCTTATTTCTTATTGCGTTCAGTTGATTAGGAGCCGCTCTAATTATATATTTTTCCAGATATAAGTCATCCTCGTGACTTAAGCTTTGACGTGATTTGCCAAGTTGCTTGAATTCACCAACATAAATAGTAACCATAGATGTTGGAATTAGCGGAGTTTGAATAAAATGAACCCAGGTCTTGTACGTGTATTTGGTTGAATCTTTTCCAACGGGCTCATCTCTAGAAGTAACAAAAATTAAACTATTTTCATAAGCGTTATGCCATTTGTATAACAAAATAAATGGTGGGATGGGTGAATTTAGTACCTATAGAAGGAATAAACTTTATCTTTAATAACTTTTTATAAGCGGACACATCCTTTTTCAGTTACACGTTTTACAAAGTACCAAATAGGCATGCCTAGTCAGTCTATCATAATAGAACTAAAAACAATGAAAAAACAAATTATTCTAATTTATTGGTTAGTTTTTGGGGATATATGACAGAAAAATCTCTAAAAAGTAACATTGTGTATAATTTTTAAGACAATTTTATAATAATTAATTTTAAAATGTTCAACATTTTTAACACTATGTTCAAACTTTATAATTTCTGATGATTTTACTATTTCAGTGTGTAAAATAAATGAAATAACATAATATTTTAGGTTTACTTATAAGAATTAACCTATTTGTTTTTTAACTCCATGAAATAATATCCATTTAAAATAAAACATCATGACTTTTTTATGTT
Source organism: Sitobion miscanthi (assembly GCA_008086715.1). NCBI lineage: Eukaryota > Metazoa > Arthropoda > Insecta > Hemiptera > Aphididae > Sitobion > Sitobion miscanthi. The sequence continues at coordinate 23,058,747 of CM017797.1, forward strand.
TCATTTTAAATTTATAGTTGTAAAAATAATCAACCAAACGCAATTCTTACATGTCAACAATATTCAAAATCGGCATACTTGACAAAGCGATTTCGTTCCTTTTAGTTTTTATGGATACGTTAAATGGTGTTTTAAAATGTGGTTCATCATAACAAGGAAAAGCACTTCTTGCGCGTGTAATTTGTAATTGATTGTTAGCAGCCACCAACCTGTAAAATATAATATATAACAGTAATATAGTATTGACAATCTAAACATGAATATAAAAAAAAATCGAGCAATTTGATGAAATATAATACTGTATATCATATTTAAATACATATTTTATTCCATCCAAATCGACTATGTAGTCACTTTTATTCAATATGGCGATGAGCAACAGCAGAAAGCGATTAACATACAAACCTACTTTTTAACACGCAGGTAGGCATCGTAAGAGGTGTGGAAAATCTTGGACGCATCGTCGTTCAAATAACCACTATAATCAATATGTATAGTGTATTTTCGTTTTGCCAAAATAAGTCCATCTACCTTGACTTTTACTTGTTCCAGGTCTTCCATGCACTTCCAAGAGTCAACCCTGACATCGCCGTTGGTGTTATCATCCGTAATCCTGATTTCGTGCAGCACCAAGTCCTTGGAGTTAAATGTAATCTCGGCGGTGGTGGTCTTCACTACGATCGAGATGTCCACTTGGCCGGTGAACGAAGGGTTTACCGCATCAAAATCCGGTACCACACTCAGTGCGTACGATTCCGGTTCGGTGTCGTCCGGCAACCGTCCAAAATCCAAGTTAGGTTTTTCATCGTATCCCCGGACGTGTGCGAAAACGACGAGAAACGCAATATATGATTTGGTCGCATATTGTCAAACATGCACAACTAACTAATGACTAGAGTACTTACCGAAAATCAACGACAAATTTAAGACAATCTAAAAGCAAACACCTATATTATATATTTATATATAATGATGATATACAATTAGCATTATCTTATCGGGTGAACGAGTAACGAGAGACGAGCTGAAACATTTTCGTTTTTTCGACACGTTTCATCAACATGACGAGACACTTATGTACACCACAATGTTGATTATAAACATGATTTGATTAAAGCCACGTCAAATACAACACATTGTAGAAAGTTCATGACTAGTAGACTAGTACTGCACTGGAATAAATCTGCAGGTAATCTGCGTGTACGTAATGTATATTATATTGTTTGATGTACCTAATTACATATATTATAAATCTTTAAAGTAATATCGATTGAACGACGTATTTTGTACGATCACCAAAATCACAATACAATCATAAAAACTTATTTCAGATAGTTAAATATTGTCCTATCAGTTATTTACTTATTTACATATAGGTAGATACGAATGGTACAAACAATTACAATTTACACAATTAGATTACACTTATATGGTTTCAAACTAATAGTAATGTCTGTATATTACGTTTTTTGGATTATTGTATCTGTTTTTAAATACATCGATTATGCAGACAATTTTATTAATCAAATGGTTTAGAGTTGAACATTGATACAATATCGACTGAATTTGATGAGCCTAAATTAAAGAAGAAGCACATAGTATATAGCATTAGAGCGTCAAATTATAATTAACAAATCGTGGATTGCTAATCGCACGAAACCGCTAATACCTAATAAAACAAGACTAATCTTTTGAGTCCTTTTATCAAAACACTCGAATTTTCAACATCGTTCTATTTCGTATTTATTGAATAATTAACTGTGCATTTTAGCATATTATTTGGTACTTACCCAGGTTCAGATAATAACGAAACAGTTCTTATAATTTGAGACATTTAATGATTATTTATTTAAATTTCGTATAGAATAGTACATAATGATATTTTTTTTGATTTAAAAACTTTGAAAATGCATGAATATAATAATAGGCTTTTAAATATTATCTAGAATTTTTAAAATTTTTAAAATTTTCTTATGAATGTTTTTACTGACACCTGATAATATATTCTAGTCCTTAGAATAAACAAATATTTTTCCAACCTATATTTTTTTGCAAAAGCTGGTGTCGTTCTTACCTATTTCCCTCCTAACCACTCAATTATTTACAATGCTAACACTTTTACCCCAGTGATCGAGGAACCAAGTTTATGGATTGTGTCGATAAATGGGAGATGCGCGCGTAATATGATATAGAGAGCCTTGATATATATCGAGACTCTCTAGAACAGTACCTAGTAGTAGTAGTACTACTGTTATATAGATAACAAATTAGATTGCTAGGTTCTATATGCTAACCATGCAAATATTTGAATAAGTCATCACTAGTAGGTCACTCGTATCTTATCATATCATAGTTTTTGAAATACAAATATATTACTATGCGATTTGCATTTAGTCCAGCATAAAATCCATGTCTATTGTTGGTGCCAATTTTATTTTATTATTTATGACATTTGTTGTCTAATAAAAACCTTTGATTATGATTTATGACCCTTCAACAATTTCATGCAATTATTTATTTCATATTTTCATATTCTGTAACACTTATAAACATATTAGGTATTATAGGTACAATGAGTAGGGCGTAGGTGTATTATACTATTGTCTATTTATAATATTTTTGTAAGTATTATATTTTTACCAACTATATTATTATTTATTAGCTAACTATAATTTTTAAATTTACATAATGTAATTTTTTTTAAAATATTATTTTAATAGTGAGGTGTTTAGGTATTTAAAGTTGCGTAATCTAATGGAATACTATTACACTTTAAAAAAGGTTGAAAATGATAAAAAAAAAATTTAAATGTTCAAAAAGTTTTTTTTTGGTACCCCTAATATTAAAATTCAAAATAAATACAAATTTTGTCTCACAATTTACGAAATATTCCAAAATATTGCAAATGGGTTAATTATTCTCTAACCCATAAAATATTCTTAAATATGGAAAATAAAAATTTTTATAAGCATTTGGAATTGAATGAATCGTTCACATGTTTTACTCTCATAAGACCCAGTAACGATATTTAAAAAGATATAAATCCGCTCTTTATTTATGTGTAATCAACATTTAATTTTTTTGTGATCAAATAGCAATATATTTTGTATAAATTAATAATTATTATTTTGATATCTATTTATATTTGTCTAGTAAATATTTAGATACAATAAATAATAAATAAATATTTATTTAATTTCCAACCACCCATAAAATAAAATTTCCCCGGGCTATTAGCTTTACAATTGCTACTAGAATATTTTTTGAAAGGTCTTATGGAATTAAAAAAATCTATAGTACCTAATACATTTATACTTAATAAATATTTAATAGGTATAATAATTATTAATAAACATAATATTAAACAATACATATTATAAACATAAATCGAATAAAATGTACATAGGTATAAGTTTTAAAGTTAAACAATGTTTCCACATAATTAATGCACTATCATAAATTATTTAATATTCTATGTGACTACCAATGTGTCGTGTAGAAATGTAGAACGTAAATGTACGGCATACATTTTCTATTTTGTTGTATTGATTTGTACGCATAATATAAGAATTATTTTAACATGACGTGTAAGCAGGTCAGTCGGGATCTACATTCTACATATTATTATGATAAGTATACTTTTGACTTTTAACTTTCAACCATCTTCTATGAAAAAAGTGTCCAAACAAATTAAAAATAATAAGTTAATTATATGATCACAGATAGTTTTAACAAATAATTTCTTTTCTATTTAAAATTATAAATGGTATGTCTATCCTTCTCTCACGATACTATTTAGTATTTATTATATATTATATACTTTTGTTCATTGTGGTTTTTAAGTTTGGTTTGAATTGATATATATATATATTATTATACATATACCTATTTAGTTTCATGAACATATTTAAATTAAAATATTATGTACTATTATTTAATTATCTATTACATGGTGTAACTATTGCACCAAATACAGCACGAGTCTTCACGTCAAACTGTCAAGTTGGGGAAGTTTGGCGGCAGTGAAAGACAAAATCCATTAAACATTGAACAAAAACCCTTCTATTAATAATAATTAAAATATTGGATTCAAGATCTAACCAATTCAAACACAATACAAATTATATAAATCGGATTAAAGGCATTTCCAAATTACTGGAATAAAATACAAAATCATTATCCATGCATAAAAAGGTATCACAAAATAAGACATGAAGAATGGTTTAAAAAAAAATATATAAATTAAATATACATAATATATAATCAAATCTAAAGTAATTAGAAAATAAATATCGTAAACTGAGAAGAGCATAAAGCATAAACATAATAAAAAAATATCATACAGAAGTTAAATAAATAAAAATAAAATTCACTTATCTTACCAACTTAATAATAAACAAATAAAAAAACTGAATATTATTTAATTTCAAAGAAATGGTTTTTAATTTGTGAAACTATTCCTGTAGATTATGATTATTTTATATGTTAAATTTAGTAAATTAAAAAAACAGAATTTTATATTTGAATAACAACATGTGTATTTAAACTCAAAAAATTAGGGAATAAAACAATGAATTATAATCTGTATCTTTTGTATAATGAATTAAATATTATACGATGAAATATAAGTGGAGTTAACACACACACTTTTGATGAAGACCTACGCCAAAAGAATAATATAACTAAAATAAAAATGATGACAAAAACAAAAATAAAAATAATACAATTAAATATAAAATGGGAACGTTCATAAAACGGTACTGGGGTAGTATTAGCGGTTTCAGAAGTTGATGTTAATAAGAACTCTGTCGATAATTCCGTATGATCAGACCATGTAGTATACAATTCTGAAGTTTCCGTGAAATAGTCTGTTGAAGAATGAGGTTGTTTCGATACAGTAGACTCACCAGGCGTAGTTACAGTATATATATGCTCAGTTGTATCAGTGCGTTCAGATAATGTAGTATCTCCTGAAGAATGTTCTGTCGTAGATTCAGTATAACTTGATTCAGTGGTCACTCCTAGTGTTGTTTCAGTGTACAAGGGTGTGCTTGTAAGTATGCGTTCTGACCACGTGGTATCTGAATGAGATGTTTGCGTAGACTGTTCAGTATATTTCGTAACTGTGGTATCCCCGGGTTGTGTTTCAGTGTAAATATGTTGAGTTGTATCAGTTCGTTCAGATAATGTGGTATCTCCTGAAGAAAGTTCTGTCGTTGATTCAGTATATCTTGATTCAGTGGTCTCTCCTAGTGTTGTTTCAGTGTACATAGGTGTGCTTGTATGTATGCGTTCTGACCATGTGGTATCAGATGGCAAAGTTTGCGTAGATTGATCTGTAGACTGTTCTGTATATTTCGTAACTGTGGTATCCCCGGGTTGTATTTCAGTGTAAATATGTAGAGTTGTATCAGTTCGTTCAGTTAATGTGGTATCTCCTGAAGAAAGTTCTGTCGATGATTCAGTATATCTTGATTCAGTGGTCTCTCCTAGTGTTGTTTCAGAGTACATAGGTGTGCTTGTATCTATGCGTTCTGACCACGTGGTATCTGAATGAGATGTTTGCGTAGACTGTACAGTAAATTTCGTAACTGTGGTATCCCCGGGTTGTGTTTCAGTGTAAATATGTAGAGTTGTATCAGTGCGTTCAGATAATGTAGTATCTCCTGAAGAAAGTTCTGTCTCTGATTCAGTGGTCTCTCCTAGTGTTGTTTCAGTGTACTTAGGTGTGCTTGTATCTATGCGTTCTGACCACGTGGTATCTGATTGAGATGTTTGCGTAGACTGTTCAGTATATTTCGTAACTGTGGTATCCCCGGGTTGTGTTTCAGTGTAAATATGTAGAGATGTATCAGTTCGTTCAGATAATGTGGTATCTCCTGAAGAAAGTTCTGTCGATGATTCAGTGTATCTTGATTCAGTGGTCTCTCCTAATGTTGTTTCAGAGTACATAGGTGTGGTTATATCTTTGTGTTTTGACCATGTGGTATCGGATTGAGATGTTTGCGAAGATTGTTCAATATATTTCGTAACTGTGGTATCCCCGGGTTGTGTTTCAGTGTAAATATGTTGAGTCGTATCAGTTCGTTCAGATAATGTGGTATCTCCTGAAGAAAGTTGTCGTCGTTGATCAGTATATCTTGATTCAGTGGTCTCTCTTGTGTTGTTTCAGTGTACATAGGTGTGCTTGTATCTATGCGTTCTGACCATGTGGTATAAGATGGCAAAGTTTGCGTAGATGATCTGTAGACTGTTCTGTATATTTCGTAACTGTAGTCCCGGGTGTGTGTTTCAGTGTAAATATGTAAAGTTGTATCAGTGCGTTCAGATAATGTAGTATCTCCTGACGAAAGTTCTGTCGTTGATTCACTATATCTTGATTCAGTGGTCTCTCCTAGTGTTGTTTCAGTGTACATAGGTGTGGTTATATCTTTGTGTTCTGACCATGTGGTATCGGATTGAGATGTTTGCGTAGACTGTTCTGTGTATTTCGTAACTGTGGTATCCCCAGGTTGTGTTTCAGTGTAAATACGTAGAGTTGTATCAGTTCGTTCAGATAATGTTGTATCTCCTGACGAAAGTTCTGTCGTTGATTCAGTATATCTTGATTCAGTGGTCTCTCCTAGTGTTGTTTCAGTGTACATAGGTGTGGTTATATCTTTGTGTTCTGACCATGTGGTATCGGATTGAGATGTTTGCGTAGATTGATCTGTAGACTGTTCAGTAAATTTCGTAACTGTGGTATCCCCGGGTTGTGTTTCAGTGTAAATATGTAGAGTTGTATCAGTGCGTTCAGATAATGTAGTATCTCCTGAAGAAAGTTCTGTCGCTGATTCAGTGGTCTCTCCTAGTGTTGTTTCAGTGTACTTAGGTGTGCTTGTATCTATGCGTTCTGACCACGTGGTATCTGAATGAGATGTTTGCGTAGACTGTTCAGTAAATTTCGTAACTGTGGTATCCCCGGGTTGTGTTTCAGTGTAAATATGTAGAGTTGTATCAGTGCGTTCAGATAATGTAGTATCTCCTGAAGAAAGTTCTGTCGTTGATTCAGTATATCTTGATTCAGTGGTCTCTCCTAGTGTTGTTTCAGTGTACATAGGTGTGCTTGTATCTTTGCGTTCTGACCATGTGGTATCAGATGGCAAAGTTTGCGTAGATTGATCTGTAGACTGTTCTGTATATTTCGTAACTGTAGTACCCCCGGGTTGTGTTTCAGTGTAAATATGTAAAGTTGTATCAGTTCGTTCAGATAATGTGGTATCTCCTGAAGAAAGTTCTGTCGTTGATTCAGTATATCTTGATTCAGTGGTCTCTCCTAGTGTTGTTTCAGTGTACATAGGTGTGCTTGTATCTATACGTTCTGACCACGTGGTATCAGATGGAAAGTTTTGCGTAGATTGATCTGTAGACTGTTCTGTATATTTCGTAACTGTGGTACCCCCGGGTTGTGTTTCAGTGTAAATATGTTGAGTTGTATCAGTTCGTTCAGATAATGTAGTATCTCCTGAAGAAAGTTCTGTCGCTGATTCAGTGGTCTCTCCTAGTGTTGTTTCAGAGTACATAGGTGTGCTTGTATCTATGCGTTCTGACCACGTGGTATCTGAATGAGATGTTTGCGTAGACTGTTCAGTATATTTCGTAACTGTGGTATCCCCAGGTTGTGTTTCAGTGTAAATATGTTGAGTTGTATCAGTTCGTTCAGATAATGTAGTATCTCCTGAAGAAAGTTCTGTCGCTGATTCAGTGGTCTCTCCTAGTGTTGTTTCAGTGTACTTAGGTGTGCTTGTATCTATGCGTTCTGACCACGTGGTATCTGAATGAGATGTTTGCGTAGACTGTTCAGTATATTTTGTAACTGTGGTATCCCCGGGTGTTTCAGTGTAAATATGTAGAGTTGTATCAGTGCGTTCAGATAATGTAGTATCTCCTGAAGAAAGTTCTGTCGTTGATTCAGTATATCTTGATTCAGTGGTCTCTCCTAGTGTTGTTTCAGTGTACATAGGTGTGCTTGTATCTATACGTTCTGACCACGTGGTATCTGATTGAGATGTTTGCGTAGACTGTTCTGTGTATTTCGTAACTGTGGTATCCCCAGGTTGTGTTTCAGTGTAAATACGTAGAGTTGTATCAGTTCGTTCAGATAATGTTGTATCTCCTGACGAAAGTTCTGTCGTTGATTCAGTATATCTTGATTCAGTGGTCTCTCCTAGTGTTGTTTCAGTGTACATAGGTGTGGTTATATCTTTGTGTTCTGACCATGTGGTATCGGATTGAGATGTTTGCGTAGACTGTTCTGTGTATTTCGTAACTGTGGTATCCCCGGTTGTGTTTCAGTGTAAATATGTAGAGTTGTATCAGTTCGTTCAGATAATGTGTATCTCCTGACGAAAGTTCTGTCGTTGATTCAGTATATCTTGATTCAGTGGTCTCTCCTAGTGTTGTTTCAGTGTACATAGGTGTGCTTGTATCTTTGCGTTCTGACCATGTGGTATCGGATGGCAGATGTTTGCGTAGATTGATCTGTAGACTGTTCGTAAATTTCGTAACTGTGGTTCCCCGGGTTGTTTTCAGTGTAAATATGTAGAGTTGTATCAGTGCGTTCAGATAATGTAGTATCTCCTGAAGAAAGTTCTGTCGTTGATTCAGTGGTCTCTCCTAGTGTTGTTTCAGTGTACAAAGGTGTGCTTGTATCTATGCGTTCTGACCACGTGGTATCTGAATGAGATGTTTGCGTAGACTGTTCAGTAAATTCGTAACTGTGGTATCCCCGGGTTGTGTTTCAGTGTAAATATGTAGAGTTGTATCAGTGCGTTCAGATAATGTAGTATCTCCTGAAGAAAGTTCTGTCGTTGATTCAGTGGTCTCTCCTAGTGTTGTTTCAGCGTACAAAGGTGTGCTTGTATCTATGCGTTCTGACCACGTGGTATCTGGATGAGATGTTTGCGTAGACTGTTCAGTATATTTCGTAACTGTGGTATCCCCGGGTTGTGTTTCAGTGTAAATATGTAGAGTTGTATCAGTGCGTTCAGATAATGTAGTATCTCCTGAAGAAAGTTCTGTCGTTGATTCAGTATATCTTGATTCAGTGGTCTCTCCTAGTGTTGTATCAGTGTACATAGGTGTGCTTGTATCTATACGTTCTGACCACGTGGTATCTGATTGAGATGTTTGCGTAGACTGTTCTGTATATTTCGTAACTGTGGTATCCCCAGGTTGCGTTTCAGTGTAAATACGTAGAGTTGTATCAGTTCGTTCAGATAATGTTGTATCTCCTGAAGAATGTTCTGTCGTTGATTCAGTATATCTTGATTCAGTGGTCTCTCCTAGTGTTGTTTCAGTGTACATAGGTGTGCTTGTATCTATGCGTTCTGACCACGTGGTATCTGAATGAGATGTTTGCGTAGACTGTTCAGTATATTTTGTAACTGTGGTATCCCCGGGTTGTGTTTCAGTGTAAATATGTAGAGTTGTATCAGTGCGTTCAGATAATGTAGTATCTCCTGAAGAAAGTTCTGTCGTTGATTCAGTGGTCTCTCCTAGTGTTGTTTGAGTGTACAAAGGTGTGCTTGTATCTTTGCGTTCTGACCATGTGGTATCAGATGGCAAAGTTTGCGTAGATTGATCTGTAGACTGTTCTGTATATTTCGTAACTGTAGTACCCCCGGGTTGTGTTTCAGTGTAAATATGTAGAGTTGTATCAGTGCGTTCAGATAATGTAGTATCTCCTGAAGAAAGTTCTGTCGTTGATTCAGTGGTCTCTCCTAGTGTTGTTTCAGTGTACAAAGGTGTGCTTGTATCTATGCGTTCTGACCACGTGGTATCTGGATGAGATGTTTGCGTAGACTGTTCAGTATATTTCGTAACTGTGGTATCCCCGGGTTGTGTTTCAGTGTAAATATGTAGAGTTGTATCAGTGCGTTCAGATAATGTAGTATCTCCTGAAGAAAGTTCTGTCGTTGATTCAGTATATCTTGATTCAGTGGTCTCTCCTAGTGTTGTATCAGTGTACATAGGTGTGCTTGTATCTATACGTTCTGACCACGTGGTATCTGATTGAGATGTTTGCGTAGACTGTTCTGTATATTTCGTAACTGTGGTATCCCCAGGTTGCGTTTCAGTGTAAATACGTAGAGTTGTATCAGTTCGTTCAGATAATGTTGTATCTCCTGAAGAATGTTCTGTCGTTGATTCAGTGGTCTCTCCTAGTGTTGTTTGAGTGTACAAAGGTGTGCTTGTATCTATGCGTTCTGACCACGTGGTATCTGAATGAGATGTTTGCGTAGACTGTTCAGTAAATTTCGTAACTGTGGTATCCCCGGGTTGTGTTTCAGTGTAAATATGTAGAGTTGTATCAGTGCGTTCAGATAATGTAGTATCTCCTGAAGAAAGTTCTGTCGTTGATTCAGTATATCTTGATTCAGTGGTCTCTCCTAGTGTTGTTTCAGTGTACATAGGTGTGCTTGTATCTTTGCGTTCTGACCATGTGGTATCAGATGGCAAAGTTTGCGTAGATTGATCTGTAGACTGTTCTGTATATTTCGTAACTGTAGTACCCCCGGGTTGTGTTTCAGTGTAAATATGTAAAGTTGTATCAGTGCGTTCAGATAATGTAGTATCTCCTGAAGAAAGTTCTGTCGTTGATTCAGTGGTCTCTCCTAGTGTTGTTTGAGTGTACAAAGGTGTGCTTGTATCTATGCGTTCTGACCACGTGGTATCTGGATGAGATGTTTGCGTAGACTGTTCAGTATATTTCGTAACTGTGGTATCCCCGGGTTGTGTTTCAGTGTAAATATGTAGAGTTGTATCAGTGCGTTCAGATAATGTAGTATCTCCTGAAGAAAGTTCTGTCGTTGATTCAGTGGTCTCTCCTAGTGTTGTTTCAGCGTACAAAGGTGTGCTTGTATCTATGCGTTCTGACCACGTGGTATCTGGATGAGATGTTTGCGTAGACTGTTCAGTATATTTCGTAACTGTGGTATCCCCGGGTTGTGTTTCAGTGTAAATATGTAGAGTTGTATCAGTGCGTTCAGATAATGTAGTATCTCCTGAAGAAAGTTCTGTCGTTGATTCAGTATATCTTGATTCAGTGGTCTCTCCTAGTGTTGTATCAGTGTACATAGGTGTGCTTGTATCTATACGTTCTGACCACGTGGTATCTGATTGAGATGTTTGCGTAGACTGTTCTGTATATTTCGTAACTGTGGTATCCCCAGGTTGCGTTTCAGTGTAAATACGTAGAGTTGTATCAGTTCGTTCAGATAATGTTGTATCTCCTGAAGAATGTTCTGTCGTTGATTCAGTATATCTTGATTCAGTGGTCTCTCCTAGTGTTGTTTCAGTGTACATAGGTGTGCTTGTATCTATGCGTTCTGACCACGTGGTATCTGAATGAGATGTTTGCGTAGACTGTTCAGTATATTTCGTAACTGTGGTATCCCCGGGTTGTGTTTCAGTGTAAATATGTAGAGTTGTATCAGTGCGTTCAGATAATGTAGTATCTCCTGAAGAATGTTCTGTCGCTGATTCAGTGGTCTCTCCTAGTGTTGTTTCAGTGTACATAGGTGTGGTTGTATCTATGCGTTCTGACCATGTGGTATCGGATTGAGATGTTTGCGACGATTGTTCAGTATATTTCGTAACTGTGGTATCCCCGGGTTGTGTTTCAGTGTAAATATGTAGAGTTGTATCAGTTCGTTTAGATAATGTGGTATCTTCTGAAGAAAGTTCTGTCGATGATTCAGTATATCTTAATTCAGTGGTCTCTCCTAGTGTTGTTTCAGTGTACATAGGTGTGCTTGTATCTTTGCGTTCTGACCATGTGGTATCAGATGGCAAAGTTTGCGTAGACTGTTCTGTATATTTCGTAACTGTGGTATCCCCGGGTTGTGTTTCAGTGTAAATATGTAGAGTTGTATCAGTTCGTTTAGATAATGTGGTATCTCCTGAAGAAAGTTCTGTCGTTGATTCAGTATATCTTGATTCAGCGGTCTCTCTTTGTGTTGTTTCAGTGTACATAGTTGTGGTTGTATCTGTACTTTCGGACATCGTTATTTCTCTTATTGTTGTTTCTGTGGTAGGTTGTATTTTTTGGGTAGATGTTTTTTGTGGTTCATCAGTCGTTGTATATTCACGTGAGCAACCTGTGTTTTGATTCACTATTTCGTGATATTTATTAAACCAGTATAGGTTGTTATCCACTTGCTTATATGATTCATTAAATGCTTTTCTGAGGTTTTCCGGCGTGTTTGGATCGTCTTTTAAATTTTTTAACTAAATTTGGAAAACTTATATTTTTTATTTTGTAATTTGTTTATTTTTTATTTTTTTGTTATATTTTATTTCTTACTTTATTTATTTCGGAATCAAGGGCTGCTTTTGATGCGCATATTGAATAAATGAATATTGCTATATTATTTCCATCAGTAACTTTTTTCGTAATTCTATCTAAATTTTGCACCAAAAAATCTATTAAAACTTCAAGTCCTTTTGGCGTAGACGATACTGCAGTAAATACATCGTTGTAGTCTTGTTTTCGAATTGGTCCATTATCGCCCTCGAAAATATAGTTTAAATATCTATAATATAAATTTTTTGCAGTTAATATTAATTTTCATGTATTAAAAGATTAAACTTTGCAAGTTAGAATTAAAACAAACTCTTTGATTATTTTCCATTTATATTTAAATCTAATGTCACTACTTTGTTTACCTCGACAATAGCATATCATCTTCTGTGCAAGCCATTGCTGTTTGTGCTGACTGTTTTTCGGAAGGTGATCTTGTTGTCTTATACAAGTCAAGCATTTGTTCCCATGTTGAGGTGTCATTCGTTATATGAACACCAACACAGAAGGCAGCGTCTCTAATATCTGAGGGTATTCTATACAAATACGCAGGTATTTATTTCCATTTTTACTATTCTTACCGAAAATTAATTTGTATCAATCAAACAGTATTATAATATCACTGTCACAAATATTTTATTCTTTGAGATAGATTTATATTATGCGAGTCAATCTCCGCATAATACTATTGAACTTGTTCTAATTACTTTTCTCCATGTTGCCATTTGGTATAGTAATCAAACGCCGATTGTATGCACATCTCATTATTCAATTCACACGCCCATACGGAGAATGCATTCCAGCTAGTTAGGATAACGTGGTCTGTATTTTTTTCTTTAACTACTTTGTTTTCGGTTTTTTGATAAATGATACCTGCCAAGTTACTGACACATTCCTATTTAATAAAAATAAAGTATCAAATACTATTACGATATAAAGGGTAAGATTTCTTTAAAACTGTTTTATTACTATTTTAAAAAAAAAAATGTATTGATTTAATAACAAATCGCTAGTAAAGGTTTTTATAGTTCCAGTCACTTAATTTCTAGGTTAAAGATTTAAATAATTTCAAATTTTTAAATTATAATTGTCAATAGATAATAGATAATACTATATTGTTGATTAAATTGTTTAATTTTATGTAGTTCAGCATTTTAGATTCTCAGTGGAGCGAAGATGTATTGATTTTACAATTATGTGCTTTGTTTTTGTGTGTCGTCATTAATGTTTGGGGTGATAAAACGGCTTTGATTTTCTTCAACAGTATCTTGTTCGATGGAAAGTAAATTTAGTTGGAGCATTGGGTAGGTTAAAATTTAAAATTTCCAATAGTTTCTAAAAGCGCCGGGGAAAACAAAATAAAAATTAAGGAAAAACGGACATTTTTACGCAAAACTGTTATTTGAAATTGAAAGTTCAAATATTGACTAAGTACGTAAAAATAACTAAAATTTGCAAATTATTATGAATAAGAAATTCATTAAAAAGTTTTTTTTTTAAATCAAAGATTTTAAAATGTAATACAAGGTTCCTCATAAGTTTGTCTACCTTATCAAAAAAAAAAATGTTTACAAGAAAGTCAAATTACATTTTTAGGAGCGTTTGAAGTTCATATTTTTACAACAAAGGATATTCACTTGATTTCTCATGTAGTGATTTTCTTATGTCGTTGCAATTCAAAAACGAATAATTGTAGACTAACCGTCTTCGGTAAGAATCGTTTTATGAAATTTTTCAAAAAATAGTATATTGTATAGTTTACTACGGATAATATTTTTTATTTCATTTAAAACTTTTATAAAATAAAAAATAGATGAAGAATGTAATACTTTAATGTTTAAATGTATGTTAATAGTTTATATTACTTTATACCTACTATTAAATCTGAATACTCAGTATCATTACGCCGCATGCGTTCTATTAGATATGAATATCCGTTTATCACAGAATACCATGGTAACACGTCATCTTCTATTTTTAAATATGAAGATATTCTCAGTGGAAACGAATAATGTAACTGATCAGCTCTGGCTAAGAAGAACGAATCGTCAATCAACTGAGCACGATTGAGTACATGAATTTCATCAGGCGTCTCTTTTAACTGTCTGATCAATGACGACCAATTGTCTGTGTCGTAGTTAACCCTGTAAAACCCTAGTTATTCAACAAATACATGATAAAATAAAATTAAGAACCGTTTTTCGAGTGATGAAAATAAAATTACCAGCAGATTGTATATTGAATATGAACCACCCCGGGTCTTGTGGAGCTGACAGAATACATTTGTCCATTGTAGGCTTACACCATGTAGCCAACGTTAAGTCTTCGAAATTTTTACTCGATTCGGTTGTATAAGTGATCCCAACGTACCATCTTGATGAATCGATTATCTTGTCAGGAGTGTCCATCAGGCACCTTTCCTATACAAAGTCTTTAGGATTTCTACTCACCAAAGTTTGAATCTACATACGTACTTGAGATATGATAAACTCGTCGTTAACCTTTACTATATTTATCATTGGGTATCCAGCCTGTTCCGTCCACTGTTTCATGAAATTAGTGACTGTGACATCCTGCCCAAAATCAAATTGATATTCGGATATAGTTTCCTCGAATGACGCAAACAACCGGTCGGGATTTACCGACCCGTATCTACATTGACGTCAACGAAAAATTGTGGTCACTAATACATTTTACAAAAAGATACGACCGGTGGGTAAAGGGAACATCTATTTATCTGACTATCTGTTTTGATAGTAAATGGTTCGATTGAACCATACGACTTTATTAAAACGATAGTTATTATTAAAAACTAGCTGGACACGGAAATGTGTTTCTATTGTTAGGTTTTTGTCATTATGCGAGAAGTATATTACCAGATAGGCAATCTAACTGCGGTTATCGCAGTCCCCGCGTGCTGCGTACGTAATTGTATAGTTTAATATAGTTAAATAGTGTAAGTATAAAAAAAAATCGAAAAAATGGTCCACCGAGACCGTGGTTTGAACTCAATACATTTTGTACTAAGCTACACAAGGTAATCGCATTAATAATAATAAAAGATAATTATTAAAACAATAGCAACCATTTATAAACAATAATACTAATAATAATCTCAAAATCCCTGTTTGAAAACATGCCCAGGTTGGACCTATTATTTACCTTTTTCGAGACAAAATGTAGCCCATATCATTCCCCGAGATTTAATCTATCTCTATACCAAATTTCATCGCAATCTGATAAATATTTTAGGAATGCATATAGGTACAAAAATGTTTTGTCTTTTATTTTATAAATATTATACATTTTATATATTATATATATATATAGAGATTTCATACATAAGTATAATATTATTAATAAAGTCCACTCAATGTGTCCCATGCCAAAAACACACTGACCAAAAAGGCACCATATTATCTATATCTCATTGACGTTCGTTTGATCAAAATGGAAAGAGTTTCAGCAAACAAGACCAATATTGTCGTACATTAATAGTAAGTATATAAAAAAAAAACCTGAGTACATACTTGTACAGTTTCAAAAATCGGACCAATGACTGTTCGAATATAGTATCGTTGGTGCAGCACTTTAACATCCGCAAAAACGCCGAAGCCTTGTCTTCAGTCTGGTCGTAAAATATCTCAGTGATTTCGTCTGGAGTTTGCACGGATGCAGTAATCGGACGCCTGGGCCTTGGTCATACTCCAAAGCCCGCTGGTGCCGTTCGACCACGAACATCTGGTTCATCCTCCAATCAGGGTAGACCTAAGTATACCAAAATAATATCTGGATTTGCATTTTTCATCTCGTAATAATATAAAATTAGAGGGTTTCGGACTTAGAGCACTAAAAAAACACTAAAATATAGTCGACGAAAATAATTATAAATACTTATAGCACAAAATCAAGCAAAAGAATTTTTGTAAAATACACATTTGTAAGCTTTTCGTAAGAATACCATAATACAACATAAAGAAAGCATTACAGTGAATAATTTACTTATAAACAAAAGTTTTTTCCCTACAAACTGGTAACCATTTAATGTAAAAGCAAAATTCTGAAAATTGTAAATTTATTTATTATATATACGAATTAAAAAGAGTTAAGAATAATATTGCTACAATCGTACTAATACTTTATACTTAGTAATTATTAGGAATATTATTTTTTTATCAATCAACAAAAGTTTAAGCTAACTTGTTTTTGAAAATTCATGAAAAGCTCAAGAAAAAATTAGTTTTAAACAGAAAAAGTTAAATTTTCCCTTGGTGTATAGGTATCAAATTCTTAAAACATTAAAAAATAAACGAAATTAAATTTCAAATCTGAATTATATGTAGTTCAAAGCGTACCTATCTATAATTTAATTTATAATTATCTAAAATGTTTCACTATATCCGGAACGGACGTACAGTTGCTATAAGTTCCAAACCATGTGGAGATGATGTATAACGGTAATTTAATAAAACAAAGTCAACAATATGGCAAGCGTGTGTGGAGGATTTGACGATTAGAACCAGGGCTTTCCAGTCGAATTAAAGCGATACCTGATACCGGCGAATTACCCGAAAAATGACAATACTTGATACCATATCAAACCTGATATCAAAATATTGGCAAAAACCAACATAATTCATATAAATCCAAAAGTAAAAATATGAATTATTATGGTTTTTAATGTAAACTATTTTCTATGTCAAAATACTTTAAGAGGCAATAAAAAATTTAAAAATTGGATTATTCAATAATATTTTAATTTAACTATATGCAATATGCTAATATTAATTCTAATATCTTTAAGTAAATATATTTATTAATAAACAATTATTGTATATATTATTATGTAGATATTTATGTCTGGTACAAAATTTACCAAATAAATATGATAGAAAATAAATAAATTTATAAAATGACTGTAAAAACAGTAAATCTATCACATCGATACAAGTGTACAACATTTATAATATAAACCCGATACCCAGCCCAAATTGTTGTATCAGTACCCGATATTTTAAGAAGATATTATGATTACTGGTTTTTCATTTTGGCAATACCCGATTTCATTTTGAATACCTATACGGCAATACCAATTCTTGAATTCTTTATTTAAGGTGCAAAGACCTGGTTCAACGAAAGAAAATTATAATTCGAACGATTGCCGTATTCCCCAGATATGCTAGATGTATACTCGAGTCAATCGGTCAGCGGCAGCCGTACGCCCGTACCGTGTCCATTGAAAAGTACTGAAAGTACGCGGCAAACGCGTCGTGCAGCCACAGGTAGTCCCACCAGGAGCACGTGACCAGGTTTCCAAACCACTGACGGGCCATCTCACGCTGAACCATCGATAGCCCAAGTTCCTTGGCTTTGGCGCTGGACGTATCGTCCAGTAGCAAATACTTTTCACTGAAACGAAAACGCAATGAGCACATCGTACTATATTATCTTTTCGCATATACCTATTCAAAATTTGATTTTTCACCAGTGAAGTTTACAATATTTATAAAGAAAATAAACTACGTTAATCGCCACAGGACATTCCTTGAACGAAAGATAAGTATTTTTAATTTTTTGAATATAAATTAATGATTTGAAATTGTCACCGACGTGACAAACGATTGTTATCGACAGACCGTACCGATCACTCGGTGGTCATGGCTTTTTAAAGTTACGTCATCGTTTTAATCGTTTTAAAATATATTAAGATGGCACAAATTTGTATAATATATAATACAATCGACGAGTAATCTTACCGATACGTGTTCAGTCCCCAGTTACCCATGGCGTCCGACTTGAAATCCGGCACGGCGAACAAGTCAAGTTTGGGTAGCTCATACTGCATTTCCGTGAAGCTCTCCATGGCCGCCAGCAGCTTTGGTGCTTCACTGGAGACGTATTGCACCTGGTCTAAGCGGTCAACGTCTGTAAACACGTATACGGGGCTATTGCCGGCAGTACTTCCGGTCGTCGTCGAGTTGAATCTGCTGATGACGAACGCGACCATATGCGTGGAAATCGGCGGAGTCTCGACGAAAATGTCGCTCATCTCTTGCACGGATGTACTGAAATCATTTGTCATGTACACGTAAACAGCTTTATTCACGTAATATAATAACTATTAAATCTGGGCTTTGCACCCGATTAATTTATTCGGGTTTAGAGTGTCGTGTGTACTCGGATGCCAAACACTGCACTAACAAATTTAAACAACCATCAGAGTAATTTTGGTTAATACAGGTTTTCGAGAAAAACTTCATTTGAAATTATGAATTTTATGATCCGAAGGGTGACAATATATTGACTAAAGTTCGCGAGTGTGCCTTGCTCATTCCAACGTCCTATCATAGGTCATGCACGGTAGACAATAGAAATATGCTTGACAATACGAAACGCACAGTGACGCTTATCGTTGTATTAATGCGTTATAATTTGTTCATTGTTCTAATGTATTCATAATAAAATAAAATAGTTTTTAATAGTCAGTTATGCATATTAGTTGTGTCTCAAAGGTATACATGTGTAATATGAATGACAACCACGAATTGTACCTTTATAAGTTATAATAATCGATAAAACATATATCGATGGTAACTATCGATTATTTCACTATCATTTCCTCCCCCTCCCTGCAAATGGACGTCGTATTCATTATATTTATTTTAATTTGACCGTCAAAAGACAACCGCGGTAACTGTATATACATAAATTGCATGCGGAATCCTTAGCAACCGATTCAATATTATTATTGTAAATTGAATAAATTAAAATTTTTAATATTACAGTCGAATTAAAAAACCTTTTTTAGTTTTTTTAAAAAAAATTTCAGCTCTTATTTTATAATTATTTAATTTATTTTTGCTGATATTTGGGTTTTATTTACCTATTAGTATTTTTAATCTACTTTTTTACAGTTAAATATTCAATATTACTACATGTATCCCACATTGTCTCTATTATAATATAAGAATTAATATAATATGTTTTCTCGCGCCTCCGATTCAGCATTGCTGATTCACCAAACAATAACTGAACAGTAGCGGAGGAACCCATCCCTACTAGCTAGTATTTGATATAATATTAAACTAAACGTAACATAATATACATTTATATACGTTCATGAATATTAATCTGATTTGGACATTAACTTTTCTGCCCACTGCGTAGCGAGTTTTCCAGTTCTTCGTGGAAAAACATTTACGTCTGGTGGACGAAAAAAGGTCGATTTTGCAACGTGCAGGCGTGACGAAAAATAATATTTTACATCTGACGCGATTAGCAAAACCGTCACCACATATTTTTATTATTTTTATTTATTCAAAAACCATCATAAATTACATAGGATACAAAAATAGGATATTATATCTTTAAATTCAATAAACTGGCGTATTGTTGCTAAAATATACTGTTGGGACTCAATTGATTCGCGGTTGACTGATCAACGGATTTTGGGATGCAATACGTTTTGAACTCAAACCATCCAATTACAATTTATAACTATTGCAACAAGAGTATTATACTCACTCGTAATAACTCGTATAAATCGGCATGTTGGATCGTGAAGGTTTGTTTTTCGGTCTATCCAACGTTATGTTGAAGGGCGTTTTGTGCGCCGGTTCGTCGTAACACGGAAATATACTCCTGGCTCCAGTCGGTATCAAATACGTCAAGAGTAACCATCTACGAACAAAATAAGTTTTTGAAAATAAAACGATTATAACACGTAGGCACATAAACAATGGGGTTGCTCGTCGCAACGTGACAAGCGATACGCTAATATTATAATATACAGAGTGAACTCGGTCTAACTTCTGGCTTTGGTTGAGCCAAGGAAAACCGATTGGAACTGCCATACAAAATTATCGTTCTGTAAAATACTAGGTACTAGGTAGATATTGTAATATACCTACCTACCTATTTAATATTCATTTTTATAGTAAAACCTTGCTCAAAATAATATAGCGAATGAGCCTGCAAACCTAGTACATATCAGTCATATTTTTAGTACGACTTAGGGCTCGTATTACAATCGTTAAACCACCGAATTCGGCCGGTAAAATCAGTGGGTTAGGCGTATTCGAGGTTTAAACTATGATTGTAAAACAGGCCCTTAGTCTATGTAAGACGCGTCTATATCAGTCTTTAAGGTACTGATTATTATATCATTCAATAAACACTTACTCTTTATATTTGTCCTTATTGTATGTACTTTTGTAAAGTCCTTCCATATTGTTTGTATCGATTTTCACGTGATATTCGATGTTTACCACGTATTGCATTCCAACCTTTAATCGGGATTTCAAAATAATGTCGCATTGCTCATTTTGTTCATCGTGATAGACTTTCGTTACGTCAACGTCGTTTTCTGTTATTTTTTCGTGCACATACACCACGTAAACCAGAATATCTTTGCAGTTCAACGTTATCGTCGAAGTTTCGGATTTTACGTCGATCACAATTTCTACCTCCCCGTCGAAGACAATGGCGTCCGTATAGTAATTGTAGTCCGGCATGATTTTCAAATCGTACGAGTCCGGGATCGTATCGCCCGGTAGTCGGTAAACGTCCATTTGGTTTGGACCATTGGCTCCCGCGGACGAGCGTCCATCGGAACTGAAAACGCTCGCAAACAGAACCACAAACCACAACGACACCACTAAGGTTTTTGATAACATTACGTTATTGACTCGTAATATACTATGTCCTGAAAACATTCTGACCAACTTTGGACATCGCGCAGAGAAATAAAACCGAGTTAATCCTATATCGTTGAAATGGAGTGTCGTCAAATCACATTAAATCGTAGTTAATTATAATGTTAATAACTGCGATGAAAAAACGTTGAGCGACTCAAGTAACCCGTATATTTATATACTTTACTGAGTACTTATCTATTGATCCACTCCAAGATTATACAAGTGTGTGTTTCATTAAAGCAGATTTCTAAAAATATTATAGTTTTGAATTTGCATCAATACCATTGGTAGTCGTCGCATGATTTACGCTCAGCGGATAGGCATGCAGTCCTGTCAGAAGATCACTTGAGTTGCATGAGACATTAAACAAAGCTTATGCAACACTCTGAGTGTAGTTAATGGATTGTATGTGAAACGCTATTGGGTGTATATAATGATACGTCCAGACACTATAGTCAATGGTAAATAGTATAGGTAAATATAATAGCGAGATGGTATTTTTATCGAAATCAGTCATAACGATAAAAAAAATTGGTACATGAATACTGTGATACGCGATATAAACGTGAAACAGACAATCAAACAAAATTCTAAGTGAGGAGGTCGTACAAAACGGCAATCCAAAATGATTGTATTACGTTTCAAAGTTTCAGTCATCATCTTTAAATCACATAGAATTGAATAACTGTTCAAGTGGCATAAACATGTTGGTATTCAAAAAAGGATAAAGAGCTAAGAGTAGGTAATAATGTTACAACAACTACTGCTGATGTTGTGCGTAGTCGCGTTCATTGCATTGATGAGAATGAATAAAAAGACATTCAGGCACCACCGGGTTTTCGTTGTAAAGAAAAAGTTTATTGGTATAGGTACCTATGGATATTTATATTGATTTAAATTTTATTTTGCCATTCACTTCACACAAAGTACACAAGTAGGTACGTGTTTTACTTTCTAATTAATATAATGCTATAAATAAACAATAATACATATCATAATAATTATGTCGATCAATTAAAATTATAATATTGTTCGCCATTTGTACAAATTACAATACCTAATAACTAAATATTGTCGTTTGAATCCAATGAAAATTAATTTTTGCGTTAGTGTATTATTTTTCATTTACCATACGTGTTACTTGGAGCTTATATTTTCGACTGATGTCCATAACTATATTAATATTAAACTCGATAACCTGACAAGAATACGCAAGACACCCTGTATATTATAATATTATTTTCGTTGTTCTCATAGAATTCGGGATACGTAATTAATGATTCACACATTTGCAGAGAAACAATCAATTTAAACAGGATATAAGCACTAGGTATACCACAATTAATAGAAGTTACTATCTCTCTCTCTCTCTCTATTTCGCTCTCTATCTATCTATCTTTCTGACTGAGAGCGATATCTCGTATAACACATTGAGCGTTAGTGAATTTTAGATACATAAACATAAAAATTTAACAAAATACTATAGTTGGGATCAAAATCAATCGCAATAGGACATAGGTATTATAGTATAGTTAATTTTACAAATTGCACCCAATCGTGTTTTAGTTGTTTGATTGTGTATTGAAATACTAATAGGTAATAACTCGTTCTTTAGCAAACACGTTGAAGAGAACCAATTATTAAAAACAACAGATAACTTTATCTTTTTATAAAAAAAATGATAGTAATAATATTAAGTCAATTAACTGATGTATAATATTAGAGTTAAATATATTACCCATAGTATGTATATTAATATGATTATCAGCCCATAAAGCCCGCTCAGTTCTCGCATTCAGCGATTGTTAAATTTGTATGATGTGCAATCGATTGTTGGACACAAATAAATATATTATAATATTAAAGTGGGATAATGGTACTAGGTCATAGCATCAAAGCCTTAAAATCCAAAGAATAACATTAAAGAAAAAAAAACTAATACAATAGTGTTTTTTCTTGCGTACTCGAATTTGACTACACCCATTAAATTGTTCACGTTCCTAATTTAGTTATGTTTCTTAGAACTAGATATACAACTGACATAATTTTCTGAATAATATCTCATAATATATGCCTGTAATAATGATTTGCAAATCACATACAATTCTAGAAGTGCTATACGATAACCTGACCTTTTACACCGTGTGTAAGTGCATATAATACTTTAAGTTTTATACACAATTTTAAATTCTAACTGCAGTTGAAGAATTATTAGAATATTTTAAACAGTGTTTTATTATTATATTATGTATTACTCAGTCTGGCGAAAAAAAAATTGATTAATTTCATCATTTTCTTCGATAACCGTAAAAATGGTAAATACCTAATACTTGTAAAATATGATGTATATGACTATAAGCACATCCTGTATTATTGGTAAATATAAATTATTACATTTCTATTAAAATTCCATTAGTTTTGAATCTTATTTGGATTTTTAAAACAAGTTGCATTTAGTTATTATTTTTTAAATTTTGCGTAGAATAATACTTCATTGTTTGTGTTTACCTCATAATATATATGATTTCTAATAAAAAGTGTATTTTAATTTTTAACTTTAGTACTTATTGTAACGGTATAACGTATATTTACGAGTAAGTAACAATTCAATTATTTTAATGTTTTTCGTATACGTATTGCAGTATGCTATTGTTTTAATAGTAATGTACTAATGTGACAACTGACAACACTACAACAGATAGTTTTATATGAAACGATATTGTAATCTATTAAAGTATCCCATCAAAATTTATATTACTCGTGAGGTTTATTTAAAAAAATGTTGTCATCGTATTTATAGCGAATTTTTTTGAGTAAGTAACTGATATTTCAATATTTGTATATTCATTATTTTTAATTAGTACCTATTTATCATATATCAACATACTTACCTACATATTTTACGTTACATTTTGTATACTTATTTATATTATAAAGTTAGATATTATTGTATTTTTAATTTAGCCTTACATACTTTTAATTAATACAATAATCAAATAATATTATGCATGGTTATCGAAAAATAAAACCATATCTAGAATTATCCAAGTATACAAAAGTAAAATAATTAGAGGATCTGTGGCTACTTAATAAAATATTTTGACGAAATTGCTCATTATTTTTTTAGCGTATGCATCTTGTTTATCAGTGAGCATTTGATTATAATAACTGTTTTTTTTTAATGAAAACCAATTTACGAACTTTTAATATTCTAATGAATATATTAATTTACATTTTTTTTCATTATCTAATCTAATGTTTATTTTGTATGTGTGTTTAAAAACCGTATAAATAAATATTAATAGGTACCTATGGCCTATACCTATAATTTTGCTTCTTTGTAGGTAGCAGCTTACACAGTGTATCTACACTATTTGTTCATATATCGGAAGGTTAGGTTATGATTGAAAACTCTTTTGAATACAATCAATTTAATTTCATAATGTCATTGTGAAAACCCGTGATAAAAAAAAAATCATTTTTTTCAATAAATACAAATTTGGAATTATTGTAGTACCTAAGTGTAGGTATCTATAATGAATAATTTATAAAATATACTGTCATTGTTAACATATTCTAAAATTCTATACAATAATAACACTACACTTGAACTTCTCGTATACCTGAGTGATTAGTTTTAATTACGACTATCATTTTACATATTCTAAATTTCTAAGTAACAATAACTACTGACATTGTTAAGATATTATTGGTTCTCAAGTTCTATACAGTAATCACAGAACTTGATTTGCTCATATAAGTGAATAGTTGTTATTAATAACAATAAATTACTTAACTAAAACGGGTAAAGTTGAAAGTATTTATGAAATTGTAAAGTTTGATTACTGACTAGGGAATTATCAAGATTAACTACTATGTACAATGCTTACTAGATAATGTTGAAATGAAAATAATTAAATAAGATTAAAACTGTGTAAATTATAATTTAAATTGACATAGATAATTTATAAGTAGAATTAAAGTACATCATTTATATTTAGGTGAAACTGATTTAAGTATTTAATATGTAAACCTCACAGTTATTCACAATGCATAGGTTTAGGTATAATAAAATAACATATTTGGAACAATCGAATATATAGGACGTGGGTACAATATTTATTATAACACATTTGAAACAAAAACATAGTCTTTTAATAACAACACATATTATTATTTAATTATAATTTAATAACAACTTATTACTACGCCTTGCTTGTAAGTAGCACAAATTAATATATTCAAATTTATCATCCAAGAATATTAGCGGATGTCTTATTTTACAATATCTACAAAACGACCATAATTGTTGCCGTGGTGACAACGATAATGACGAAAAACAAATTACTCTGACATGACGATTGACCAGATTTATCGGGACACTTGGAAATAATGATTGGACCTAGTGTTTGGTTATCGAAATCAAATGTTGGATACGTCTGTAGTGGCATCGTTTGAGTCACCGCCGGCACAGTTGACGACGTGGTTGTATCATTTGACGTTACTGTCGTATCCGACAATGACACGGTTGTATTCGATAATGACACGGTTGTATTCGATGATGACACGGTTGTATCCGATGATGGCACGGTCGTATCCGATGATGACACGGTCGTATCTGGTTCAGTCGTTGTAGGGTCCAACGGTGCTCCTGTCCATTGGTTAATTGTGGTGTGGTAACATTTATACCACAGGAGATTTTGTTCTACTTGCAAATACGATTCGTCGAACGAAGCTTTAATTTTCGACGGCAATCCAGCTGCATTCTTCAAATTTATCAACTGAAAAATACATTTATTAAAAATATACAATATAATTAACTATCATATTATTATTATTTTTGTAAAGTTTCTACAAACAGTCTTATTAAAAATTTGTTTTGTGTTTTCTTAGATTTTCATCTGACAAAGGAGTACCCATCAAGAATGCAAAAAGTTATAATAAAAGTATCATAAGCATGACTGTCTAAGATCTTATTATTTATTATTATGACATTTTCCATTGTAAAAATAAATTTCAACTTACATTTTATGTATGCTGACATTTAACAACAATACATAGTTCATATAAATAGTATTTGAAATTGTATGAAAAAGTATATTATCTACCTTAAATTGTTTATTTTAAATGTTGTGCTCAAAAATAATATATAGTTATTAAGAAACTTGGTGGATCATATTATATTCAAAATAAATATGTTTTTACTACCTGTGTTCAATATTGGTTGTAAACAATTATTGAGTATTAACTATTTATTTTGGACCTCACCTTAGCTATTTCAATGTCAAGAGCTACTTTTGAAGCTAAAATCCTGTACATGTACGTAACAATACTCTCTCCGGTAGGTATTTGCCTTAGTATTCGTTCAATGTTGTTCATTAAAAAGTTCGTTAACGCTTCAATTCCTTGGGGTGTCAAAGACATTGCATCACATATGTCCTTGAAATCTTGTAAACGTACTGGGCCATCAGTATTGCTGTCAAATAAAAAATCCAAGTATCTAAAATAAAATAAATAAGAAATTCAATTATTGCTTTCGTTTGGAGTAAACGAGGTAAGTACACAACGCAGGTATTAAAAATAACCAAAAAAATATTATTTTAAAACGAATTTTTTTTTAAAAACATATTCCAAACAGACGCCCTATTCCGATTATTTCTTGGAAGTATTTTCTGATCAATAATATATTATTTTCAAAATATTTTGTTGAAATTATATTTACATGTGAAATAATGTCGCACACATTTTAAAATTATTGTTTTTTACGACGAGAAAATAATATATTTCCTTTGGCATTGTCAAATAAAAATTTAGTTCGCATAATCGCATACTTATATAATATCATTGTGTCTTGTGAACAAGCTAATGCAGCCTGCGCTGAGTTTTTCTCCGAAGCTGATTTAGTGGTCATGTACACATTGAGCACACCTTTCCATGTATCCACGTTGTTACTGACTTTAATTCCTGTACACAAGGCAGCGTCTTTGATGTCGGGCGATATTCTGATTAACAAAAATAAGAAATAATTTAAAATTAAAACCAATAACTTGAAAACATAATATTTTCATATCTTATTGGCCATGCATTGAACGTTACCTTTCTCTATTTGTCCATTTTTTGAAATTTAACATTGCGTTATTCGTGCAATATTCGCCGTCCAAGTGGCAAGCCCATACAGAAAATTTATTCCAGCTCGTTATGGTCGTGTGGTCGTCGTTGTGATGTTCTACAACTAAAGTTTCAGTTTTTCGGTAAACATAATCGGCTAATTTCCGAACGTAAGACTGTAAATTACAAACATACGTTAACATATTAGGTACTCACTGATTACAATATTGGTAATACTTAATAATATAATATTTTAACACCAATGTACATTAAATAATTTATTACTCTGTGTAATAATGAAACATCGTGGTTTCTCATTTCTTCGTTATTGTTTTTATTGACTATAACTAGATTTGGAATTATACAGCTCTAAAAACACTTAAAACTAAACGAAAAAGCACTAAACATCTACATATTTATAAAAAAAAAGTTGGTTTAGTTACACCATTTATAACTCTAGAACGGCTGGACCAATTGTAATAAAATCTTATTTTTTGGATTCTTCTCCACCCAGAATAGTAGAATAACTATCAAATATAGCACCGAAAACGTAAGAAATATGGATTGAAAAATACAGCAGTGGCACCATCTGTCCAGTAAAAAATAAACTAAATAATAATATATTTTTGTTTATTATAATGTTGCGATGTAAGGTTATGCTTGAATATATTTTACACCTGTATAATATTTTTTGTCAAATTCTTATCGCTAATTTTTCCACCGTTGTCCCGATAACCTACACAAGCACATAGTAAACAACTTTTTAATAAAACATTTGTAATTACGTACGCAACTCAAGGGGTAGGTTAGGTACCGCAGGTCTACCTGAAAATAGACTGTTCGCAAAATCACAAGAGTGTCTCACGGACAACGCCGGGTGGGATGGCTATAATATAATATAACCGAAAGTGTCCTTACTGACTCATTGACTGATTAACGTAGAGCCTAAATGATAGCTTGAGGATTGCAATATTCACAGAACCTTCGTACCACCATATAAGTGTGCACTAAGGAAGCATCTTCCGAAATTCGAATTTTGAAGTGGTGCTTGCACAAGTATTTTGAGATTCAATATGATCGATAAAAATGTTTAAGTTTTGAATACCGGCCCATACACCGAATATTAAATAACGAATTGAACTAAGTTTGAATCATAAAGATTTGGCACTTTTAACGAGCAACGATGTGCACGAGATCAGCTATTTTTTTTTATTATAAGCAATTTATCATGTACTGCCTGTTTACGGTGAATATTACAAGGATTTAGTAATACATTAGCAGTAGAACAACATTACTCCACCCCACCATTTCAAGGTCACATTACGTAATTTTGTATAAGATAGGTAATATATAAAATTGGTTACAATATACCTTTATGTAATCGTAACCCTCAGCACTACGACGCATTCGTTCGACCACGTAAGATAAACATTCGATGGCTGTGTACCACGGTATTTCATCGTCTTCCTTCATGAGGTAGGTCGATAGGTTCAGAGCTACCGAATAATGCAACATTCCTGCTCTTGCAAGATTGAACGAGTCGTCGATCAGCTGTGCTCGATTCAGAACATGTATATTGGTATTTGATTCGTTCAACTGTTTTATTAGTTGCTGCCAATTATTGAGATCATAGTTCACCCTATAGAATCCTGCCAATAATGAAAAATAAATTCGATAAAGGGATACTAACAAAAACATTTGAAGGAAACAATACCAGTGCTTTGCAAATTGAAAATTACCCAAGTACAAAGGCTTGAATCACGCAAGTACATTACTGACATGTAAGGTTTTAGCCATCTAACTGGTCTTAGGTCTTCAAAATTTCTTGCCAAATTATTAGTGTAAGTAAGACCAATGTACCAGCTGGTAGTATTATCGTTGGATGGCCTAACCGAAAATTTTTTCTAAAAAAAATGCAAATGATTTATGAATAAGTTTTTATATTTAATAAAATTATACTTGATTGAGTTTAATATTTACCTGAGTAATTATGTACGTGTTTTGATTTCTAGTGACGTTTACCACTGGATAACCTGACTGATCGGTCCATGATTGTATGAAATTGGTGAATTGCACATTCTCTGACAACGTATATTCAATTTCAAAGTAATAGTTTTCATAAACTGCCCACAAATTACTTGGAGTAACTGCATGATTTCTAAACAGAACAATTTGAGGAATCATAAAGA
This sequence comes from Sitobion miscanthi, assembly GCA_008086715.1. Taxonomy (NCBI): domain Eukaryota; kingdom Metazoa; phylum Arthropoda; class Insecta; order Hemiptera; family Aphididae; genus Sitobion; species Sitobion miscanthi. The sequence continues at coordinate 23,088,083 of CM017797.1, forward strand.
AAAATAATATGTTGCCTCGCTTAACCATTGAAAATAAAATGTAAATATGACGTACTTAAAGTTTTTCAAATACAACTTAAGGGGTTCTTGAAAATTGAATTCAGTAACTATGCATTTTAACATTCTTAAAACAGCCGCAGCTTTATTGCAAATCACTTCTTTAAATATATTTTGAATGTCGTCAGAAGTTTTTACGGACGCGGTTATCGGATGTCTCGGAGTCTGGTCAAACTCCATGGCAGTCTGATGCTGCTCTACGACAAATAGTTCTTCTAACCGCCAGTCCTGATTCACCTAGAATACGATCCAACAAATACAGACCATACACGCACATAGTTCCGAAAATCATTACGGATGAACTCACCATTTCCAACGCAAAATACTGGAAATACCGGGCAAACCCATCGTTTAACCATAGGTAATCCCACCACGCACAGGTCACCATATTTCCAAACCACTGGTGGCTGTTAAGGTTTTGGATCACCATTTGAGACTGCTCTTTGAATTTAATTTTTGCATCGTTGTCGAACAACATGTACTTTTCCCTGTGTGGCCAATGAAGAAAATATACATACACGAACACACACAAACCAAAAACAATTAACGTTATAACATAAAACCGAATTTGATAACTGGTTTACATACCGGTAAGTGTTTATTCCCCAGTTTTCCATTCCATCACCGTCAAAGTCTGGTATCGATATGAAGTCCATTTTTTTTAATTCGTTTGAACTATCTGTGTAATTTTGCATGGTTTCGAACAACATCGGCGTTTCTTCCGTAACGTACAACACTTGATTCAAGTAATCATTGTATGTGTAAACATTGACATCGCTTCCTTCTATATCATATGATTTTTTCAAGTTTCCGACAAGTGCTCCCACTAAATACGTTGGAATCGGTGGTGTCGTTTCATAATGATCCACATGCCAGCCATAATATCCGCTACGAAAATCAAAATATGGCATCCAGTTAACGTATTTCCATGCCATATAAATATATTTTTCAACAGGAATTTTTATATTTCGATGCAATATAAATTTGAAATTTGTTTGAGTTATATTAAAAGAAAACCACTGAGCATTATTTAAATTTATACCGGATGAATAAACGTTATGCTATGATTGTTTTATACTTTTTTTTATCCCGACGATTATTGTTATTTAAATTTTCAATGCTTAATATATGACCTCACTCAAACAAACATCCGATATAAAGTGTCATCTGAGAGTCAATATATTCTCCATAAATCAATTTAACAAGATCCAAACATTAAGTAAAATAATATACTAGCTTCAACTTTTTTTGAAATTATTAGGTATGTATAAATGTCTTATTGATTTTTGCTTTCACTTTTAATATTTATATTATAACACGAATTTTATTTTATAATAATTCTTTGAAGCTTATTTGTATTCTCATTTGAATAATTAATTATTAAGGTGTAGTAATTAAAATTCATAATTTTTCTATTTTCCTCATTAATAAATGACTCAATAACTTTCCTATAACTCAACGAAACCAAAATCCCTAGAACATAATTATGTCATACTATAACAATAAAGTTTAAGCAAATAGAATTAATAAATATTCTTATACATAGATTGTAACAATGTTAAGTAGTGAACTATAATTATTTATAATCGTATCCAATACACGTGCAATCATATCGAATCAAAGTATTCTACTTCATGAGCACATATGTAGAGAATAATATTAAAGTGAAAAAGTAAGAAACCAAATTTCTTCGAATCGTTGCGTTAAGAGGACGAAAGTTATAGTTTATTTCTGAGCAAACTTGATGACTCACAGATCTTGTGTGGAGTATAGAGGCATGTTGGATAACGTCATCTGATTAAATTGTTTACCCAGCGATATATTGAAAGGAGTTTTATACTCAGGTTCATCGTAACAAGGGAACGCTCTTCTCGCGTACGTGGGCTTGAATTGTGTCACAGCCATCCATCTGCAAGCACAACATTGAAATAGTATTACATAACGGAATTATTATTAAACATATAGAAAAGGCATGGATTCATTTAATCTGTATTTTACAGGGTAGCAAAAAAACTAAGTTTAATCATTGAAATCACAGAAATTGTACTACATCGGTGATGAAGTGGAGTAATTGTAAACCGGGGCAGTTATGAAACATATTCATGTAAAATATATTAATCATATTCTTATATCCCCATAAAAGTATAAAAGCATTTCGTGAACTACGACTGTGAAATAAATGAAACGTATAGGGCATTTTACTGTACATTTTGATTTAAATAAAATAGTAAATATTATTCTTTTGAATTTATCATTGGAAATCTTTACTTAATGGAATAATATATTTCCAATTGAGTACAAATTAAAATTACACACTTACAATAATATTGCATGATTAATTTATAATTTCTGAATTGTTGTTCGATGCTCGTCTTATTCTTTATACAGAAAAAATTATTTAAGCATTTCATATTTTAGTACTTACAATGATACATCATGTATCCAAACCTACGTTTCCGCCCCCCCCCCCCACACCCCCAGGAGGACCCCTTAGAATTTCGTATCTTCTTGACTTACTTGGTTACATTATTCTCCTTGTACATGCTCCTGTAGAAACCGGTCATGTCAGTCCTCAGCAGTCCCTGGAAAACAATCTTCACCAGGTACCGTCGGTAGGCTAACAGATTATTCTGTGCGTAGATGTACAGAATCTCGGCGTCGTTGTCTAATTCGTAAGAATCCACCACCTGGTCCTTCTGGGTCTTCAGCTCAGTGATGGCCACGCTCTGAATCTCCATATCCTTAGCGTTTAACGTCACGTTTGGTGTGATACAATTTATGTAAATGAGGATCTCCACCTGGCCACCAAACGTGTATAAATTTGAGCCCTTGTCATACTTTGGCGCTAGCCGCAATCCGTACGCTAACGGCTTTGTGTCACGAGGCAACCGGTACGACGACGATGGGTCCGACTCGGCTTGCACTCCGCAGGCAATCGGATGGACTGCGACGAGTGCAGCAACGAGTGCGACGATTGTTGTTACCGTTTTAGTGCACATGTTTGTTGTTGACGCCTCTGACGATTCCGTCAAACAGACGACGGTGTATTGTTAAAATTTTCTGCCGACACTCCAAACTCGATTGAAAATAAGGTCTTATCTATAGCGTTCGCACTCGAACTGTGATACCATGTCAATTTATAGTTGACGCCCCACTCATTTAGATGGTTTTGCGGAATCAATAGGTTATTGTATATACGCTGATTATTTCGAACGCATACCTACGCACACAACAAAAAAAAAACACATTCATCCAATTCACAACGTTAATACTTATTTATAACAACTTATCTGGTTGTAGTGGTCACAACAACCAACCCACCTTTTATAATAGAATAACTTTTCGTTATATTAAACTAGATGTAAATGCTAACTAAAAATATTATTCTTAACCAAGCTTTAAATTCTAATATATAATGTTTATAAATTAGAACAGACGTGTTCTTTAATTTAGCCTGAATACTATTAATATACTATGTATTATGTTAATAAAAACTACTATTATCTAATATTCTTACATATTAAAGTAGGTACTCATCATTTGCATACAGTGTGTGACGATTACGAAATACATTCCTATATGTTTAAAAAAAAACAAAAACACTCTTGTGCGTCGAGTGGCATTATATCGAGTGATTATTTTAGAGAAGCAAAAAGTTTTCTCTCAGAGCTTTTAGCATACGTGAAACGTGTTTATTTTAGTTTTCTCGTTCATTTTTTCTAAGATCTCACCCCAGTTGTATCCAATCAATGAAAAAAAAATACATGTACTGTTACAATCCATTGTACTTACCTATTTGACATTACGAATAATTAATAATTTAGTTATGAAAATTTTATATTAAAAATAAGTCAAATTTTTTTATTTGAGGTTGTTATATTATTTCGTATACATTGGAATAAATAAATTAGTCAACAATAGCAGTCTGGTACTCTGTTATTGTGATAGTTTTTAATTTTTAAATACATAGATGTTTTCTAAAAACGTTATGGTTTTATGCACTAAGCTAGAGCTTAAGGACTGGATGCAGTTTCTTGGATAATTATTATTTGATAAACCAATTACATATACATAATATACAAATACATATTCTCAACAACGTAATTTTAAATTCTAAGCCAAGATATTTTCATATATTTACTTTTGTTATTAAATGTTGAATTGTTAGATTAATTAAATTATGTCTATAGACTATAATCCATTTTGAATACTACTTAATACTCATTTCAAGTAATTTAATTTCGTATAAAATCTTGAGTTTTTAATATTATTGATATAATTATAATACTTTTTACAATTATTACTATTTATAAAATTATTAAAAATATAATTTAACTAAGATAATAATTCAATTTTTGTGCAATATATTATGAAGTTATTAACTTTACAATCTTATACCAACATACAGAGAATTTTGAGTGAATTGCGTTATATTTATATAATTGATCATAGTGATTATATTTTTAATAGAATTGGAATTATTTTATATTTATATTTATAATTATACTAGCTAATCCCGTGCACTTTGTTTCCTGTTAAATGTACCAACTCTATATGACTCAAACTTTGTTTAGTTCGTTATTTAATACTCGGTATATGGTGTTCAAAACTTATTTTAACTTTTCCGTTGCCCGAAATAAAAATTATGATTCGCAGCAGTATATTATCAGGTAGGCAATCTACCTACGGTAGATCGCGGACCCTGTGCCTGTTATACATAAATGTATATTTAATAACTCTAAAGTATCAAAGTTATACCAAGTTTGTCATTTTTACGAAATCCTAACCTAACCTAACCGTACTAAAATTCAATAAATAAAAAAACCAAATTTAACCCTTTTTAAATTAGCCTATCTTCTTCCCAGAGGTCTAATCTACACACAAAGATTCATTTATATCTATACATATATATAAATATTTACAAAAAATAATAATACAAATCAAAAAACATGCCTGTAACCAATAGCAAGCAATATACAATACACTATTGTTATTTTAATCTACAACTAAATTTTTTTATTTAGTTTATTTTTTTCTGGACAGATGGTGTCATTGTAGTATTTTTTGACATCCAAATTTTCTTCTTTTACGGTAGATTTTCCTGGATATTCTTTCATAAGAATCTTGTCCTGACAATTACGAACACAACAGAAAAAGGATCAGTCAAATCAGCCCAGCCGTTCACGCGTGATGCGATGACCAAGGGAAACAGGGATCCATTTTTATATATAAAAATTATTGTGTTCTGTTCACTCCTTATATTTTTAGTGAGAATCAAAAGATATTAAACTTCACATAGCATATTATTTGATGTATGTACATTTTAGGCTATGGACATAAGTGAGATATTGAAAATTAGTTGTTAACATTTCCTGAAGTTAAGAAAACTACCTCAAATCTGTAAAAATACCATTACTTTTACCAATCACAACTCTTTTGAGAATATATACTGTTATTTAATATTTTATTGATATTAGTTACTATTTGTTCGAAAAATATGTTAGTATCAATTCTTATAAAAATGCAATATTACTTTAATACGTTGAACAGTCATATGGAACATGATCCAAGTACAAAATGCGTTACTTTTTTTCATAAAATTTGCACTTTTTACTTTAAAGGTCTAAAATCTAAATAATACAAGTTGTTAGGTTAACGAAAGGGTAAGAAGTTATAATAATAGATCTGGTACCAACGTTCTCAATTGTGTCATACTGTTTGCCAGGGTTGAGTAAATATACGTTATGGTGTCTTTGACGTCAGGTAGCTCATCAGAGTACTGTTTAAATTAGTAGACAGAAATTCCAAAGCTGGGCAAGTTAACCAATTTTTTCAACTAGTTAAAGTTAAGTTATCCTAAAATAAAAATAACTAAGCTAAGTTAAAGTTAGTTTTAAAAAGTTACTGAATTTGAGTAACTAAGTTAAGTTACAAATTTTCATGAAAATAATAACTAAGTTAAGTTAAAAATTAAGTTACTTTTTTTTATACCTTTAACTTACTCATATTTTATTTTATCTCATCGTAGGAAAATAACTAGTTTTGGTATAAAGTAAAACAAACGCTCAAATGATTACATTGACGAATGACTAAATTCAGTGTTGGACTTAGAACCTTCATAGTCACACACTCACACCAGTTGACACACTACTATATAAGCTGATATTATATAATATAGAGACTTTTAAATTGACAACAATCAATTCTTATATATTATTTTATTTATATACCAATATAATACGGTCGACGCCGATTCTTTGTTCATCCAAACGGATAGTTTAACATCAATGAAAGTTTTGCTCACATCGGTTGTGAACTTGAGACCAATGTGCTATGCCACCGTTTCTCTGAAGATTCCATCGGTCTTATTGATATACAATTGACTCTATATTAAAGGTATAAATAAATAAAAAAAATAAATATTAATGTATTTGTATACGCATAAATTACGTCGTTCAACTGATTTGGGAATGAATACTATCCGAGTAAAATATAACTTAAGTACTCACATGCTAGCATTGCCATGTTGAATAATAGTCCATATATTTAAATGTATGATAATGATATATTATAAGTATTGCATTTCTAATTAGGTACTATTCAGTATTAAATTAATTAAATTTAATGTAAGAACTGAACAAATTTGTTTTCTTTACTTGAAACACTAAACATGTCTATTTCTTGTGATATTCAGTGCCGGAGATCCAAATTGTAACGTCCAATTGGACATGAATTCGTTTGCTGTCAATTAATTGTCAATGTCATAATCATATTCGTATAACACATAGTCAAATTACGAAAACAGGTCTGAAGGCTTTGCAACACTTTGGCTATAAATGAAAACCTTCAAGTAATTTTAACAAACTCAATTTAATATCAATATTGGTATATACGTGTATTAAAATAAAAAACGTTAAATTTTCTTAACCCTTAATATTGATATAAAAACATATTGAATATACCTCATGGCTTGCAAATATTTTGGAAGGGACATTTTGAACAGAATAGATATGTGGTCACAAACGTAATCAACATTCTCAGAACCGACTTTGCCTTTTTGTACGATATCGGATCAAATACGTTTTTGATCTCTTCGGGAGTGCTCACGGACGTGGTTATCGGGTGTCTGGGGATTCTGGCTATACGCCAATTCATCTTGAAACGCTTCGACCACAAACAGTTCTTCCATCGACCCAGTTGGTTCTCGCCTACTCCGACAAGGGCAAACGAGTGTATTTCAATTGTGAAAATAAAATATAAGAAAAAAAAGAAATATAATATAAACGACATGGTAATAAGTACTATAATAAGAAAATACTGCGCAAAACCTTCGTTCAGTCATAAATAGTCCTACCACTTACAGATGACCAGGTTTCCGAACCATTGATGAGTGAATTCATGTTGTACAATTATGGACGCATGCATTTCTCGTTTTCAAATCAACCGATAGCAGTATAAAGCTTTCCCTGCAAAAATTCTATAATATAATATAATATAAGCTTAATTCTATAGTATTATGTAGACACAAATAATATTATGCAGTTAATATTCGAATACTTGAAGTCTTGAACTACAACTAGGTATTGAACCTCGAAAATTATTCTCTTTTTGTACCTAGTTTATTAAAAGATCATTAGTTATATCAATTTCTAACAAATTTTAGATTTCTTAGTTTCTTAGTAAAAACAATTATATATGTAACATTTTTTTTTATATAAATGTTTATATCTCTTGTTTTATTTATATTGCGAATGAAATTCTATAGCGTTTAACCATCTCAAAGTATAACAATATGATCTATTTAAGTTCAATGTTTTTAATTAATGAAATATCCTCGATACGTCAATATACTTAAATGGTTCGTCGTAAACTAGAAAAATTGTAATTTTTTGATGTAATATTATAAAAATACCAAGAATCTATCTACTTAAAGTTATTGTTAAGCGTTCATAAATATAAATATTACATTTTATAATACGAATATTTTAAAACATCATGTTTTAAACACAACTTATTACTGTAATTCCATTATTATACATAGATAGTATGTTATTATGTTATCTAATTGTAAATGTTTTATATATTTTATTACATTTTAAAAGTAATTTTTATTTTGTTCATGATGTTTAATTTTTATAGTTTAAAATATATTAAATTAGTTATTAAGGAACGTTATTATTATGTATTATGAACACTTATTAACAATTATTTGTTATGTAAGAATTTAAACTTTTTTATATTCGATTAATATGTCACCTTAATCACACTTTGATCATATAGTATACCGTCGTTCGACTATTGGCAGGTACTAGAGTACAAGTTTTAAAAAAAACCTACAAGTACCTTTATCTTGTTGATTTACGAGAGTGCTGTTTACTTTTTAAATGAATCATTAGTGGTCACAATGTAAGATCAATCTTTTTTATTTAATTTTAAATAGAAATAGTTATAATGTACAATTTAACCATGATAAGTATTTTATAGTTCACTCAAGTTTTGTTTTAACATCACTTTTTAAATTAAAAGCAGAGCAATGATGTATTGGTTCTACAATAATGAGTGTATTCATTTAATTATTTCCTTTTTTTTATATATAGCCTGACTTTACCTATTGGAAAGGTAAAAATTATGTTTAGACTATAACTTTGAGGAGGGTTTCTGGCAGAAAATTTATTATAATTGATAAATCCGTGATATAAGTAGCAAATTACCATTGCTTTAAATAATGATTGGGAAAAACTAATAAATAGGTAACAGAAACATTCAGTGATATTTTCACGCTGTACTAGTTTAAAGTTTTCAATACAATTTTATTAAATTTTTGATATAATTAAACAAAAAATAATAACTTTATAACGACTTGAAATGTTAGAATTTTTATGTTTGCATTTTAATTACATGAACAATAATTTTTAATTGAATTTAAAATTCTAATATTGGCAACATTTGATATTAAAATTAAAATAAATATTTTTCCTCCTACGAGTTGAGTTATTTTGTTGTTATTCAAAAAATATTTTATGTATCGATTTGAATCTTTTTATTTTCATAACGTATATTAGATTCTGAGCGGAGCTAAGAAGCTAGTGGTTTTACAATGGTGTTTATTTTATTTTTTTTATATCCTGTATGCAAAATGTCTACCGGAAGGAGTGCTTTGATTTCAATATATAGTACTTTATCTTTTAGTAAATTGGATCAAGATGGTACTTTAAAGAGGTCATTTTTCGATTTTCTCGATAGTTATTTAATGCCACGGGAAAAACTACTGAAAATTGCGAAAACCCGCTTAAAATGGAATTTTAATTTTCAACGATTTTTATATCATCATAGCCACGAAAAAAAATCACAATATTATAATATTAATTCAACTTAAAGGCTATAATAAATAGTAAAAATTTAAAAAATCCAGACTGATAAACTGTCTCCGTTTAGAATCGTTCTTCTTATACAATGAAATTTTATCATTGAATTCAAGTTTAATACAATTCATTATACATTGACCCACTTGTAACCTACTATACAGCAGAGCGACATCCACTTACTCGCTTTTTTATTTTGTTATTTATAACTTAAAATAAAATAAAATTTTCAAAATGTTAACCCTAATTTGAAGTTACTTACCATGAACCTATCACACCGTTCTATGGTAGGCACGTTGATATTTACTTGTAAGTTAATAACAATAATAAATTATTTATAAAATATTTTGGCAAAAAATAGTTCAATCTATAGTACCTATTGGGTAATACAAATTCCTGTTTACTAATAGTAATATCATTGATCATAGTTCTATGTTATATTACTATTTATAACTAATGGTAATATCATCGATTATAGTTCTGTGTTATATAACTATTTATAATCAATGGTAATATCTTTAGGAATATAGACAAACCAACCGTCTCTGCTCAGAAATTGTTTTCATCGTATACAATATTACAATGATTTATGATAGATTCAAATTTATCTCATCCATTGACCATTAATATTAATAATGACCTACTAAATAACGAAGTACACACGAAACATTCTATGCATCAGAGCGACTTCCGCGTTTTTTTTTTCAAATATCTACAGCATAAAAATAATACTGTTCATGATAATAATAAAAGCAGAAAGATAACTAGGTACCTAAGAATAACTATTGTCTCTCAATATTTTGTAAGACAACTGAATATTCATAGTAGTAACTCAATCCCACCAGTTTTTTTTTTAAATTTAAACGAAATATTACACAAGCCTGGCAATCACTGAAAGGAATAAAAACATGACGAATCCTTCACACAGTCAGTGCACTGACTAAGAATCTAGCCACACCAGATTCGCACATAAATAGCTTATAAGGGGAATAAAGTCTAAAGGATTCAATATTTATTATATTCATCGTGTGTTGTGAAATATAAATAATCAAATGTTTAAGTGTGGGTTTAGGGAGAAATAATGAAATAAAACTTCTTCGATCTATTGTCAGAAATAGTCGCAACGATTCTATCGTAAAACTCCAAACATCTGGCTTAGGCATGTAAATCTAGTTATGTTATAATATTTATGTATATAATAATAATATGGCCATGCAATTAAAATGAAAAGCGTTGTTTAAAAATAATAGTCCTTGTTTCCCAAATTAAGTGTGGAAAAAACAATAAATAATAAAAATGTAAATTTTTTTCATATATCCACTTGATATAATTAAGTAAATTAATACAATATACTTTTTGTATATTATGTTTCAATAAATACTAATTTTTTTTTTTTGAATTGTTTTCGTAAATATTAAGATGACACTTTGTTAACGCATTATTTAAGTATCCTAATTTATTTTCCGAATTTAAAATGTGAATTGATTGTTGATTAATATTAAAGTAAATTTAACTTTTATAAAATTTCAAGAATCTAACAACAACCAGATTCTAGATTATCTCTAAGCTATAGTAGTCTAGTACATGTTTTCATTTATATATTAATTTTTAAATCGAGTTATATCAGTAAACAAACCATAACGATTTAAATATTTTCTTTGCTCGTTTTTAAATTAAAATATAAATAAAGCCGTCAAGTGAGCACGTGGATAATGTTATTCACTCAATAAAAATTATTAATAGCAACGAAATCGTATTAGAAAATATGAGGAACAATAATGAAGTCATAATAGTTGTACGTATATTATATCCTCTTGATTAGAAGTTTCACGTGAATAAAAAATGACTTCTAAATATTATAATCCAGCTATACTTATTATAAGAGTATAACTGTAATACAATTAGAACTCATCTATAGTTTTAAACTTGCCACTGAAATAATTTCATTTTGTATACTTCCGTAATAGTTAACATTTATTAAAACGGTTTTAAAACAAACTCAATATTTCGATTTCAATCCAAAAAGTATAAACAATTTTGGTCTCGTTTACCCGGGTTCGATATATTGGCATGTTAGACAGCACGATCGGGTGTTTTTGTTTTGCTTTTTTAACCGATATTTTAAACTTCGTTTTGTACAGAGGTTCGTCATAGCACGGGAACGCTCTTCTCGCATAAGTCGGCTCGAATTGCGTCACAGCAAACCACCTGTTGCGTTTCGTTAGGACCATCATAATTTCGCGTATATTTCCCCACTCAAATCGTCATAATAGTAATAATGCTATACTTACTTAGTCGTATCTCGCTCCTCGTAAGAATCCAAATACAAACCATTCATGTCAGTTCTTATATTGCCGACGTACATCACCGACATCCCCTAGAAATTCACCTTTCGGAAAGGACTTGTTAAGATGGATTTCGAACTGTTCGTCGTTCGTCAGGTACACCCACTTGCTTATTTCTAAATCCAAGGGTTTGTTGTTATATATCCGTCTCCGTCACGGTGGTAACAATAAGGTCCTTAAGGTTTACGACTTCAGTGAACAGGATGACAGTGATATTTATATTCACCACGCCACTGGACGTTAAGCTATCGGAACCGTTGAAGTCCTCTGCAACTCGAATCGTAAGTCGGCATAGTGCTAGGCAGCCGGAACACAGTGTTCGTGGTATTCATCAAGTTTGTATTTCCAGCCTGTTCGCTCAACTGCCGGACCAGGGCAACACCAGCACAACATGTAGACCAAAAAATATCTCAACATCAATGCATCTGCAGTGCACGACGATAACTTGCATTAAACAGTGTATAGTATAATATTACAATGTTCTTGTGTAAATACATCGGGTCCGTATTAGTTTTATCTTATCTAGTAATAAACGCACGAAATGTATGTGCAACATGTTGTAGGTAGTACGGTCGTTCACCTGCCAACGAAATTGATGTCAAAATTGTATTATTTTGGAACAATTTACAACCCTCTAATCGCAGTAAGTAATCCGTCAACAACACACCACACTTCAAATGAATGTCATTGTATATATTCGACTTTTTTATCCTGCAGGATATGTCATGTTAGGATTTCTTTAACCATTAGTTTAGTTCACTATTTTATGCTAGACTATCAAAAACTGAAACATTAACTGGAATATTTTATAAGATCGATATCATATATCTATGATTTTTCAAAAATGGTTTTTGGTCCGTGGTTTAAATAATTATACCGACATCAATTTGACGAAATGGATTATCAGTCTGACTTACACGACGCAAAACCAGAAGGACTTCAAAGTGGTTTTGCCCAAGATTTGGCTGAAAGAAATGTCATATTTTCATTTTCGGTAAAGTGTATAAACAACAATATTTTTAATTACTTTAAAGAAATTATTGTAACTGTTATTTTAAAAATCAAAACTTTAGGATATTTTAGAGTTAATTACGAGAAAGAAAATTGGAATGCTCACTGGTTTTGAGATTGTCAGAATATCTGAAAAGTGAAAACGACTTACACATAGAAATTCTTATGTTAATAACTCTCAATAGTATTGTTTATAATGTAGTTGTTAAATAATTATACACATATTAATTAACACCAAAAGGAGTATATTCAAATCATATGTTTGACTAGGTATATTTAATTTTAAAATAACAATATATATTTTCTTTTTTTACTGGTCTTGAAATTATAAATTTCTGCTCTGACTACTAAGGCCATTCGCATTAAATTTATAAATACATAGACATATTATTATTTCAACTTATTAATATAGTTAATTTGAATATATAATCTTGTTAATATAAAACCTTTATATATATGTATAATGTACAACGTAATGTATAATAATATAATATATAACATTGAAAATAAGATGAAATGTTATTATCTTAGCAATTATAGTTTGTTCATTTTCACTACCTAATAAAACGTTAATTTGACTGCGATCTGAGTTGAAATTAGCAACGCGCTGTTGTTATTTCAACTTAAATTGTATTGTTTTAATCAGGACTTGATGTTACCAATGATTGTTGAAAAATATTAATACAAATTTTTATTGCGACAGAAGAAAACCACAAAATCGGTATTGTATGTTAACAATAAAATGTAAAAATAATGATATTTGCTGTGCTAAGAATACTTCAACCTGAACATTTTCATCTACTTGATACATTGGTTTCTGAACACAATCGAATATACATATTTATATTTTCCAATTGTTCATTGAAACCAAAATATCACATTCTTACACACTATGATTGACTTCTTCTTGTAAATAGTCCGATTTCATTAACTTCTTCATTAATATTAGAGTTCAAAAATTTTACATAGTTCCAAACATACAAATTTAACTTAATATAATATATTTATATATTTAATAATTACAATATTATACTATATCATGGTGATTCATTTAACGTTTGACATTATACTAATCTATATAATATCGTAATAATATGACTGTCTGAATGTCATTAGCCATTTCGTAAATGAATACATTACCTACTAATAATTTCTATGCGTATCTTGAGTTATTAAAAACAGCAATATTGGCCACGATAAAAGATCGAATAACATGATAATAAGCGTTTAAATTAGTCATATAACCTATATGTGCAGGGTTTCTGTATTTTTGTGTTTATTAAACACTCACAGTAATATTATGAAGGCCATGTGTATCAATAAGTGACATAAACTGGTGGTCTTTTATCTATTATATGGTCTTATAACAACTTATATTTTGTAACGTTACAGTAAAGTAGTATACATTATACAGTTATACAACATTTATGGAACAATGCAAGTTCCGTTTTATTGGTATTTAACGTCTAAATGGTTGTTTTATATTATTGTTTGTACTGCAAAAAATACATCGTTACAATTATAGTATTTAATGTCCACTAATCGAGTAAAGCCTAAACAACTTCCCGAATGAAATGAAACTATAAAGAGTCAAGACTTTGTAACTTACTATATACTTGTAGAAAATGTACGGTTTCGATTTTTTTAGTTTGTTGGTAATTGGTGGACAATATAATATTTTGTCTAATTTAACAATCCAACTTAACGACTTTTGTGCTTATATAAATAATAATCACCCACAATCTTATGCAAGTGAACAGTGGTATATTGTTATTATTTGGAATTTTGATACTTGATATAAAAATAAATAAAAATATCTAATATCATCTGCTATCTTTCAGTTTTATATGTTGTGATAAATAATTTATTGGGTTTGAGACTTAAAAGAATTATGCTATTTTATTTGCATCACTTCAAATCTAGTGAACTATTGAAATTTATGTCATGTTACTATGATTTCAAGTATGAATATTTGAAAGTGCTTTTGTCATAATTTTTTTTTTTTAATGCTTTTCTAATTTTTTTGCATATTTTATACTAAAATATGGCGCAGACTATTGTCACTAATGTTCAAAAATAATTTACCTAACTCATTCCAAAAATAGATGAATATAGTGTATTTTACAGGAATAAGTAATACATTTATATATTGTTATACTACTAGGCGTACAGGGTATTAGCCATAGAGATAGCTTAGTTGTGGACATAGCTAGTGCTTACAGAAAATTTTCTCGTTAAGTATTATCATGGTTGATAGTTGATAATAATATGGGAGAAATATGTGACGTTCAAATGTACAATTTTAAAACTTATTCCAATCAATAATTTAAACCAGCAAAATCATTTAATCCATATCAATGCCTATATGAGTAAAATCTAAAAGTAGTTTATGTGGCCTGGAATATATATTCTGTTTGCCTAGTAAGAATTTTAGAATTTTAATTCTCGTCATCACACTAATTACGTATTTTCCGCGGGCTGACATTAATAAATTTGCTTAACATTACGAAATCAGAACTATTCATATTATTATTGAGCTTCAGCTCTTGCCTAATATTTTCTGTATTTACAAATTCAAAAAACCCCTAATTATTGGCATGGTTGATATAAGCACAGCAATTATTAATTTGTACAAAATCGAGAATATTTTCAAAAAGAACATTAAAAATATGTTATAAGCAGATCCAATATTTTTCTAAAATTTAATATCGATAGAATGTGGATTATGTGAATATAAAACAACAATATTATACTTTATATAAGTACTAGGTAGGTGTTATATATTTATAAATATATAAATATTCATTACAAAAATATAAGTATAACTACCATTTTTATAAAAACAAAAAAAAACTATTAAGAACAATAGTGTCCAAACTTACAACTCGTGGGTAAGTAAATAATATTTTACTATAAAATATAATCATTTTCTATATGCTACACCTGCATTGTACCATCATACAAATTTCTATAAAATAATAGTCTATAATTGTCGATCTACGTGAATTTCACGCGTGCGTTAGTATGTTTGTTGCGTAAAACGTCCACTGGGGAAAAACGTTTCAGAATAATCATCGACATCATCGGAAAGAAGAGGATTTTAGTATTTTCACGCACATCCAGAACGGCGACCGACACGGAAACGATCACTGTGACAACAACAACGACAGACGTTGAAGGGGGAACAGGCACAGCGCCGCCGACGTGAACAAGACCCAAGTGTACGCCGACACCTCAAGAGACCGACTGGCGGCGCTGGACTTGTCGTTCGACCACGTTTCGGATGGGTCACGGCCGGTGGAGTTTCCAGTGGAATGATGGATGCCTGGGTTCTCTGACAATCCGAGCCTGAGCACAGCAGCCGAAGACCATTCACCGATTGTCGAATGGTGCGCTGCAAACCACGCTAGATATCCATCCACCCTGCTGCGGTACGACGCGTCGAATTTCCGCCGGAGACGTTCCGGTAACGATGGGTTTTTCCTCAGGTTGTCAATCTTTCAAACATTATTAAGTTAAATAATATATTATTAAGTTTCGGTGAATTCTTCTCAAAAACATTTTTTTTTACATATATTACAAAGGTGGCCTATCCGTAGTGAGTAGTGACCTATTTTTATTAAAACATTTGTGTGTGTCACGAGTTAACTATTTTCATGTAAATGACTACGGTTCTATCAAAAGCGAATGGCCAATGAAATTAAATTTGAAAAGTGCCAATATGGGATTTAATTTTTCACCTCCACACCCATTCCCTTACACAAACTTTTGGGGAAACGCCACAGGATATCCCACCACCAATGCCCCTCCATAGGTATGTTAAAGGATATTCTGTTATAGGTTTGAGACTTTGAGTACCTTTTGTATTTCTTCGTCTCTAGCCACTCTAGAAGCCAACAGTGAGTATATAGACGTTGCTACTTGTTCCCCGTTGATTATTTCGTTTACGATCCGATCGAGTTTGGTGGTTAAGAACTCGATCAATGCCTTGATACCCTGTGGTGTCGATGCCAACGTGCGGTATATAACTCTAAAGTCTTGTGGCAGAATTGGACCGTTGTACCCTTCAAACATGAAATCTAAATACCTATGAAAATAAAATATTCGTCAATATGAGCTATGAAATAATATGTTGTTTGACAACTAAAAGCAAACGTTATATTATAAAGTAGGTAAAAAAAACAAACAAAAAAAGTACACCGATTTTTTTGTGTACTATTGCTTTTGCAGCAGATACCTACTATTTCCCAATATACTTACTTCGACAGTTGAATCTGATCTTTGGAACACGCCAAAGCCAACTGAGCGGACTGTCGATCGGACGCCGACTCGGATCGGACGTACACTTCGAGGACGCTATTCCACACTTCTAAATCGCCATGTTTCACGCCAACGCAAAACGCCGCATCCCTGATATCGGCTGGTATACTGTAAACAGATAAAAACATCGATTGATATAAGACACGTACCCCCTTCCACGTTGACCATCGTTATAGGTTAGGTTAGATCCCGTTACTTATTGCCCCGACGCCATTTTCGGAAGTAAGACAATGCCGATTTCGTGCACGGCTCGTTGTCTAGCTTGCACGCCCAACTAGAGAATGCGTTCCAGCCCGTGTTGACGGTATGGTCTGTGCTATTGTGGTTCACGACGAGATCTTCAGTTTTAGCGTATATCAACCCAGCCAAGTATCCAACGTAAGTCTACAAGTGTACAAGATTCAGCGACATATTATAATTAATAATATTGTGTATATGCCTAGTTCCTTCTTTAAAATCATAATGAACTATTTTGTGTTTCAACCTACTATACCTTTTAACCCCGGTAAATTATATACAAAAAACAAATAAATAAATAAAGAAGTAGAAGGTCGAAATCATATTGCACCAGTAACCGACACTTACTTTCAGTTTCTTGTAACCATTCGGACAGCGTCGCATACGGTTCATCAAATACGCGAATCCATTTTGAACTGAATACCACGGGATCGGGTCGTCTTCATTTTTTAGATATTCTGACAATCTCAAAACCAGTGTATAATCCACTTTGTTTGCCTTGGCCAAATTAAACGCGTCGTCAATCAACTGAGCCCGGTTGAGCACGTGTATTTCTTTGCAATCGTTATGCAGCTGACCGATTAAGGCGTTCCAATTTTCTTCCTCGTAATTAACTCTAAAAAATCCTAGTTTTCATTTAAAAAAAAACAGTTGTATTTATTTTACAGGTACTAAAAATATTCAAAACCGATAATAATTGCTGTTTATATACTTTACCAATTGACTGCAAATTGAAAATATACCATCCGGTGCCATCTTGATCCGTCAAAATGGTCTTGTTTTCTGTCAGCCAAATCTTGGGCAAAACCCCGTTGAAATCCTTCCGATTTTGTGTCGTATAAGTCAGACCGATAATCCATTTCGTCACATCATCATCGGTAGAATCATTCAAACCGTGAACCAAAAACCGTTTCTGAAAAATCATAATTTTTTAATTGTTCTACTAACCACCACGTACATTGACGATATCACGCGTATCTACCTGAGTTATGACGAAAGTGTCGTTTTCCTTGACGATTTCGATCAACGGGTAACCGGCCTGCTCCGTCCAAGATCTCATGAATTTGGTGACGGTTAAATTTTCCCCCAAATCGTATTCGGCGTCGTAAAGAACGTTTTCGAACGCGTCCCACAGCTCTTCGGGAGTAGCCGCTTTGAACCTAAATAATATTACACGAATACGATTTTCAACATTTATTTTAAAACTTTAAGACAGACACACTCGGGAAATCGTCAGCGCTCACTCATTCGTCGTCAAATACAGGTTCAACGCCTTTTTGAAATTGTCTTCGGTCACCACGTACTGTAACATCCGGAGTACCGCCCCTGCTTTGCTGTAGGATATATCGTCGAACATGCTCCGGATCTGTTCTGGGGTCTTAACGGATCCCGATATGGCGTGCATTGGGCTTTGGTCCGCGTTCAAAGCCAATTGGTGTACCTCATACACAAACACGTCCTCTAGGCGCCAGTCTGGTTCAACCTGCAGTAAAATAAAATTGTCGCTGTTAATATGATTAATGTTGTTCTTTCACTCTTGCCGTCGAACGAGTATGAGTATTTCATTATTTATATTATACCATTTTCGTAGCAAAATATTCGAAAAACGTTGCGAAACCCTCGTTCAGCCACAAATAATCCCACCACGCGCACGTCACTAGGTCTCCGAACCACTGATGAGAGAGTTCGTGTTGCACGACTGTCGTCACAAACTCTTTGGTTTTTGTCCTGGAATTTTCCGACAGCAGTAACAGTCTCTCCCTGTTGGAACGCCATTAATAGTTTTGCTTTAAAATTCGTTAATTAACAATATTTAACAAGAAAACATCGCAGAGAATTTGTTTTCTAGTTTTAACTAGGTACCTATTACGTCCATAATTCAAAATGAAATATTCAACTCTGCATTAATTTGTTAACAACGTGAATGTGTATTATACAATATTCATGTACACTTCTCGAGTGCTAAACACAATAAAAATAATACACAATTGCATCAAATCATGCATGTATATTATGGAAGTACCATAAAAATGTGTTGTTTATTAAATTAAGATAGTGAAAATTATTGTTATACGTGGTTATCGTTCATCCATTACCTGTACGTGTTCAAACCCCAATTCTCCATCGCGCCCGCCGCGAAATCCGGAATCGCTAGCAAATCCAGTTTGGGTAGCGTGTAATCCACTCCGGTGAACTCCTCCATTGCTTTGAGCAGTTTCGGCGATTCGTCCGCAATGTACTCGGCCTGTTTTACGTAACTCCTATGCGTATATATCCCGATGTTACGCGTTCTCATGGCGTAAAATTCGCCCACGAAAAACGCCACCAAGTACGTGGACATCGGCGGAGTCTCCTGGTAGTGATCCCAGAACATGTCCGTATGCTGTCTGTGTACGGGGCAGGAAAAATACACAAATTCATATAAGCGGGGTACGAACAATCTTGTTCGGACAGAGCTAAATACACAGGTATGCATTTTGCCCATTAATTGTGGTGAATCCGATTATTCCACCGATTTCTCAACACCTCCCCCCCCCCCATATTGATGGTAAAAAATCCACGTTTTCTAAAGGTTTCGTGCAGAACGGAAGTGGCGTCAAAATGTCGGTCTCTGCAGTCACGGCAGTGATCATACTTATGTTTATTTCAGTAAAACACTCGCTACATTGAAAAATTAACTTGGGGCTAGCAAAATATACGCAAGACCAACGATAAAATATATTAAATCGATTTAAAATTCAAATAATAAGTTATAGTTTGATTTCGTGCCTTCACAGATCGTAAAAAATACAAAAATATCTTGTTGGTATAAAAATGCCGCTACATTTAAAAAATACAATAATGCAGCGGTTCCCAAAGTGTAAGCCGCGGCGCCCTGATGCACCACGATATAACCTAACCAAGGGCTCCACGCTGCCGTAGAATTGTATATGATCTAAAAATAAATTTGATAACACAACGATGGTGGTGACGGAAATGATTACGGTTATGTAAATAAAAATTTATAAATTATGTACGATATCAATTTAACAAATATTTTCGTATTACCCATTATAATTGTTACTGTTTTTTATTTAATTTTATTATTTTTTATGATTAGTCATGATATGACTAGGGGAAGGGCGCCTTGAGAAAACCTTGGTTCAATTAGAGCTCCACGAGAAAAAAAAATTGGAAATCCTTGCAATAATGTATATATATATGCTGTCTTTCATTAAAATGACATGGTTAAAATCCAAAAGAGCTAGTCGACGCGTGTAATACGATCGAACAAAAGCACAATAAGGAAAACTTATAATATTATGCTTACATTTTGGAGGAATTCAACAACGGCATATTGGACAAAGATATCTGATCAGACCGTCTTTTGATGGACACCGTGAACGGTGCTTTGAGCGCGGGTTCATCGAAACAGGGAAATGCTTTTCTTGCATGCGTGGGTTCAAATTTTGTCACAGCTAACCATCTAAAACCACATAAAACAATAAATGTTATAATATTCGTAAAATTTAAAACTATGTATAAATAATCGTTATACGAGTGGACGAGTCGTACTTTGAATTTCACACCGCTCGATAAACATATTATATAATATTATCATCATTATTGGTATATTAAACCACTTCAAACCGTTAAAATAATAATAATATGCTTTCTATCAATTCGATTAGTATAAACACATTGTAATTTGAAATGTATAATATATTATTACACTCTATACGGACGACAACGTGTGAACATATTTATTATACACAATACACCACGTACTTAATAGTAATAGTTTTTTCGTAGTAGAACCAATATAAACGCGTGCACATTAGGTGTAAAGTTAGGAAGTAGGTACTAAAATAATTTGTTATACCTACATAAATATTTATATTTTTTAAGTGAATAAATACAAAAATTCAAACAACGATCAACAAACGGTTCGTAAAATATGTTAGGTAGGTTAATATAGGTACTCGGAGAAACGGCACCCACCTAATAAATGCACCCATATAACTTACGCATATGCTATTCTTATGTATAAAATGTATGACTTTGAGACTACACTCCTTGACTTTTCCAAAAATATAATATGTTATGTGCATCTTAGTCATGGAATAATATTACATACGAGAAAAATACGCATGACATATGTTTAAACGAGTGCAGTTACTGTATTGTTCGAAATCAGATATATGTTTGTAGGGGAGACGTGTGTTCTCGGATATTAATTATAATTCCAAACCATTTGGGAAATTCAGTATTAAAATTTGAATATCTCATAGACATGGTTCTATAAATGATTTTATTAAGCTAAACCAGGGCATATATGTGAAATATGGAAACTTAAAACAGAAACTAATAACTCTAAAAAACAAAATAAAATATAGAATTTTAAATTGTTTTTTTTTTAGAAATTTTGTTATAGGACTTAAGAAACTATTTTTAAAAAAACGGCAGCTCCAATACGATTATGCTCCAAATATATCATGATACATGTCAAACACGTCAAATGTTGAAGATATTGTAAATTTAAAGTGAACTAAACTGTTTTTGGTCTAAACTAGTATTTAAATGACATTATGACATTTTGTAATAATTTAAGCCGTAGGTTTAAAGTCATATACTCATATGATATACATAACATTTTATGAGTTTAAATTATATTCTAAGTAATGTCCCGATAATTAGCAGGGTGTCTTCCTACATGGTTCACAAAAATTAAGTGTTTCCTGAACTACTCAACGCCCATATTATGGTCACAACAATACCAATATCAACCAAAATTATAATAACGAAATTCCCGGAAATGGTCGTCGAAATTATTTCTACATCTGAACACCTGAAACCCGGATAAACAATGTTTGCGAGAAGGTATACTTGGTGACGTTTCCCTCCCGGTACGAGCTTTTGTAGTAGCCAGACATGTCGTCCCGAAGCGGCGCTTGAAAGTCGACGGCGACCACGTAGTATCGGGTGGGTAGCAGGCACCAACCACCGACCGTGACGATCAGCTGCTCGTCGCCGTCAACAAGTTGCCGGTCAACGACAGGCAGCGGAGTACCCGTTTTCACGTCAGACACCCGGACGGCCGTCACCCCGACGTCTTTGGCGTTGAGCACGATCCGGCACAGCTTGGGCGACTCGGACGCGACGATCGTAATCTCCACGCTGCCCGAGTACGACAGCCTGTCCAGGTCGGTATCCACACGCAGCGCGTACGACACGGGCGTCGCGCCGCCCGGCAACCTGTACACGCCGGCGGTACCGTTAGTGGCCGCCGAACTGTCGTTGGTCGCCGACGCGGCCACCGCGTCGAACACACCGGCCTCCGCCGCTTTGAGCCCGGCGGCCACGTCCGAGTGGTACGACGCGGAGAAGTCGTTCGACTGGCCGGCCGCGTCGCGCCGGTGCCGCGGCACCACCGCGACAAAGAACAAAACGAACGTAACGAACGCGTAACGAGCCATCGTCGAGTCTCGACTGATCGTCGACGACGCCGCCGCCAACTCGGCACAGATCACGCGGCCTACAAGATAACGTTAATCCGGCATGTTCGCAGATTATAATGCCTATTAAATTATAATGACATGTCGCCATGTCATATTATTATCATTTTTATGATTTGTTTACGATGACACTGATACCAAATACATATGGCGCGTTACGCTAAAACGGTTTCGCAAATTCATAATAATATATACTTTTTCTGCCAATACTTATACCGGTGGTGGGAGGGGTGGGGAGCTTATTCGACTTCGATAATGGTGTGTAAAATTGTTGAAATATAAAAATTCGATAGGTAATTAGATTAGAATATATTCTGTCATGTGATCGGGTATGATATGATAATATCAGCTGGAACCCCGAAGTTTGCAGAAAAATCCAAACCATATATAGTTTTTGTATAAAATGATGCGCTTGTAATAATGTAAAAGAAGTTTTGATCGTACTTCATTATTTCTACGAAATTGCAAAAAAAAACTCACGTTAAATTCACAGCCATACAAAAAACTATATTTGTATGATGTATTATAAAATTATATATTTTATGATACACCATAATATGCATCCTGCAGTTCGCAAAACTGATATGTCCATTACAATCCTTATAAAAATAATAATTACCAGCTAAATACGTAGTAAAATTATTGTTATTATTGAACTATCGTCGGAAGGGTTATTCAGTGAATTCAATATTTTCAGAACATGTTTTGTACGTTGTGAAAAATGTTTAAAATAATAATTAATATTATATTCTCGGTATCCAAAAAATCATAGAAATAATTTTCAAAATCATACTTGAAAAATATAAACACGATAAAACACTCTGTATAACTATGTATCAAACCTAATCCGTCAAAATTTATTGGCGGAATTCGTGTCAATGAAAATAGAACAACAAGCTCTATGCACACACTCAAAGATAAAACGTCATAACCAACTCTTCAAAAATTTTAAATATTATAGTTTTATAGCTCTTAAATTATATTATAAAAGCACACTTGTTAGTAGTATCATGGGTACGCTACTATAAGTTCGATATATTATCTAGACGATAAATTGAATAATTTCCACAAAAACAATAAAATCAAAAGGAATTCGATCAAATTATATAAGATACCTATTATAATTGTCCCCACTGTTATTTATAATGGCACATGCGCATAATATTGAGGAAATACTTTGAACTAATTTTTTATTTTAAAGCCAGTCTAAAATATAAAACTAAAATTCCTATACAATTTATTGAAGTAAAACTTCTTTCTTGAGGTGTGGGTGGAAAAAAAATCGTAACGAAAAATGAAACGACACGTTTGTTTATTTATTTATATATGTCCATAGCAACCATTAATAAACAGAAATGTCTATCGTAAATTACATATTTTTTTGTCGTATTGATTTTTCTCACTCTCTCCCTAATTCACTTATAATTTTACGGGCCCAATTACTTATGAAAGAAGTTTTACTTCCCCAGAGTGTAATGGGTGAGTCACACACTCTCTATTTTTTTTTTTTTTGATTATAAAAATGTTGGGTTTATTGGAAATCAGCAACTTAAAGTCACGCCTTTTTCCACGTTAATCAGACAGATGATATTTTTTTCTTCATTTCGTCAAAAATCAATCGCCCGAAGTCACCTAGACTGACAAAATATGTAACTCTATATCACGTCGGGACAAAAAATATTAACCTATTTGACCCGATTTTTATGCGCCAGCGTCGTAAACATTTTCTGATCGCAGGTACCTATAAGATCAGAACAAATATCAACGACGCAGCTATACATTTCGGTTTACAGAATTTATTTGTCTATACGGTTATGCGCACGTATAATAACGGCCAACGAGAGGATTGTAATAGGATGGATTTTGCCACACTCGTAAAAAACCACAACACCGCTATGATAATACTTAATCCTAATGATAAATATGAGCATTATAGACAGTATTATAGCTCATCGTCGGGATTATATTTAGTAAAACTATAGTAGTTAAGTATATTATTATACGCATATCGAAAACTTAAAATATCAGTAATAATCTAAAATTAATTAAATCTCCACTCACAATTATTATTGTAATATTACGTACTTCTATGCACGCCCGTACCTTGGATTTGTTCGGTATATCGAAATATAAAGGCATAATAATATACCAAAATAATATTTGAGAACCGTAAAACTTTTCGTAAAAATAGCTTTTACGCGATAGCTAAAATAAAAAAAAACGATATTCATCAATAAAGTGCACGTATGAGCCTCACCGGACTCGCAGGTTTTTGTGGGTTTATTTTTAACAACGGCCTTTAATTTATGTTTTCCTCAAAACGTTCGTCAAAAAATTAAATGACGGCTCGTTTTTAAAACTAAGAAAACGCGTCGCTGGCCCCTTCACTTTAGCACTTAAAAACGCCCAGGTGTTTCGTTTCGAAAACCATCGGAAAAATATGAGTAAAAGAAAAAGAATGACGGGGACAGTCGGACAGACGGCGGTGGCGACCAGGCGGGGCAGGGAAGTGTAAAAAAATACTCGTCGTCGAATATGACGTTCCTGACAGCAGTTCGCCCTCGCTAAAATGATATTTCGAACATAAACAAGGCACTATACGAACACATTTTTGGACGCCCAACTCTTTCATTCGTGTTGTGTAAAACGCTTCCTGGTTTGGGCGTGACCTTATAGAAAGCACATCGTCGTATATAGGTACGCGCATTTACCTTCTTCCCTTTTTCCATTCTGCCGTTACATCAACGCCGTTTCCTATTATTTTCGATGAAATCCAAATATATGCACAATAAGTGTAACAAAATCGTAACGTCTTCCGCTCGACACCTCTCGCTGCAGTCGTTGTAAGATAGAACAAAATAAAAACGGCGACCCGTCTAATCGATCGTATCCGATTGTGCGTTATAATATGATATTATTATTATTATTATTGTATACCTAAGCTCTTGCGGAGTTTCTTTTCCTCCGAGACAACGGTTCGCACGCTAACGAAAAATCCAATTACACGATTTTAGCTGGTCTATAACAATACGCCACAGCGGTGTAGGCAGGCACACCGTAATATAATATTATCGTTATGCAACGGCGGTAAATGAACCAACATAATATTATATATAGATATTATTATTATGTCTACTGCAGGTCGCGCGTGTACGGTTTAAGTCTAACGTTAAATAATGGTAAGAATGGTAAAATAACATGATTTACTGGCTAATAATGAATAATGATAATTAAAACGGTGAACCCGTAAAATCGCGTGCAACACAATATTGTTGTATACGCGCACTTGTGACAGCAATACAATGCAATAATAATAATATGATATATGTGACGGACGACCGCTTCTATGCTTATATAAGTGCCTACATCGTATTAAGAATTACACTCAGTAGTCGGTACAGGCATTGCAGGAATTTTCTCTTGCCACTAAACACTGATTTCATCGATAATTTCTTTCGTTTTTGAAATTAGTATTGTATAATTTTGTTTTCAGAAAAAGTTTTGTTATAAATAGGAACCTACTTTTAATAATGTATCGTATGAACAAAATAAAAATACATTAATATATACCTAGAAAATATTAATTGTTTGTCGATAAAATAAAATACACGATTTTTTTATAATTTAATTATCTAATATTATACTAATCTATACTATTATATAAAATTGTAATAATAATATATAATATACATAACTACCTATACGAAATAAATCGTGTTCTCGTGAGCCGAAATGCGTAAAGATTAATGTTTTTCATCAAACGTCGAACGACTCAAACAGTATCAGATAAAAATATATATTAATATATTATTATGTTTGTCCGATGCGACATCAATACCACACCATCGTATCAAAAACCAGGATACACGCAAAGCTATATATTTTCTGAAAATGACCTAGTGAAATGTATAGCGATTTTTAAGTCACTTTGACGACTACGAACGTATCAAATTTAAAATCTCCAGTTCGTATTTCTATTTTTGTTATTGTTATAACCGGGTGCCTCTATACCTTTGATATTTGTTCCAAACCGTTTTGTCATAAATCGTACTGATGTTTGGTAGTTTTTTCGCAGCTTTCTTGGAAACTGATGTGAATCCGTGGACCTCTCTAATGATATGTACCATCTGTGTCCGATTTCCGATCGATAGACGGGGCTGAAATAAAAACTTTTTGAGCACACTCTTTTTTCACTGGTAAAAGTGTTTGAGGGACACAAGAAAAAATAAAATAATGATAGTAAAAATAAAATGACACAACATCGTAAAACCGATATCGTATTCTCCTCGTGAACCTTAAAACGACGTTGGATCTATGATCGTAAAATAAATATTATATTATATATTGTATTATATTATTATTATTATTATTATTATTATTATTATATATAACACGCCATGAGAATAGCACCTACGACTTAGAGTTATCGCAGTCGACTGAAATCAAAAAAAAATGTAATATACCACAATACTACGACTGCACTATAATATATTTTACAGGTTTTACTATAGTTATAAATTCACACGTTCAAGACAATGTTGGACAAAACAAATAAAATTGTGAATCAAGTGTATCAATATCATATCTATAATTTTAAATTGATATATTTCATAATATTCATTAAATTGTACAATGGTAAAAACTAGTTGGTGAATTAATCAGCCTCCATGGTTAAAAATTCAATCATTATTCTGATTAATATCGTTTTTTTCAAATTTTCATTAAATTATAATGCATATTAAATTTTTTTTTTTTATTAATCTAAAATTCTAAAATAAACTTCAGTAGCAAAAGCAATTAGTTATGTACTATTTTTTTTTATGTAAACTATAGTTAGTTTTGTAACATTGTATAGTTTGGTTTTTCTTAACAATTGTTATAAGTTTAGATAATATTATGTTTTCGTAGTCTAAGGCAGCGTTTATCAAACTATTCCTTCGCCGGACCCTTTATAGAGTAAAGAAAAAATGATTTCGGACCCCGTAATAAAAATAATCCATCCTAACAATAACTCGTGGACCCCCTTCGGTATACATTAGGTTAGGACCACAGTTTGGGAAACGCTGGTCTAAGGTGATGGGTATTTTAAAATCTTCAATCTTTTCTATTTGTACATGCAACATTCTGTTAGTAGCTGATGAACCGTTAGTGTTACTCCGCAGGTTTCGCATTTAGATGGATCATTTTTTTAATTATTATTTCATTATAATAAGTAATGACCCATTATATACGTCTTAATAAATCCAATGAATTCTAAATCATTAAAGTATATACAGATAGAATCCTTATAAACTTTAAATATCGATAATAGTTGTTTTTTTTTTGCCAAACATTAGTTTAAAAAATAATATTTACCATCGCACAATATTGCTGTAGAAATAACTCATTTAGATGCAATTTTTCTCAGTGTGCAGGCTATCGCTCGTAAATTCTACAGAACTAAGAATCAGCGCGTTTAATTTAAAAAAATTTTGAATTAGTTTTGTTTATTTTTTTTTATCATACTATCCCTCATATTATTTCCATAGTACTAAAAGCGTTGTTTGTACGAATAAAAAACAGACGTCAAACCCTTTTCTGCGAAACATTTATACATTGAATTTCGTTTAATATAGAGTTCCATAGAATTATTCAATCGTAAGTTCGTGGAAGGGTGCTGCAAGTCCTCCAATATATGTAGCTGTTTGAACTTCCCTCCCCGTTGAATGTTTTGTTGTATAGATAGAGCGCTTTAAAAGTTATATAGGTACGTCATGTTCTCGTCAGTACTGTAGATCATAGTTTGATAAAGGGTAATTTTTGCAATTTTCAAGAAAATTGGGAAAAAACTACCGAAAATTTACTACCCTAACGACAGCACACGAGAAACCCGGTCCGAGAAAACTTTTCCCATTATTTTACAACTTTTTAATAATTTCTAGACACGCGATTTTCGTCGATTATTTATTTATTTCGGTAGGTACCTACTTTATGGACGTGATATAATTTTTTAAAAATGTTGAACATATTATATTTTGAGCTTCTATGTACAGAATGTCAAATATGTATTGGTCGTTTAAATTGTTTTAATCCGATTACTATAGATTTAATTACGTAACAAAATATGTGGCATGCTGTTAAATTTTATAATATATTTAGATAAAATGTGAATAATATTATGTTTATATATTATAGGTACGATTATATCTTTTTTATCGAATTTATGGAAAGATATTACATTTGTATACTGCTATTAAACTTGAAAACAATAATAAATTATAATCATTGATTTTCAAAAAGCATTACGATTAAAACCGCATATACACGTACCTATATTATATTTCTTTGTATTAATTTAAATACATAAATAGAACTTTTTCAAGTCGAATGAGAAGCAATCTAATACATAGAAAATCTTTCACAATTTCGTTATTTTCAAGGTGACGTATTTCAAAAAGCAATTGCATCGACAAATTAATAGTTATATTAACATTATAACTCTGATCTACTTATCTTCAAGTATACGACATTCAAAGGTCAGCTGAGTCATCTGATCTTTGGTTGTCAAAGCTTAACCTATCTATCGATGAAAATTGTAAAGGAAATGTGCAATCCAGAATCTTTAACTCTTTTCTTAAGGGCTTACAGCTGGGCCATAATTTTAAAATTGGATTTTTATAATACATTTTGACTTTATATGACAGTATGTTAACTATGTATTATAAACAAGGTTTACTAATCAAATTCTATATACTAATAGCACATCATAGGTATTATATTTTAAATAAAACTGCATTATAACTTTTTATTCGAGAATTTAAAATTAAATTTAAATTTTATCGCAAAAAATTAAAAATTAAATTGTTTCTTATTTATTTTGTTTTCCAGTTAAGTTTTCATATTCCATCTCACTTATACTCATTAACTTATGTGGTGGTACTTTGATATAATTTTAACAAACCATGCATGATGAATAGATACTATGAAAATGGACCGTCAACAATAGCGTAGCGAAATTGCCTATCCACGACACCGTGTTACCATAATTATAATGATAAAAATAAACATTAATAAAATATCGTACGCGTCTTATGAAATATCGAAAAAATGACAATGTTGAATCATATGGAAGCGCTGTGCATGTCTACGTCAGTTATCCTCGATATGAGCATTTAATTGGAGAGAATTAACCGAACAACTTATATAATTTCAAAAAAAATATTTAATTTTAATTTTTTGACCCAGTCAATAATTTACTATACTTCTACTGTAGGCTTTTGTTATGTTGTTTTAGATGATAATAAAACATGATATTTTTAGGTATGTAAAAGTTCTTTACATTAAATAGGAAGTCTGTTGATATTTTAAAGGTGTCTGTTACAGAATGATTTATAAGTAAGCTTGACCTCTTTTGACTGCGATCGATGTCAAACGACTGAATACATAGTGTTATTGTCATGGTATTACATTTTATAAGTTACAAACAACGGAATGTGAGAAATTTATAGTTAACATTAGTCAATTTTAAATTAGAAAGTATCATCGCAACGTTGTGATTGGCTGTAATTTTATGTTGTAGGTAGGTACATTAAAACCTTAGAATTTCGAGCCAATAATACAATCGTTTTTAATATATTATATTAGTAAAAGCATAGGTATTATAAAGCCATAACACTATTGTAACGGTATTATATATTTATTATGTCTCAGAATAATTAAATTACGTTTTTATTTATTTATAATTCGAAGAAATTATGTAATAAATGACCTAAATGAACTTAAAACTTATGAACTTTTAATGCTAAATTTTAATTTTTTTATATATCTGCAGTCGACCACACGTATAAACCATACATATTATTACAGTTTGAAGAAGCCTTATAGAATGCCTCGTAGACAACATCACTATTATAGCTGTTTAATATTATTAAATCGATTTATTTCCTAGTTTGAGTATAGCATTACCATAATTTTATATTATATGCATTCTATGCAGGTATATGTATTATAGTGACTGCTTATAAATTAGTGGTAATACCTTTACAGTCAGTTTATGTATTATATATATTTATCGTTATTGATTATTTAATCGATAATTAGACAATATACTTTGTGTTTCTGTAATTTAAAAAAAAACATTATTACAAATATTAATTTATTATAAAATTTAATAAAACCGTATAATTTAGATTTCCGGTGTTAATATTATGCACTTTTAAATTATACTCGGGCGTATACAATTTGTTCATACGAATATATTTATTTATATTTACGCGTTAAATATTTTTTTTTTTAGTACAATTTCCAGAATGTCGTAGCACTTTTGGGTTTATTACCTAACCTATGTAGGTATACGTTTAAAATTTAAATTTATAAAAATATATCTGTACGCTTGGATGTCATTCTCCAACTTCGTCTACATATAGAATTGTGTTTGTCGCGCTTTTTTCTCCTCCAAAATTTAGACGTTTTTCTATTTCAACGTGACTTGTGGTTTTACGACGAAAACAATAATCGTCCGTCATCGCGGTCGTCGTCCGGTCGTATGTGAAAAACAATAATGTCTTCTGACGGCGCATGCGTACTTGGGCGGCAACTGGTACAGCGCACAGCCGATTTTTCAAAATAATGATTTTCCATAGATTACCGGAATCACTGCGAGGTTCCCACCGCATCCGACTTCCGATTAATACGACACATTCTACATATAATATCATGTTTTATTGCCCGTGCCTACACATAAAATATAATAATAATAATGAGCACGCTCCCGTCTAATATAATATATTACGATTCTGAGTTATTCGACGTCGTTCTTCACAATCACGGGAACCGTATAATACTCACGTGATATTGTGTGCGAGAGTGAGTATATTTATACCGACGGCACAATCCAGCCACAGTGACGTATATTATGTTTAACGGTTTTCTATAGATTATTTTAATGGCTTCAGTTTCAAAATTATGATTGAAATGGGTTAAGTGACGCGGTTATTTTGCATACGATATCCCATATTATGTCTGTAAATATATATATATTTTATTTAGGTACATTATATGCCTACAAGTTACCCGAGAGACGTACAAGAATATGTAACGAGTAGTCGGTCCGTAGCTGTTGTTGCCAATAATTATTGGAATGTGGTAGAAAAAAAAATAATTGACATGACGTGCACAGTTATGAAAATGGCTTTTAATTGATAGTGAGTATGGGTACCTCTACATAGAGATGTTTTAGTTAATAGTAACATGGCTTTGCGAAAACGAATTACCGATTACCTATGGTATAATAATGTAGGTCCTTTACAAACAGATTGTTTTCAGGATTGTGTAAATGTGACTGCCAAAGCTACGCATTCCCGTCAGACTGATCGACAAAGTGTTTTCTAGTTTGAAAGACGAAATGTGACGTAAAAAAATACAAAAACTAAAATCCATCACAAAAATAAAATTACATCAACTACGTAATAACTCCGTAATATTTATGACGGCTTATGGCGTGGGCGAGTCCTACCGCGGGATAAAAATACTATTCAAAGCTTATAGAATATTTAATGGACGGTTCATTTTTTATGTTTTATTATTTTTAAACCACTTTTCGTCAGAAAACAAGAAAAAAATCAATAACCATTCGAATCAGGCTAGCGTTTGAATGTGTATGGCTTAAATTTTCAAAAGCGATCTCGCGTAAACATTATACTGTGGTACAGGTCGTAGGTACCAATCAATAAATTAACAAACGTGAAGTACACAAAATATTATAATATAATAATACATAAGTATATCATGTGATTTCACGGTTGGTAAGCTTATTATGTATCGTCTTAGTAGGGCTGAAATATACACAAGGATTGTGAATTTAAATATTATTAACCATTGTAGTGTAACCATGATGGCAAAAACTTAAAGCTTATTCGCATACAGCTATACGCATATTATATAGGTACACATATTCACACAGCATCGCATTAATAAGAATCAGGCTGATAAAGTTATTTCATATTTCCCTCCCTGCCCACGATTCCAACCAGAAAAAAAAAAGGTTGATAAAGTCAGCCAATTCAGTCGACAGTTTTCGTAAACTATTATATGAATTATGTATCATTTATTATTGTGTTATTACGTCTTGTTAATATTTATAATGTGATCACTAAGAAGTTATAACCAATGTTTAATATTATAACGTATTGTTTTTGACTGATATACCTATAAAATTGAGCTTTGGTTTAAGAAAAGTGCATGATAAATATTATATAATATATGATATAATATAATATACTAATAGTTCAATTTCACCTTTATATAATTTGATTTTTTCAAAGTTTTAAAAAGTGAATTTGGATGAAGTTATGAACTTAAAGTCATCAATAGCCTCTGATTCGAATCGAATACAACATTAGTCAAAAACATTTAACCGAATATTTTCAGTGAAAACTGTTATGGTCTCTTGGCCATAAATCATAATTCCAACTGACTATCGACTATACAGTATACCAACAATAAATATACTGAGCAGCGACGATTTCGTCTGACGTGCAAAATATTATGTGTTTTGAGTAAGACGTAATAATTATCCACGGACAACGTCGAGTTCACACAAACTGTGTATAATACGGGGGAGATAAAACTATCAATTTGATTATTAATCATTACACGACAGGTTATCCGGTCGATTCAAAATTACCCTGTACGATGGATAGTGACAAAATTGGCCCTATAAGATAGGTTAGCAAGATACCACGGTTGATATAACCCGGATACCATTCATCGGGTTACCGCCCATATCTTGTGCATTTTCTTTCCCGATGGGAATTATGTGTTTGAAATCGAAGCGATCGCATATCGTTTCATTCCCAGGCGAAATATCGGTGATACAATATATACGAGTACAATGTATTAATAATGAAATATATTATAGCCCTTTGTTATAGAGATTTTATTTCAAAATCAATTCAAATTACACTATAGATAAGAAAATTGACATTCAATTTATTTATTCAATAAATTCACCATCAATCATGCCACTATGGGAAATTTTTCTAATCTATAGATATGTTTCATACTTTAATTATTTTAATATTAATTAAAGCTAGGGGCTCGATTACGGTTAAGTTTAATTTTATAATGTAAGTACCTAATAAAGTTCTATATTATAATTTATATTATTCTTTCATACTGTACTACTGTATTGTGTCATATACGTTTTTTTTTTATTTATTTATTTGAAGTAATCTACAATCTATACATGTTCTTAGTATAATAAGTAGGTTTGATAAGTGACAAGGAAGAATGATATGAATAATAAGATTAGAGAAGATACCCAGTGTTAACACCCTATTCATATAGGTACTTAAATATACTTAAATATACATTTCTTTTATATTTATATTTATAATTATTATATTATGTTATATTACACACATGTATTCATTTGAATTGTACCTAAAACTATTATCTTTTTACACGATTTTTGTAAATTGAAGTTTTTTCTCCATGAATGAACTAAATTAATATATATTGGCAAAATCATCAAAATGTAATAATTAATACTAATACGTACATACATACATACATATATACATATTAGTATAAGCAGTATTATGGCTATTCAGATGCTCGCATGGGTATAATAATATACTATGGAATTATCATTATATAATATATACAGGAACACATATAAGGTTATCCGTTTAAGTGCCAATAAGTACTCGTTATTAAAAAAAATTACAACTTATCGAAAATATTATTTTTACACCTATAATTTGATGATATTGCAAAACAATATTTTTAAAATTTGAAATTTTTGAATAATTGTTTAGCTATAATTTTATGTATCTCGCTTTTTAAAAGGCAGTATACATTTTTAATTATTCTCAAGCAAAATATTTTTCAGAGTATTTCCATACATAGAAATCAAATGAACAAGTATTCAATTAGTTATAATTATTGAAAGTTTAGATGAACGGAGAAGAGTAGCACGGAGGGACCCCGCAAAATGTTCGTCCACTACAATTATAACTTTTTGTAACAATGAGAGTGTAGACAGTAGATACTTAAATGAATCACCCCTTAGGTCTATGTATGTAGCTGCTACATAAATAGACTTAAGGAACTCCCCCCAAGTAAATAATACATATAGGTTCAATAATTCTTTATGATCATCTCTTGGTTGAAACTCCTCGAGTTGTTTTGAAGCAAAAATGATCGTATCTGTAGAAATATTTTCGATTTCATTTAAAGTAGAAGCATCGGAAATGACAGTTTCAAAATGTTCCGACTGAATTGTGTTCCAAGATTTTTTAAATCTTTTAAACAATAATATATCTGGTCCCGATGAACACCCAATAGCATGAACAACAACTGCTTCTAACATGATTTCCATGATAAGATGATGACAGGCCAAACATAACATATCTTTGTCCATATCTTGCTCAAGTAGAATACATGCCCCATTTCTCAGTCCAGTATTTACTGCAGTAGTGTCAAAGCTCATACATTTAATTTACTCACAAAGTCCCCAAGATGATGTAGTTTGATATACTGCCAAAGATATTGATTGCCCCGTTCTGGATATTAGTTTTGGAATAGCAAGAAGTTGGCCAACACTTTTACCAGATACTATAAAATTGGAAGACAGTCTACGGTTTTACGTCCAATTATATCCTCAATAATTTTTTCATCCCAGTGAATAGTAAGTGGAACTTCTGATGTAAAGACATTCTTCACAGATTCAGCTATCTCGTGTCTATACTGTATACGTTGACAACGAATAGATGAAATGTTAACATTGTATTCTAAAGGATCATTGCCAAGTCGCTTAATAGTATTTGTCAGTACTGCTGCAGCTTTTCGATCACTTAATTTGTTTAATTTAATCTTTATGGATCTATAAAAATTGGTGTAATTGTAGCATTATTTTATCTACTGGTAGCGACCTTTAAAACTTAATCATTACACATGAAACATTTCCTACAGCTCATTAATATTATGTAGAACAAATTGACAAGGTGTCCCAATAATATTTTAAAAGTTGAATTTTAAGCACCACCCTATTGCAGCATGTATATTTTATGATGCATAATACAATGGTATACACTGTATAATAAGTTCATGTCTTATTATACAGGGTGAATGGTGATTGTTTTATTGCCTAACACTCGGTATTTCTTAACCTGTCCTAAACAAACCTGAAAATTAGGGCAAACCTTATTCCGGTTGCTAGATCGGCTGGTTAGGTTATTAAATATTTTGTGTACCCGTGTATGAGCTTACAGCAATGACCACCGGGCTGATGATAACGCATTACGATGATGGGGTCTTATAGTGTAATGACGTGCAATGTAAATGCGTAAAGAATATAAAACAAGTATACACAGATACTTGCTAAAGTATTATTACGATATTAGGAAAAATTACGATTTCGGCCGCGTAAAAAATGGCAAAAATTACCATCGCCTGGATTATCGATGCGGACGAACCGACGATCGCAGTCCGTGCAAAGTGCACATTATTATAATTTCTACCACCGAAGCCGGACCTCGACGTCGGCCGCACACCACGCGCGATTATTCGCATTTGCGGAAACGGTACATTCGAAGGCGATTGCTGGAAAGAATTTAAAAATAATAATAAATACCGTACATAAAATAATAATAATATATAATGCGTATGCCGGTAATATTATCATAATACGCTTCGTACGCGCGCAGTGTCGTCGGCGGGGGGTGCCGGTGTAACACGAGCGACCAGCGCACATAATAGGTATACCTACCTACAAGCAGACAGAGAGCGCAGTGCCTATAATATATTATTATTATTATTATACGTTAAATAACAATATATTAAATAGCGGGCCGTGTGCGTTGTTGTAAAGTACGTCCTCTAAGCACAGGTACCTGCACACGAGTGTAATATAATAATATATATCGTCGTAGGTTATGCGTATATAGTATTATTATTATTATATTGTCGTAAGCGCCCGAGCGGTCTATCTCTTATAATGAACGCTGCACGCGGCCACACGCAAAACGCCGCCATGACTTCTTACGCAATAATTAAAATCTCGCGAAATGATTTATTCGGATCGGCACGTACGACGGCGACTCGGGCCGGGTTCAGCTGCGACTGCGACGGCGACGATAGATATCGGACCACCCCCGTCGTGGTCGTACCCGAGTGCAGTCGCGTTCACGACGTTCGCCGTACGGCAGCCGAGTGACGACGACGACGATAATAATATCGGTACGGCGCGCAATATCACTATACACGCGACGTGTCTCCGATCGTAGGTATACCTATACGTTTGATTATTTTAAATTATTTTGTCTGTTTTGAAATCGGGCGCGACTTTCTGCGCCGAAATCCTGAACGCACGACATTATATATTGATATTATTTGTATGCATAGGGATGGGCCGAAAATTGAACCGATACCCCGTACGTAATTACCAACGAATTCACAAAAATAAATAATAATACATAAGACATGCGTATATGATATAATATAATATATACAGGTCGATTCACCGAGTTTGCTTACGCCTGTTTTTTCGATTAATACTGAGCTCGATCAGACTCTGAATTTTGGCATTCTTAAATACGTGTAATATAAATAACTAAAGACTATATTTTGGAATTATTCAGAAGTCGTGCACTTGAGAAGTGTCCTGTGGCGAGAACACCCCTCATTATTATTTTTTACTTTAAATTATTTAGATGGCATTTTTTTAAATATATTGATGTAGTTAATTCGAAATTCAAACAAGTAGTTTCTCAGTTATTAAAATGCTTTTACTTAAGATAATGACTATAGTACATAGAAAGGGTTTCATAAAAATACAATATAGATGTAACATTGGATCTA
Organism: Sitobion miscanthi; assembly: GCA_008086715.1. Taxonomy (NCBI): domain Eukaryota; kingdom Metazoa; phylum Arthropoda; class Insecta; order Hemiptera; family Aphididae; genus Sitobion; species Sitobion miscanthi. The sequence continues at coordinate 23,125,751 of CM017797.1, forward strand.
ATATTTATTATACTTGGGCCAATTTTACACATTATGATTGTTGGTAGATTAATATTATATAAGTATACCTATTGTTAAAAAGTTCAAATCACCATATTCTCTATGCTATTTTCCAAAGCCATTATCTTTAATAGATACCCAAAAATAAGCAACTCAAATACTTATTGTTCAAATTTTGAAAAAAAATTATATGCTATATAATTTACTTTAGAAGAGGAGCGACCTCATTAGAAAAACATAAGTTTGTATCTCCAGAACACCCTTTGAATAGTACAAAAAATATCAAGAATTTAAAATATGGTCTTTAAGTGTATTTAAACATTTTTAAAAATCAGATAATATATTCATATTATGACAAATGCATGGATGTGTACAATTTTGCTAATTGATAATACCTCTGATTGTAAAATATGGCGCACGATTGCCATTGTTATCTCGTGTGTTGTTATGTTACAATTTGTTGGTGATACATCTTATTACCATTATTAAACACAATATTTCAACTGTTTTTGTCATATACATTTTAAAAGGTGTAATTCTAGTCATTATATTTATTATAATAATATTTTCTTTAACAGCAATATTAATCTGGTTAATGGCTAATAGATCAAACAGATAGGTTATGTCGTTTATATGTACATAAAATTATAACATATATTAATGTTGGGTTTTGGAACATTTTTCTCTACATTTTCAGACACTGTTTCTACACTTTTTTAATTTGTAATTGTTTTTGCCTCAATAGTTGTTTTGTCTTTAATTGATTTTGAATAAATTTTCCTATGCTTCATTAGTAACGATGAAAATTATAGTTATTATAATATGTATTATTGGTTATAACTTATAAATTATAATTATATTTATTTAAAATTGTATTCATCTCAAAAATATCGATTTTGAACATCCCTGTTTATTAATTAATTAATCATGTGTTTAAAATTAACATAAGTGATGATTTAAAAATTTGTTTACATATTTTGGACCATGATTAAATCAGAGATCGCGTAAAATATCCATATGCCACGTTTCTACTCACGGCTATTACATATTTATATATTATAAACCGCGGTGCACCAAGTAACGTAATAGATAAGAGTTCAGCAGTTATAACAATATAATCGTTAATAAAAGTTGAATATTTTAGACTGTGATGGGTAAAGATAATTCAATCGAAAAACAAATTGCAGTACTATAACATTACTCTTTATTTATACAGTAGCTAGATAGGTACTGCAAGTTCCTCGACCTTTTTCAATTTCAGTGCCAATAAGTTCAATCCGATCAATAGTTTTATGAAAAACGTTTCCTTATCTGTGATATTTTTGTACTTGTCTATAAATCAGGTACTATAATAAGTTGTGTAATATAATTTTTATATTCCGTAAAAATCATATTATTATTATGTTAGGTGTCAAAACTAAATTAATGATACAAAAATCTAAAAACATTAATACTTGGTCGTCATTTTTTTTTTCTTCAAATTTTCGGTGACAAATCTCATCTGCCATGACACGACGCACAACTGTATAGGTATATTTTCTCAAAAGTTCACAAGAAAAACACACGCTCGAGTACGTAGTCCAAACACGTCTGCTACCCCGAGGGGGTCATAACATTCGTTCATATAATATATTATTATTATTGTACAGTGGTTGCACATCATTTTCAGAGGTTTCCGCGCGAGTCTTATAGGTGATTTCCAGTATCCGCTCCACGTAGCCATATAATTGCATGTAGGTACCTACATTTATTATACATATACAGGACTCGCGAATATAATATATCATTGTGCAGCTGTATCGACGACCGATCACTATAATAATAAAATGCATGTTAAGCGATTGGTTTCGATGTCATAATAATTTTGCGAGAAAATAATAGCGATAACGGAACAACTATAATATTACGTGTAATAAGTAATAAGACGTATGATATATTATTATATACACTAACACCATATTATAATATTGTTGCACGAGATTAAGAGGTCACCTGAAATTATGTATTATTCCGATAATATTATAATAATTTGCGTTCTCGATTTTATTTTATTATTATTACCTACTATTTTTTTTTAAATTTTATAATACGTTTTATTTGCTTACATAATATTTCGAAACAAAACGGTACAATATAACCATTCGAACCAACGACGTAAACGCAGTTGTCTCGCGAGAAGAATATTATAATATAGTCACATCAAATAAAACAGTTTATAAGTTCTTCTCGGAAAATTTTTTAGTACGAATTAAGTTATAGTATAGCCAATATCACCAATATATATTATAATGTATTATAATAACTGATTACTTATATATTGCAGCAGTGCAGCCATTGTTAAGCCTACCAACTATTATAAAAATATATTAATATAATAATATGTATAATGAGACTGAGATAACGGCGTAAATTTATAATGCCTTTTACATAATATTATTATATTTTTATAATGTGCGTCAGGATGAAAATATTCAAATTATAAAAGATTGCGTAAGGTTTTTTTCTCTGAAAATTAATTTGAAATGATAAGTCTTTGACAATATTCATAAATAATTTTTAATAATAGCACAATTTTCTTCACATTTTAAAAATAATGTTTTTATTGATTCACCAGTTTGTAATTACTTCTATAAATAAAAAAAAATAAAAACAATTAATATAAATTAAATATTTTTATCATTTTTTTCGAAGGGAAAATAAAACCATCCGTCTAAAGTAAAGCATTTCGCGTTAATATAAAGTTCGCAGAACCTGATCCTTTTTGATTGAACAGAAAATATATTATAATTATTATAAAAATTAAATTTCCTGTAGGTTCTGTAGTGTTAAAACAAAATGCATGCATTAGCATAATAGCTAATAAATACGAACATAATTTATACGTATTTCCAGTATAAATAATGAAATTTTATACGCCCTGAAATTTAATGCCACTGGGCAAAACAAAAATATCCCTAAGACATATATTTACTGTTTAATTTTTATTTATAGGTATTAAGTTGGCAAATTGTTATCTTACAGATGAAATTATTACAATATTGTACACAAACTATCAAGGTAAATTAGCAAATATAATTTATAGCGTATAGTAGATATAGTATTACATTATATGTAAATATATAATACAAATCACAAATTAAAATCAACCGTAAATTGGTTTACTTAGTAGAAGGAGATTTAAGATATAATGTTATAGATAGTAAAATGTCAATCAAACTATAGTTGTATGGTGTACACTAATATTGTATCTGTACATCAATATTTGTCGACGACAAAAAAAAATTCTTGAAATAGTTATTGAAATCCAATCGAACCGAATTCAATTTGCAAAAATTGATTTTTAACGTGCTTTCGTTGTTAACCGTAAAAATTATTTTGTAGCGTTTTAATACTTGTCTTTTAGTCGACGATAACATCGACCTGATAACTGTATAATTCCTAGGTAGTCTGAGTCCTGAGAAGTCTAAAAACCTCACTGAAGTGGATTCCCCGCATTCGCGTAAAACGTGACCCGCAAATACCGTACGTACAGATAGGTATCATTGTATTATAGGATTCGATTAACCTACAGACATATTATAATATTATTATGTAAGTATCATATAAATGTGTGTCAGGTATAAAGCATTTTGATGTTCACAAAACAATCGCCGTGATCGTTATTATTAATAAATGTTATTTTACATCGGCGAAATGCACAATATAAACGATCGTCAAACCAGCCCGTTAAATAACAAAATACTCTGATTGCGTCCTCTGAAATTTATCGAATTGAGTAAGCGCATATTAAAAAATTAATTAATTTATACGCCCTGCGATGGCTGTTGTCATGTAATATTGTGTCGTTTTCTCAATGCATGTGGAAAAGGAGTTGTGATAGCAGTGGCGGATATACGGGGGGGGGGGGGGGATATGGGGGATAGATCCCCCCCCGGTGGGCTGTGGGTTAAAAAAATTTTTTTGCAGCCAATGCAATGCAATTTTTGCAATCACAATTATTCAAATAAAAACTATTTTTTTATTATTTTGTTTTCATTATCTCGTAACCAAAAAAGATACACGTCGTATCTAACTTCATATCAGACTGTATCATAATATGGCCATATTATCTATGTCATAGACGTATTATTGAATTATTCCGTGATAACTGATACAACCTACCAACGTCTTGCCGGCTTCTAAACATTGATATTTAGTATTGTAAATTTAATATAGAATAAAGCTTATATACCTATACATATTATGTACGAAAATATTTTATATCCCCCCCATGAGAAAATCCTAGATCCGCCACTGTGTGATAGCCCTGCAGTTTAGCTCACCCCTACTCATCTTTCCACCGTACTTGAAATTAGGCATCAATAGGCAGTGTTGGGAATCATTAGATAAAATTATTTCTTTAATTATCTTATCTAGATAAAAATAATTAAACCATCTAATTATCTCATCTAGATAAATATAATGGTTATCTGTGGTAATTTATCTAGATAAATAATATAATAATCAGAATATTTTTAAATACTGAAATAGCCAATAATTTACGAGAACCGAGTAGTGATTCCAAATTTCAATATTATTATAGTTAAAAAAAGAAATTTTTACTGAAATACTGTCAGTTTTATTTTGTTATTTTATTTTTATACAAGTTGTATTGAAAATTTAAATCGTATATTATTTTAGTTGAAAAATAACATTAAGGATTTATTAGTTAATAAATATTATCTAAATAGTAATTACTAATAAACTACATTATTTATAATATAATTTAAAAAAAATGTATCTATTTTTTTATCTAGATAAATTTTGAATGAATTATCTGTTATTTTATCCAGATGATTTTTTGGTTATCTTTTCCCAACACTGTCAATAGGTATACTATTTTATTATTCAGGTGTGTGGGGTGCATAGTTTGAACTTTTATTTTTTCGCAATTTTCTTTCAGCTTACTCAATAGCTAAATCACATGTCAGTATTTAAGTAATAATAATAAAAATAATAATATATAAAAGTGTTCCTTCAGCTAGGTTACTTACGTTTTTGATATGGTAATCTATATTTATTTATTTTTTGTAATTTACTATCAACAGCAGAATATTTTTCTGAAAATATTGAATCATTAAATATACCAAGTTCCTACATAATATTTATATTTCACCAATAGCTTATGATTATAATGATTTATGTTATATTTTAAATACGAGTGAATAGGAAATGAAGTTGTTGCAGTGGTCGTTAATACACTGTAAGATTCCTGTATACTTAATTATAGAACTAATATATTTGTCCCTTAAAAATATATAAGGGTTCCAATTCATTATGTTTAAAATGTTTCAACATATTACATTATCAATGTTATTAGAAGTTTGATCAAATGTTTACATTATATTATATATATTATAGTGTAAATATATGTTTACATGTTTTATTATATAAACAGTATTGATTATTAGTGAGTGGTAACAATAGATATAGGACTAATAAACATAATTATAAAAAATATAACAGTTTTTTTTGTGTAGTAATTATTTATTGTCGTGAGAGTTTACGAAGTCTTTTGATAGGAGTATCTACGTCGTGTGGCAACCGGGATTGTAGGCGTCTGTTTTTTATTTTGGTTCTAAGTCCGTACCGGGTTCCTATTCTGATGTTTTTAGTTTTGAGTAAACATTTTTAAATTGGGATTTAGAAAACAAATAAAAAAAAATGAATAAATAATTAATTCTTGTGCTCAATTTTTTGTGTTATAGTTTTTCAAAAATACATTTTTATTTATTTCCTTAAATTCACGTTGAAAACACTGTCGTTGTTCTGTATATTCCATTTAATATTTATTATTCAGACTTGCACACGTTATGAATTATGCACTTTAAAAATATTGTCAAGTTAAAAATGTTTGGTGGCGACCCAGCATACTTACTCCACTCACTGAAATAATTTTCCACTATAACAGATTACACCTTCTTTCGGTAAAATAAAAAAATGACATTCAATATCTCGTACTGTGTAGGAGAGTATTTCTGGCCGTTTACAATATCGCCAATGTTAGGATTATAGCCGATTTTTTTACAACATTTCAAACGATTAGTTTAAAACGAAGTTATTCAGTGACGAAAAATTAACCTCATGACCGACGTCTGAAGTTTCGACTATAAATTAAAGCATAATTTTTACTTATAACAATTACTTAAAAGTCAAAATAATAAAACCTAATATGATCTGATCACAACTGGTACCTTTTTTATCAATTTGATAAACTACAAAACTAATTGTTACACTTCATTACTAATTTGATAACTAAAAATGACAATTACAACTTTTGTTATAACCCCATTAGTCATTAGCCTTAATTATTAAAATGTTTACATTAGATTTAAATTTAAAAAGTAGTGAACCCTAATATGGAAATATCCTGAAGAGTGTTTACGTCAACTACTGCGGTATTCAAAGAACTGTTCTACAGAATAAGCATTGTCTGGTCTTAAATGAATCAAGAATTATTTTTGTTCTTCGATGATAAAATATTGATTTAATTCAATGACAATATGGTATCAACTGAAAATGCTTTGACTAAGCTATTAAATAAATAATAATGAAAATATCATCGATGGTTTATTTACTAAAAATGTCAGATGCAAATTGTTATAATAACAATTATTTGATGTTTTTTGTCAAATAAATTAGGTACCTATACTAGTTATATTTTTAATTCGTTGTGTAACGTACCTATATACTAATGTCATATAAATTATGATATTGGTATTTTAAATGAATATTTTTTTTTAAATAATTAAAATGTAAATTTAATAATTATCAGTTTCTTAATATTATTATACATTTTACATTAATACATGATAATATTATATGTTATTAGGTATACATTAATAAATTTAACATTATGACTTATGTTATTTATCAACTATTTTAATAAATAATCCAGAAAAATATTGATGCAGTTTAAAACGTATATCTGGTTTCTATCATTTTTTAATTCAGCTAGGTAGTTCGATCGGTAGATAGTAAAAGCTGTAGCCGGCGCAGGCCAGGTCAATATATTCACATTTTTTTTTTTTATCAAAAAAGGATATTTTGGGGAATTGATAAATCACAACCTAAGTATGTAGTTCCGATTGAATGTATCTACATACGTTATTTTGACGAGTTTTAAATATTTTTTTTTTTTATAATTGTTACTGTATAATATAATGTTAATCTATATACAAATTTGTTTCATTTTAAAATAATACAAAATATATCATTTTTCATTTTTCGTACTGTATTATGTATTTTTATCTATTCTTTTACATAATTTTTACAAAATTATGATTTATTATATTACATACATACTTCAAAACATATTGTATTGTCAATGTTTTACATTAAAACTTTAAGAATCCTAGCCTTGTTCGTTCGTATATTATTTTAATCTTATCTAAAAAACGTATTCAGCCGGATTTATCGTATCTTCGCCTATTTACCTGTACAACTCAATTGCCAATCATCAATTGAAAGTTACAGACAACTATGAAAGCTTGAACAAAATTAAAAATCACATTTCTTACCTCTGTTTACAATATATCAATTAAAGTTATTTTGCAATTTAATTTCGTCCACGTTTGTAATATTGTAATATAAAGTTAAAATTATCTCTATTATTATGTTTAAGAGTTTTTAGGCACTTTTTGAACATTTGTAGGTCATCGATATCCTGCCTCTAATATGTAATGATTTATACCGATTTTACGATGCCCGTAGATATGTAATAATAACGTTTGACGCGCGTCTGATATATTTCAGTGTTGTAAGTCGACGCGCGTGCAGCACCTATCCTTGCACCCAACCGTTTTTATTGTGTTTATTTTCTACCGCGGGTTAGGCGAATACGTACACGAAGAAAACGGGACGGAAAAAATAAATACCGCCTACGTCTGGTGGTGCACGGTCGGGTGAGAAGAAAAAAATTTACGTGATTGACTGACGTGCGGCGGTCCGAGATTAATTTAAAGCCGTGACTGTTCGAAATAATAAATAATATAATTTATGTACGACTATATAGGTGTAGGTATACCTATTATACGGTATGGTATGTACCGCCGCGTGTCACCGAGTTTTCGGATAAATTTACACGCGGATTACACAGGTATAGAGTCGTATAGAGATAGGTATATACCACGGACGAGAGCTGCAGTGATATCATAGCAGCGAACCGGTGTGCCGCCGCCGCCAGAAACCGTTATTCGTTTTCCCATCGAAAATCTTAGGACCTTTACCCGTCGATATTATTCGTACATCATATTTTAATAATACGGCATATTAATAATGTGTATTATGCTCCGGGCGCACGCGCAGACCCATATATTATATTCCTACTCGTACAATACATTTATAGGTATAGGTAAGGTATATATATATATATTATACACGATAAATAGGAATAATAGGATATACCTCTACTTGTGTGTTTAAATAATATGCATATATATATATATATAGGTACGTGAGACTGTTGTGAGTGTACAATGACACGCCAGCCCCGTTGTGTGTTTATTCGACGGACGGCGCCCGAGACTAATGCGTTGCGTGGAAATCAGCTGCTACTGCTGCGAAAGATTTCGGCGCGAAGGGGTTGTCGAATCGATCTCGGTGATCGCTGTACGAATCTCCGTGTGAGTGTATTATCCCGTCCGTTTCGTGTTCGCCACACCCCCTCATCCAGCCGTATTTTAAATGATCGGGAGAAATATTTCGTTTAAACGTTTCGTCGCATACGCCACGACAGGAACCGTACACACGCACAAAACGATATAGTTAGGTATATCCGCGGTAGGTTATAAATGATTTTGTTGCATTGAATTTTAGGTAGTGGATACGCAATGATACCGCTTAAGCCCGTCCCTTCAACGTACGTTGTTCTCTGCACGATGGGCATCGAGAAGATCTAGTCCCCCGACGCCACCCTTCTACAATATATGATGCCTCTGCATGTTGATGCGGATGCTCATCAGGTCTGTATTGATCGATAGTAACATTATAAATAAAAGCTTTTGAAGCGTAAACAATAGCTTTTACATTAGGTACGTATTACCGTATCAGTGACTTCACTGATCTATTGACATAATATTATAGTACAACATAATATGGTGAAATCAATCGCAAATACACACTGTAGTAGCTATATACTAACTACAAGCTAATAACTCGAAATAAAACGAAATGGTAATATTTTTATGGTGCTATTAGCAGGAAACGCATCGGTCGGCAAAATTGGAAAGTAATAAAATATTCACGAAACGATTTTCAATCATTTCGGTGTTTTAATTTGCGTTTTAAAACTAAACACACGACTTGAATTAAAACTCGGTCAGTTACGATACATGCTGCTGATGCTGCATTATTATTCTAGTGCGTTTGCTTATATAACTTGCGTATTTATATTTTATACAGATCTGGCAGACATGACTTCTTTTCTTTAAGTTTATACACACACATATATATACTTACCACGCGAGCGTGTCGACCGCTCTGCAGCGGGGTCCCGTGAAATCGCAATGGCTCGATGCAATTATTATTATCGGAAACGTGTTCATAATATATTGTTGTGTTTAATCGGATAAATATATATAAAAAAAAAAAAAAATAGTGTATGTTTATTATATACGTGGAAAACGTGTACGCGAGGAGAGACGACTGTATTCGTATAGTACTTACACAACCACGCAAATTATTTTCAATATAACGACATGGCTTTAACATGTATAATATAATAATATGTATGGCATGATTGTACGTCTATAGTAAAAAGGTGAACGAAATGCGTAAAACCGATTAAAACTGTAAAAATGCAGTTTGATAAAATAAAAAGAAGTCAGTAAGTTGGCTATGTTTTTTCCGTAACTCCAAACACAAGAGCGGACTTAGCGGCGCGTCAAGAAAAACGTAACCACTAACCAGTAATAATATTAGTGTCGTTATAGTTTCAATGATATTAGTGTTATGTGAGCGTTTCGCCAACATAATATTATATAAAATACAATTTTAAATAATTAGTAGTTTAGTAAGTACCTACTTTAAAACACAAATTAATGTTTTGTTGAAAATTCAATGGTTTTAAACGATATAACGCGTGAAGAACTTTTAAATGTATCATTAAGTGGGTATATATTAAATTGTTTTTAACATTTTAAAATCAACTATATTATAAGTTAGTTATAGCACTACAATAAAGTTTTGTACAAAAACCATGTATCAACAAATAAATTTAAACAATATATAACAATTAGTCTGAAAACTTCCACATCTGTATCTTGTGTTCCAGTTGCACAACTCTTACGTCGGTTGTGTGTTTTTTTCACATGATGACTATTTATTAGATGTTGAAAAACGAGCCTGTAAAAAACTAAAAATCATAATATTAATATGTAACAAAAAAACCAAAATAAATGTGGAGTCGTAAACATATTAAACAATATGTATACAATAACGAGTAGCTCAATATCATCTTCTGTTCCAGTATTTTTATTTTGGAAATAATGATAAATAAAATCTCAATAAAATATAATCCTGAAGTAATATCTAGATCAACCAAATACATGTGTAATTAAATATTAATAATATTCGCATTATTTTGTAAAACAACTTAACCATGGGTGAGTGTAGTATGCCACCATACCAGTGATCTCACAAATCCTATAGGTACCTATGCTGGGGAAGACAACCATATAATACACAATACACCTGTGTTCGTGTTCGCTGCTCACTTATAAGTTATATAATAATATGACGCGTACAATATAATATATTATATTATCGTGGTGGTCCAGAGAACAACGATTTTATAGATTTCGCGAAGGTCCTGGACGAAAAAAGAATCGTCAAAAGCGATACCGATCGAAACGACTCGACCGATACTTTACCGCAGTATAATAATATTTCATGTGGGTCGACGGTCGTTAACTCAACGTGGCGAGTGCCCTCAGACTTTGAACTCTGCTCTCCAGTCTTCTAAAGCAATTATCGCAAAAACGCAAAATACTATACACCAAACCGACAATCCGATAAATGTTTAACACGTCGACCGTACGTGCAGAAACAGACGTTCTACTAATACATAGGTATCATACATTATTGCGGTTTGAAGTGTAGGTACTGCATTTAGTACAACACAAAACAAATGTTTGCGTATCAAACTGCAGTCCGGTGTAACACTGCTTAATTAAGATTTTGAATTTTTTTGAAATATTCCATGGACGTGAAAAACAATATTGAATCTTAAATATAAAAGTTCTTTAATATAAGCAGATACTTTTAGTGAATATTTAACATATAAAGAAAAAATCACGTAAATTTGTAGTTACCTATATGATTTTCGTTTAACTTATTACTACCTAACTCATAACACTTTTTAATGATAAAATTGTAACTGTCGTCTAATATCTTATTATACTTTCAGATGTTATGCTTAATATTTACTATCTATTTATAAATAACTTTCTATTTAATAAGATACATTTGATCAGACGTAAAATTAATGACTTAAATAATAAAAACATCCTAAAAAATTATTAAGATAGATATTAATAATTTTAGATTCTGACCAGCTGAGCAATAAATTAATTTATTTTTAATTGTTGTTTATTTTATTATTGGGTGTCTGTCTGTCATCACGTTTAAAAATACGTAAAAATACTTAGATTTTCAATTTCAATATCTTTTCTGGTAAGAAAGTGAATCTAATTGATACTTCAGGGGTAAATAAAAAATGTTCAGTATTTTCTTAATAGTTGGGGAAAATAAACAAAATTTGGTAAAAAAAAACGGGAATTTTTACATAAACATTTTTCTCTCAGTCAAAAATGTTGCAAATTTAATACAATTTCTACAAAATTCTGCATAAATTATTATTACAGCAATTTTTAAAATTTTAAAGGTTCATTATATGCACGATTTTTTTTATAAATTTTAAATCTGTTTTTAAAAAAATTCGTCAAAATTTGAAAATTTGCAAATAATTTTTTAGTTAAAAATTTATAAGATATTCATTTTTTATAGCTAAGACATGAAAATATAATACAAGATTCTTCATGAATAGTTAGCATTGAAACCCAAAAGTTTTAAAAATATTAAAACACAATGTTTTTTTTTATAGACATTTTATGTTCAAATGTTGACGATGTTAGATATTTAAACGAAGAAGAACGATTTTAGTTATTTTGTTGTAATTCAAAAATAACATTAGTGAGAACTTAAAAGTTTTACTTATAACATGTAGGTATATATTATTATGTTTATTTTAAATACACAATGCTATTTTCAAAACTATTAAATTAATTTTATGCTATTGACTATTTATACCATATTGAAACTAAAAAGTCCGTTCTACGGTAAATCAGTCCCATTCATAATATAAAAATATACTATCATAATTATTAAACAATAATATAATAAATGCAATATTTTAGGCAAAGATTAATTCAACTTGCACTATTACTAATAATAAAATAAATTACTATATTAGAAATATGAATATAGCCTAAAATATACTTAGTATAGGTACCTATAATATTATAACTTCTGCGCTTAGAATCTTTTTTCCGTATGCAATGATTTATTATTGAATTCAAATTTGACACATATTTTACAGTGGTTTACTAACCTGCTCTCCCCCTTTTCTTTATCATGTTATCAATAGTATAACTGCTATGTGTAACCAATACTATTATGTATATCATTTATATTATGTTTTGTACCTACACAAAGTCACAATATCCGTATACCTATGCATGGTAAGAATTAAAGCACGATTTGTATGCAAAGGTATATTTATTCTATTTGATTATATGATATGCTAAATAAGCACAACATTTGTTTCATCGCAAACAGATTGAAAATATAAATCTTTTTTATTGCATATTTTTGCATAATTCGATCTTTCGATGTTTTAAGGACTTGTTTTACAATCTTAACTGCATATTTAGGTGTCTTTTAGACATTTTCTATAAACTTCAAAAATAATAAATTATTGCCAACATCAAAAAAAATTATTGGTTTTGTATATAAAAAAAATATTTTTTTAATGATATTGAAATTAATGTACCTATATAATAGGTGTATACGGATTTCCCGGATATAACCCACTTTCATCTTGTTTATTGGGTACTATAGGTACGCACTAAAGCACCATTATTTGCTTTAATGTAATATAACAATATACAATATAAATATCATATTATAGCGAACAGCGTATACAGCGGATATCTCCCGGATTATTAGTTAAATAATAACAATTTTTTTTATACGTATAAAATATTTAGTACATACAGGGTGATTCCAAAGTACGCTTATGAGTGCACTTGCTTATTTTCTACAGTAAATTATTTATCGGATAATTTTTCTAAAAATGTTGACGCATCAGAATTATATAATATTCTTGCTTCTAAATTTGGCAATAGGTCAATTCACTGTAAAATTAAACTGAATAAAATTAATTATTCAGAATGTAATATTTGTTATGTTAGGTATGCGTTTGTAAAAAGGCGGGAGACAACGCATGTGACTATGGAGTCCTCTTAAAAGAAAAAATGGGGGTAAGCAAGCTCAATGAATCATCCTGTATGTATGTATGTATGTATAGCAAGGACATGAATTAAAATTATCTGAAAAATTTATAAAAAAAAAAAAAAAGTAGCGTCAAACAATTAAACTATATTATTATTGTTATTATCTGAAACATTTTTACCGTATAATCGTTTGACACGGCGAATCACCTCGACCCCTGACCAAACAATTAAAGTTAAAAATTGACAGTAAAAATATAGCCGAGATACGAGATAACTATATGAATACACGCGTTTTCGAAATTTTGATTCGATACCATAACTTTTGATGACACAATCTCGAGCGTGTTTTAAGTATAATTACATCATTACAATAATTGTCAGTTAATAATTAGGTAATCTATACTTGATTTAGAATTTATTACAGAATAAAAAAAACTAATAACCTCAAGAAGACTGAGGTGAAGAATTTAAAATCAAATACATTTTTATTTAATCTTTCTGCTTAATTAAGAATACAAACGCCTTATTTATGGAAGAATAATGTTTCACAAAAATATTAAACTTCTCGGATATTATATTTTCTAGTAAAAACTATAAAAACTGGTTTATAGGTTTGTATATAAAAAAAACATTAGAACGATTTGAAGGACCATTAATGATTCATAACCAAAATTATAATTCTTCGAGAACCATGTGTTCCGATAACAAGTGTCTGATGTGGACAATAAAAAATAAAGATGAGAAAGAGCGGTCTCTTCTGAATAATATTTCTACTCGACGTTCGTATATATTATTGGAAAAGATTATAAAAATATTACAATTTATTTAACGACCACTTTTTGATTGCAGATCCAACGGTTGGCATTCATTTTTTTCTATTCTAAAATTATATTATCATCATTATTGTTAGGTACTTATTCGATTTAGGAATATTTGTTTTTTATTTTCCATCGTAATAAAACATGATAGTATTATTATCTAATAACGGAATGACTAATAATATAAAATCATATCGTTGCGTCCAGCCCTTATCTGTACACAACTGAACTGGAACCCGACGTAAAACGCATTTGAAAACCGGCAATATATTATATACAAAGTATAATAATTATGCTGTTATACGCTGACATTTTGAACTCGACATAATATTATCATTATGGCCCACGTATAAAATATAATATTTTACTATTATAACTGTACATAAAATGTTATTAACCGTTGTAAAATATGTTTATTTCTGATGAATCTTATCATTCAGATTTGTGTCAATGTGCGTGTAGATGTATACCTACATATTGTGACAAAACCAAAGCATATTATTATTACAGAGTTAGCAGATAATATCGATATACCATATTATGGACCGCTGGAGAATATACCATTCCGGGACTTTAAGTCTTCGCAAACTGTCCCGCGAATTCAGAACCATAATCAATAATTAAACGAGCAGCACAAATTATTATTTCGGCATCGACCTCGGTGGTGCAGGAGTCTACTGCCTCTATATATATATATATATATCAACTATAATATATTATTATTATTATCATCATCATGTCGAGAGCGTACGAAAATTTTGGTGGTTTTCGGCAATGCCGTCCCAAAGGCCTTGAACGTCTACCGCGGGAATTCGTTTTTATAGAGGAATTCGGCTGCTGCAGGAGCAGTCGCTCGGTGTGTGCGTATAATAATTCAAACCGATTAACGATCGTCGTAAATTTTGCACCGGCGGCGGCGGGCACAGACGGAACGTTTTTGGGATATAGTGGAAGCATATAATATTATATATAGGCTACAGGTGTATAATTTATATTATATTTATGTAGGTACGCATAAATCTGAAATCGGTTTTAAAGTTTATTTTTTTTAGTTTTGATGAAATCTGCAAGAAACTATCCGAAAAACAATATAATGATTATTATTATTCCTATAGTCGTTCCCACGTCGTCTCATGTATAATAAATATATAGTAATGGCGTCATGCCACCTATTTCCGACGCGTGTTGATTCTGATGATCTTAATTTTAATTTAGACCTCCCTGAGAAAGGTGCCATCTGATGAATTTAAAATTTGATATAAAAATGTGTTCAAGTTTTAAAATAAGTTAAGAGGACGTTACATCGGCATTTGTTGTCTCCGTCTTACAAGTGCGTAACATAGCAAATATTGTACGCTCAGCAGAAGACGTTCAGCTCCGTTAGTTTAAAAATTAGAGTGAATTGACTTCTCACGCAATTTTAAGGTAAGATTATTATCCAGGCAATATCATTGGCTTTTTATTATATTTCAATTTTAGAGCGAGTTATGTGTATTTTAAAATATTGTAAATGTAGGCACATCTTAAAATACTCATAACTCGGTTTAAAATTAAAACATAATAAAAAGTCGATGAGATTACCTAGATAATAATCTTACCTTAAAATTTTGTAAGAAGTCAATCCACCCTAATTTTTAAACTAACGGAGCTAAACGCCTTCTGCTGAGCGTACAATATTTGTTATGTTATGCACTTGTAAGACGGAGACAACAAATGTCGATGTAACGTCCTCTTAAGGTAGATAACCAAACAATGCTGCATGTAACTAACACCAAATATTACAAAAGAGCTGTTTTAAATTTTCCATTTTCCTCCGTTATCAAAACAGTATTTTACTGGTTTAATTATAAAACTTACTACAGATTAATTAATTTAGTACCAACCTTAGTGTGCCTACCTACTTTAAGTTATTATATAGTACGTAAACGAATTAAAACATTTTTTTTCTATAATTAAAACGGTATATTATGATGAGAGGACTTTTTTTGTCTTCTGAGTGCAATCAATCAATATACAAGGTTTGTAAAAATTCACAACAAAATTAAAATAGCTTTACCTAAATGATAATTTACTGTAATGAGTAAAAATTGTAACTCATCGAAAATGGAACCACGTAGGTATTCATTACACATTTTTAAATTGTCGAAAATAGCGCAATATGAATATAACCTTATTGAGTTATATAATGTTCTATTATGATAAAATGATTTTATTTCCTGACAACGTTTTTCTACACTTAGCCAGCCGTCCGAGTGAACAGATTATTAAAATAGGTACAAGTTGCAGAATATTAATTCCTAATAGTGTTTTTTTTTTTAGTTTCTGGTCTGCAGTAGACTGAAGGTTGTCACCTACTCCAAACGGGTAATACGGTGGTTATATTATAATATATTGTAAATAATTATATATATATATATATATATATATATATTAACCAAAAAGTCGGCCCACGCATCAGACGCCGTAGCACAACACTATATGATGTATATATACTGGTTTGTTCGAGTCGAAAACCGATTTTTGAGGGGAAAAAAACACGTGTACCTATACGAGTCCCAGCTAGTCCCGCGATAATATTTGACGTGCGGTGACTGCAATACATACATATATAGGTATATATTATATGCAGCTCGCGTCGTACGTAATAATCCGGTTTTTCGGACAATAAATATACACCCGAAAAGTTGGACGCAGACACACAAAAAAGACCCAAAAAATATCAGACCAGTTTCGTGTTTTTTTTTTCTTCTCGGTTTTCGATTCCCGAAAAAATATTTCTTGTCTTTTGTCTCGTTCGGAGGTTTTCTTACGCAGTTCGTGCGGTTTTTTTCCCCCCTCGCAGACAGTTCGCGTCTCGGATGTCGGTAAACCGACAAAAATTTTGCCTCTACACGAAAATATCTGAAAAAAACTCGTTACTGTTTTGACGCTATACATGTATATATACATGAGTCCTGCAATGAACTGAAATTCTTACGTTTATTATTATTATTATTATATTTTTTTTTCTCGTGTTATAACCACGTCTGGACTCGACATTTTCAAACATTATTGTTGGTAAATAATATAACTCGCAATTTTTTTTTTTTTTTTTTTATTAACATTTTCGCCAACGAATTATTATTAAACGTGCACACAATCAAACGAATGGTATTTCGGCACGAGTTTTTCGGGATATGAGAAAGAAAGAAAAATTACACGCGACTATTCGAAACATGGAAGAATGCCCATTAAACACAGTGCACATGTCCGATATCCGTCAGGACAAAAACCTGCAGCAGTACGAAAAGCGTACGCCCAAAACCGTAAAAATCAATTACTTCACGCTGTATGTTCGCATATTATATACCTATAATATAATAATAATAATAATATAACACCGCCGCAGTGGCAGTCGGCGGCGGCGTTGCAGTTGAAATTCGAGTCCGAAAATGTGTGTGTGTGTGTGTGTGTGTGTGTGTGTGTGTGTGTGCGTGTGTGTTACTGTCGTAGCTGATAATCATAATATTATTATTACGACATTCGTTTGACGGAAGAACCAAATCGTAAAACAGTATAATATAATATCATATTATTATAATTATGTATTATACAATAAATATATTGTATTATAATATAAGAGAGAAAAGAAAACGGCGTTCGCACACGGGTAGAGTGTGATGTGCATGTTATTATTGTATAATATTATGTATGATATACAATACGTATTATGCACTTGCTGTATATCAGCTCTTTATTTTGTTGTTCACGAAAACGGCAATAGATCGACAAAAATGTATATTTGGCTTCGATGTGTGCAAAAATTGGCACTTGAGAGCCAACGATAAAATATAACCGTCTCTATAAAGTATATATATGGCGGGATCATAATTTAACGTTTCAAGTGTAAAATAAATATTTACAGACTATAATATAGAAAATGAATGTTATCGAAACTCATTTCCTTAGATGACGTTTTAAATGTCTGGTTCGGAGTAATAAACTATATGATCTTCAAATGAAAAGAGCGAAAATCCAATTTAGGAAACACATTTAAAATCGATAAAACATGTTTTACAGATTTTCTACAAAATATATAAAAACAAATTACAGAATTAAGTATAGCGTTCGTCCGCATAACTATAATAATGTATACACTATA
Organism: Sitobion miscanthi; assembly: GCA_008086715.1. Classification (NCBI taxonomy): domain Eukaryota; kingdom Metazoa; phylum Arthropoda; class Insecta; order Hemiptera; family Aphididae; genus Sitobion; species Sitobion miscanthi. The sequence goes on from CM017797.1 coordinate 23,144,263, forward strand.
GGTATATAATATGTATGTGATGTATAATTATATACTTCAAAATATTATAAGCAACGTTCAAATAATAATATAATAAAAATAATTAAATATTAGATAATGATGTACAAAACACGTAGAGTTGTAGAGTTACATATCATTGAAATATATACAGCCAATTAATGTTTTTGATTTCAGAATCAGCTATTACGGCCGTTTGCTTTAATTAATTTGGGTCCGTACACGTCGTGTTTTATCGTAAGTGGATGCGTGTAAATTGTAAAGTATTAACGCCGAACATCAGTACTCAAGAATTGGTAAATAATAAGTATACATCTATAATTATTATACATTCTTACCAACATTGTATTCACGATATATAACAAAGACGACGAGATTGAATTTTTAGAATTTTTTTTTTCATCACATTAATATTATAAAGAACATATTATACAAATAATATACGAATTGTCATAAATCATAATACAACAATATAGTATAGTGTCCATTAATTTTAATTATTCTCGACAGTTATAGCGATTTTACATTTAAAAAAAAAATAAAAATATTTCTAAGAATTTAGTTAGTTAACGATTGTAATTATTATGTTCTTATACAACGTTTTCATTTTATAGTAATTAGATTAGATTACAATGCATGACATTTCATTAAAAAAATTACAAGAAAAAGATAAATTATACGTTATATCGAATAAAATTAAAATTCCGAAAAAATAAACAAATTAAAATATATATTATTGCTATAAATTCGACTTATGAAGAATGTGTAACCAATTGTAATTGGCAATTGTATGCAATACTCATAATTCAAATATAATATGTGACACATTAAAACATTTGATCGATTTGTCATTTTAATTATCGAACGCAATACAATAATTACCATGTACCATGTATATTATATTATAATATGCAATTATATTGTAGAAGTACAATTTTACACACTTCTATTTCCAACTAGCTAAATAACCAATAAAATAATGTAGGTAATAGGTATGTATACCAGATACCTACATTATACATGGCACGGTTTCCCCAATTATTTTATATTTTAAATTACCTCTTTGATTTTCAGTAAAATTAAAATTTCAAAATTGTATTCGTAGACATAATTTCAATTTTCTACTTCAAAAATATTTAAACATAATATTTTTTATATACAGCGTGCCTCGCGAGGATTTACCCATTTCGATATCTCCTGAGATAATAAATAAATCATATAATATCTGTTTCTTTTTATTAGATTCACAGAAACAAGGATTACAAATATTACACAAAAATTATATTTTTATTTTTGAAATAATTGAAGATTGCCATTTTATATAGTTTATTTTTGAGAAATTTTGACTTTTCAACATTTTATTTTCATTATTCTCTGCACGATTTATAATAAATTTTTTTAGTTTATAGGTAAAACGGCAAAAAAAAACGGTTTTTGTCCGGGCGGCGAGTCCCCCTTTACGGATAATCTCACAGGACACCCTGTACCTATATACAAATAACGCATAAGTCTAAAAACGACGTTTTGAAGAATATCAAAGGCAAATGAGTAGGAATCGTTAAACAGTGATTGGTATTTTCATTTTTGGAATGATACAACTCCTCCAAGAACCCTTTAAAGTTTGGATTTTATGCGTGTATTATATGTAAACGTATTGATTCGTTTATTATAATATTATTATGATATTGATACAAATTTAACAAAGTTCTCGTTATAATATTATAATATCGTCCATATGGTATACCTGCCGTTCTGTTACGTACATACTGGAGGAACTCAACAAGACGACTACCAATTCAACAGTATAATTATAATAAGTATTATATTATATTTTATTTTATTCTCACAAAATGTTAAGCTGTTATAATTAGAACGAATAGTCGTGCCGATAATATTATTACTGTATATATTGTGACGGTTATTTTTGAAGAAAAAAAGACACACGTGTGCGTCTTTTCAGCGGGATTACGTGACTGACATTGATTTGCTTTACCGATGCAAGTATACAGTTTTTTCTTTCATTCAACATATTGCCAACTCGTTCGATAATCATGAGGTCGCACACAATATACTCAAGTGTATAGTATAGTGATTCGAAAAGCTCTTTTTCTCACAATGTCCTCGTGTATTTTTATAATAATCGACGATAATGATAATAGGTAAAAAAAAAATACACAATAAATATTAGTATCATACGGGAGACGTAACTATATCCACTGACTTACGGATGATGTTTTTTTTTTAAATCACACATTTCGTATTGGTTCGCTCGTTTTATGAAAATATACATGGCATGCGATTGTGCTCACGAAAAAGTACAAGTCGATAACACGTCTAATGAAACAACCATAATTTGAACGATTTAGTCGAAAGACTTTTGTTGGGTTTGCAGTCAATATTGTGAATATTGTTGGGATTGTTTTTTAAAAAAAAAAAAAAACATTCAATTCACCGGCAAGACAACTCGTCCGCACTATTATTATTTATTACGTAGGTAGGTTGTAAGGTACGACTTGAATAAGAAAAAAAAATAGTTAAATAATAAATGACGAAAAAAATACGTCTATGTACGGTGACGACCAAACTTGCACATAAATCAAAATATATTGCTGCATACACCTGTATAATAGTATAATATTATAACAATTAATCAGCATTACAGCCGACGTATTGGGAACGCGGCATTTTTGTCTTAATGCCTATCCGTGTAAAACCGATGAATGCCGTTACACTATACCTACGCAATAATATTAAGGGAGTGCTGATAATAATATTATACTGTGTCCCTCCATCTCACTGGAGACCTTTTATGAAATACTATATTATGTACTTCTAGGCGAGTGAAACTGCAGGTTTGGTTTGACGAAAATGTCGATGTGCGATGTGTGATGGTTAATATTTTCTCAATGTGTGGCGATAATAAAAAGATAGCCGAAGAATGTGCCCAACCATGCTTTTCACTACAGGAAAAATAGAATTTCTCAGTACGGTCATCGAGAAAGCCAACAAGACCCAGGAGACAATAAAACGTATTAATTGAAAACTTGACGTCCGATTTAGGAAAAATCACAACAAACTGTTTAGCAGACCGAATCGAAATTTTTTTTAGTTGAAATATTTTTTATTTTTTTTTTACGTGCATGTCGTAATTTTGTTAATTTAATAACAAAAACGTTTAAATATTATCATTGTTGTGTACGTCTGTCAAATAAATGTTTTCTAATCCAAAAATAATCAAACCTATATACTTGCAAAACACTATACGTGCCTGAATTTACTGTACAAAATGGGTTTTCATAATTGGATAAATAATATTTAATCATCGTACGAGCCAGTGCAGTAGCCAGGCGGGGGAGGGGGGCTAAGGGCACGTATGGGCATGCAATTTATATTTTATTCCCTATATATTTATTAATATATTATGGCAAGAATGTTAATAGTTTTTTTAAATAATGGGTGATTCATAATTCATAATAAAAAAAATTACCCTGTATATTAAAATTAATATTTTACGTCAAGTTTTAAATTTTTTTATATTTACAAAAATCTTAGACACGGTTAGGTCATTATTATAAACCTTTATCCAAATCAGTAGTTTCGATGGAATCAACAAATCCCAATATCTAATAGAGCTAATATATTATAAGCAGGTACCTATATCATATTATCATGTATTTCCTTCGAATTATCCCGAAGCAAGTATCGGTCTTGACGCCGAGGACTAACGGCGAACAAGGACTCGGACCTTTCATCTAAAACCGTAGTGACTGGTGGCCGTCACCCGATACTGAGACAACCACCAGAAATCGGAACAGGCTACAGTGTCGTCAGCGTTACAATAAACGGGCTAAAGCAACCACCAGATCGAAGGTCCTACCCTTCGCGTTGTCCAAAGTACGATCTGAAGCCTCCATGGTGACTTGGCTTGAAACCACGAACGGGTTTGGTGCTTCTATTCAAATTTCCGGGCAATATGGAAAATGTTAAGTAGTTATATTCATATTCCCGAAAAATTCTCAGTCAATGTATAGAATGCCCGGATGGTGGATTCCCATATTGGCCGTGAGGCTGTAACATACACGTCATAATATTACCAAAAGTTCTCTCATAATAATTATTATATCAAACATCAATAGTTATCATCGCCATGTAGGTACACGATAGTGATTAAAATATTCAATATTAGTGGTACCATTGTATGTATAGGTACTGTGTAGATACTATATTACTCTATGGACTATAGTAGTATATAATATAGTATACTATGACGTATAATCAATAGTAGTTCGTATTATACACATTTATACAGCAACGTTTTTATAAATATATTTTACGTCAGAGCTACAACCACTGTATAATTACTATAAGAAAATAAAAAACTACATCTCAATTTAGATCAAACGTCCAGTCGATAGATACTACTCGAATAAGTTTTCAAGCACTCGTTCTATTATGAAAACCGTAGGTATATAACACTAAAATTGTTTGAAATATAAAATCGATTGAGTGGCTCGCGTCAATAAAAATCACCCAAAACAGCCCATCGTCATATCGACGAATAATATATGATAGTTGGATTTGATAATAAGTACAAACGCTGTATTACACGACCTATGGTATATAATAATTAATAATATAAATATATACTACGCCGTCGAATGACGAACTGCAACGACGCTAACGCGTTTTCGGACGATATGCTTACTACCTAAAGAATAATGAAAAAAAACTATTTAATACAAAACTAGTGGTCGTGTAGTGCAGTGCGTTTGTGCGCTCAACAGAGAATAACATTGAATGTAAAAAACAAAACGGACATAATATTCGTCGTACAGTCTCCAGTTGGATACGAACCGTACTATGGGTTAACGTAGGTATTACTATAAGCAACTACTGGCGATTGTGTATAATATTATTATGTGTACGACGCGTCTCTTAAGGCCGCTGTACAATATACGTATTATATATATATATATTGCTCATCGGATTTACCATTTTATTGTTTTTATTTCGGTGGGATAATTTTATTCTCTCCACGCTCCACTAGTAAATCGTGTCGGTTCAAGAGGTTTCGTATACGTATATAATATTATATACATGTACTGGAAACGGAGAAACGCAAACATTTAAAACGAGACGGATATACGTTATATTTTATTATATTATTATTATTATTATTATTATGCGAGTGTGTGCAGTAACGGCGCATTAAAAAAAAAAAAAAAAAAAACGGAATGTCCCGAGCACTCGAACCCATTCCACTCAAAAACCCATTGATCGCGCGTCGTCGGGAATCGAACCTGTCCGTCAATGACTTACTGGGCACCGTGGATTCCGTGGGAATGCGCCACATTATTACACTGAACCCATTATAATAATTCGCTATCGTGTGTGTATAATATTATAGGTACCTATAATACACATTACTATATTACATACATTTTACACCGTAAGCCGCGCGGACGTAGCCGCAGCGCATTGTGACGATCCCATTTTATATATCTGCGGCAGCTTTCCTCCGTCGCCACTGCGGCTTACACACAATATTATCGACCGTCATCATCATTATTGTCTATATTATGTACAATGCGTATAGGTTTATAGCAACAGGTCTGTTTCTCGCGGCAACGGTTGTACCGAAAAGTCCATCGAGGGTCGCGACGACCGGTTTTCAAACGATTTGGACAAATTTTATATCAGAAAACAAACAAAAACGACATTAGACGACGTCCTGTCTTTACAATAGTTTCATAATATTATATTGTTATCGCTTTATCGTCGGAGTAAAAAGCTAAGGTTTTTAATTTTCGCAAATGTCTTGCATTTTTTTTATTTTGTTGTGTTTGACTCAGACGTGCAATGCATTTCTACCTCAAAAATCATGCGAAATTCGTGTTTGAATCGTAAAACCGAATAGACATCTAACCTATATAAGTTATAACAGATATGTAAACTCCAAAGAGTGTCCTTCCAGGTAATTGAGTTGAAAGTTTCATTTGTAGACATTGTGCGTGTGTTTACGTCAAAACAGTGAAATAAAATTAGCGAATACAAAAATATAGCAAAATTACGAACGACGAATAAGCAATACAATAATATTATTGTGCTTGATATTTATTAACACTTTTAAACGTTTGAACAGAGAGAAATATTTAATTTAGCATTTGAACTTGAGACCATTAAGAATAATATTATATTTTATTGATTATTCTATTCAACCCAGAAGGCAGACGGAAATTAATAACTAACCCATTTTAAGAGTTTAGTGCAGTATTACAGTTTAATTATTGTACAATACTGTTTGTTTATTATTTCTATATATGTATATTAAACATGTATATTTAACTAACGCTCGTTGGTTTCCACAAAGCCCATATAAAAAAAGAAAAAATGATTTTCAAATTAAAAAATCCGAAAATTGTTCCTTAAAAACCCCATCATACTGTATAGGTACCTATAATATATTATCATATTTTATTACAGTTACAATTTACAGCTACAAAATAGCTTTAAATCTGAATTCCTATTCAACCAATTTTATATACCTACGTGACGTATAAATAAATTCCGATTTTAGAAATATAATATTTCTTTATTGATCTGTACGAAGGAAAAAAAATCTTCGTTTAATTGTTACGAATTTAAGATAATTAATCCCACGTTCGTCTTATTTTATACTTATCAATGCGTCGTTACTCATTAATTAAATTTATGTAAATAGTATAATATTTACGTTGACTATTAAAATGCATCATTAATTGTATGACGCAATTTGTTATTTTCCATATTTCCTAATATCAAATCGTGTGAATCATATTATAATTTTAGAATAAAAATACTTTGTTTTAAATTTACAAAAACGTGTATAGTATATAATATAATATTATGTCTCATGGTCGTTTCACACGAAAAAAAACCGCACGACACATTAGATAGCTGAGAAATGGAAATGTAAATTTGTTAAAAAAAAATAGTTTTCTCAAAACCATTTAACTATAGTTATACTGCAGTTAGCCGAGTTATAAAGCTTTATTATAATATTAAAGGCTTTATAGTGTTCAGTACAGCTTTGTTAAGTTACTATTATATAATATGTTTTTATACAGTATTAAATATATACTGCCCTCTCCATTCGTAGCTGAGACTTCCAAAAATATTAAACGCCCTCTCACAAATAAATTCGAACAAAAAATATTTAATTTACGTTGGCCCTAGGAAAATTTATTTTAAGATTTCAGCCCCGCTGGTAGACATTTTAGATACCTACCTAAAATAAAATAGTACACCAACTTATTTAAATTTTCAGTAAAAATTAACTAATTAAGTGATTAACGATTACAAATATTGCAATAGGTAATATAATTATAATATATAATATGCTACTAAACTGTACTAGGCGTAACTATGATAACGTATATTTTTTTGATTATAGATGTATAAAATATGATTGGGGGACCGGGACGGAGTGGCTGAGTGGACTAAGGCGTCTGTTGCGATGCTCGCCGTCGTAATATTTTTATAAAGAGTCAAATGGCTTTATAGAAAAATCCTTATATATACCTAATATAAAGAACACTATCATTGACATCAATATTAGAAAAATCCGGATACAATTAATATAATACTAAAATGCGATCCATGTGTAGTATGTACACATGTGTTTTTATGTAAATTGCATGAAGAATGATCACTGTTATTGTAAAATCAGTCTTGTGTATATTAATAAAATATGAATTAACCATATACAATTTTAATAAGTAATTCAATTAAAAATGGACGTACCCGGACATATGCCATTGTATAATATAATAATATGATGATTTCGCACTTCCGGCCAGCACGCACAATGGCACAGTTTTTGATAGTAGAATGAACTTGCGATATTATTTACTTTATTACTTATAAGTTATAAGTTATAGTTATCATATACACAAGGTGATACGTACGTATTTTAAGTGTCTACACAAGTCTGATAGTCTGAACTCTTTTAAAAATATATTCTTTTCCATAATTTGATGTCATTATATTTAAAAATAACATTTTACCAACTGTTATCATCATTATTTACTGAGATTTCTACATTTTGAAAGATTACATTCTTACATTTTTCATTTAATATTTCAAAGTAAAATATTTCGACTTTCAAATGATTAATTTTATTAATATTAGTTATAACTTGTAACTTATAAGTTATAAGTTATAAGTGTTATAACTTATAAAAGGTATTCAAAATAATAACAATAAAAAAGTATAAAAATATTTTTTGCAATGACATCGAACATCGAAACAAAAAAAATTTAAAAAGTTGAGAGAGTGTGTGAGCCCACCATTACACCTCCGGGGAAGTAAAACTTCTTTTATAAGTAATTGGGCCCGTGAAATTATAAGTGAATTAGGGAGAGAATGAGAAAAATCAATACAATAAAAAAATATGTAATTTACTATAGACATTTTCTTTTATATAAGTAAACAAACAAACGTGTTGTTTCATTTTTCGTCATGATTCTCTTCCACCCACACCTCAAGAAAGAAGTTTTACTTCAAAAAAATTTTTTAAACAATAAATATAGACACTTAAATGAATCACATTGTATATATATATATATGTCGAACACTTGACGTACAATCGACGAAATACTTTTCACGTGTTGTATTAATGACTGCTCTTATGATATAGCTGGTAATACAAATATATAATAGGTTAGTTATTCGTGTAATCGCGGTGTGTTGTATAGATACACTAAATTAGTAAATTTACTAAAAACATAATTTCTTTGTTTCTGAATCTCATCGATGAGCATTAGCATAATGTTAACTATTACACGTATAATACTACAATATAAAAGTTAATATTTTAAAATTATTATATATTGCTCCAATCCAAATGCTGTCTAAACAAATTATAATATACATAATATTATTACATATTATTATGAAAATGACATAAAATATTGTTATGTACATAATACCTATATTGGTGTAAAATTCAAACATTTTATGTGTACGATATCGTTTCCGTGACCGACGGCGTGTCTATACGCCCGAAAAACAAAGTTTAAAACAACTATTAAACGTCAAAAAATCGTACACGGATATTATTAAATTATATAATATTATGCAATTTATGCAATTCCATGGCTTCCGAACCACCGACGTAGTTCTTACCCCTTCGACTGAATCGCATCCGCCGCCGTAAAAATTTAAAACCCAAACATCGGAGTACCTATCGGACAAACGTCAAGTAGGTAGTATATATTGCCAATAGTGTTACTATTAAGTATAGCGATTATTATTGTAATACTAAAATGTAATACAAGTTAACCTGTTATAGCTTACCTACAGTGGCGTAGCTCCCTGCTGAATTATCCCGGGCATCATACAAACTTATAAATGTATAATTCTCAACATTAAAAAATGGAAATATCCTCCCTACGCGTGACACATCCATCTAACTTACTCTTACTTCATCAGCATAAAATTGGCACCAACTTGTGCCATATGTACTTAAAGAAAACCTTTCAATCAAACACATAATAAGTACGTATAGTGATCAATTACCCTAAATACACTGAAGTCTTCAATAATCTATCTTCATTATACAACGAGCACTCAATGAAAAAAAAAACATCAAAGCAATCTCACATTTTTCAGAAAATAAACTTGATACAAACGTCGTAAAATCTGTAAAAAAAAATGTCATTAGATTTAAGATAGGTATCAGAATTATACCTATAATATGTAATTAACCAATTTGTCCAGATTGAACACATGGTCTCAAATTGTGGCTATGTGCCAAAATCTCCAATATGAAAATAATACATTCATTTCAAATAATACCCTAAGAAAATTAACAAATTCTCCGACTATATATTATTTAACCAGACCCTTAACGATGATTTGTACTTAAAAACTATTCAGAAAAATTCGTATGCAATACATAAATTACACATTTGTAGGTGTGTATGTATAATATCGCTTGTGAAGCAACCGTATGACATTTATAGACAGAAATGACGATGAACACACGCACACACACACATGCGATGTGAAACATTTTGAATATCGCATGAACCGTAAACCACAAATGAACGAGTATATTTTTTATAGTATGTGGTGGACAAATAATATATAATATATTCATACAAAATGTAATCATCATTGAATGATATGTCAGGAGTTCCGTCAATAGACTGTAATAGTATAATCTCCACAAAAGAGAAATATTGACATTTTTTTCTAAACATTTGTTTATCCAAAACATAATATTATGCTTACTGTGCATAATTTTTGTATAAAGTATATTTTTTTTTTCAAACCCAAAATATGATAATATGTGCTAATTATACAAACAATAATTGTAGATATCGGAATATCAAAAAATATGTCATAAAACCGTGTGAGGTGTACACAACCACAAAAATAAATCAAAAAATTCAACGGAAATATTAATAAATCATTTATACTATAGAAATTTACGCTCACTTTTACTGTACCTAGTTCTTTGTATATACAAAAGAAATATAATTACAAAACAAAACACATCCGTAACAAAATGTTATACTTTAATTGCCGGTTTGATGAAATACATTTATTATTGACTTGACAACAGACTAAATAGAATAAACTAAAAGTAATAAAAATCGGGAATGCTCAGCCACCTTGTTTGTGTCATCGTCGTCACTTTTCCGTTTTTGATATTATTATTCATTTATAACAACTATAGGTACACCGTGAACTCTGGAGAGCGACCGTACATCTAGGCGTATTTATTACAACGCGTGATAAGTGGCGATCGTGAACACTGAACGCTTCGGGCATAATGGACGCGATATCATATATTATTAAATGTTATTTATATAATTATTACATTATAACAGTTCGAGATTTCTAGAAAACGATTTCATAGTTTTTTTTTCTCTCTCGATCGTGCGATTCTCCTTCTTTACGTAACGTTCGCCGCGGATTAGTATATTATTAAAAAATAAATAGACGACGTGTGGACCGGAAGAGGACCGCGAAAACCAAAGAAAACAATTAATACCTACGATTTGCAAAACAGAATATTATTATAACACGACGTGCTGACGACTACGGTTTTCAACTATACCTATGTATTAATATCACAGAGATTTATCGGCTCGGTTGGAAAGTCGCGAATTGACTATCGCGACGGGGCGCCGTCGTTTTATATATCATTATTGTAATATACTGTACGGATGGCGATTTCCGGTGGTCGCTTGTTATTCGCTCCACATATACACTCTGCATTTAATCGATCGATATGATATATTATTATTATATTTCAAAACCGCGGAAAAAAACACACCACGGAACTATACAGCAACAGTAATAGTAATGTTATCATCCCCCGCTGCGATCGTTTCAGAAATATTGTTTTCTGAGAGCTTTTCGCCCGCCCGGCTCCCGGGTTACATAAAAATATTATAATACTATCGGGTTGAACATATCGCGCGCACGCGCACTCGGTCACCTACAATAATAATAATAATAATAGTAGTAGTGCTATCATGTTATACACGAAGGCGATTCGGCGAAATCGCCGGCATTTTTAGCACAACAGAATAGACGATCGTAAATCGCTTTATCGTTTTATCAAAACCGCATTAAGTGCTTCTCCCTTATCCAAAGTATTTTTCTCAAACGTTCCTAGCAAACGGGTTTTCACATTACCACCACATAAGTGTAATACGCTGCAGCCTGCTGTTTGACCGTACAGACGATTTTGTGTTACTGATTATTATTACCACGCGTGTGTGTACTTTTTATAAACGATTTTTCGTCCACCGCGCGCTGCACCTAATCATAATATTATATTATCTGAAACAAAAAAAAAAAAAACACTCGAGTCTTCATATTTTCATTCGGGAGATTATAATAATATATATGTGTGAACATTAGTTTTAAAATACTATTGACCTTCCCGAGTTCTACGGAGTATAATATTATGTTTCTGTTATTCTGTAAATTACCTACAAACGTGTAAACATAATAATATATAGATAACTGCATAACAAGAATATGTGCGTAACCATCATAGACACACACACACACACACAGTCGTACACAAATCACATAATCGTTTCAGTTTTTAAATTTTACTACAATATCGTTTCGATTCAAATCAAAACCGAATGGCGGCGGCGCGGCGTAATATATTATATCTATATAGGTACATTATTTTGGCCAACAGTTTGTATAAACATTTCCCATAAAAAATGGAAAATGCTTATGGCCAGCCATTATTCCTACGGCTAACACATTTATGCGCATTATATCGACGACATGGTGATAAAAAACAATATAATATAATAATATTTAAATGTATATAATAATATTAGCTACGAAATGGTAATTTTTCAAATCGAGTTTATTTAATTTTACTTGGTTTGTTAATCTCACGTTTGGTGGGATATATATAATGTTATCATACATAAAAAATAATAATAACTACCTAATACGCGAGTATTTTATGTTATGGTCATATACATTTTAATTAATAGTCGCAACGGTGTATATTTATAGACAAGTCGTGCGTGTAATAATTCGATACAAAATCATACGTCCGTATTGATATGGCGTAACTGCATATTTAAAATATTCAATAATCTGCTTCCATAAAATATATAAGAGGAAATTTGTATCGTAAAAAAAATAATAATAAATAAACAACTATAGCGGGTTCCTCAGAGATGCTAAAAAAAAAAAAAATAATAATAACGGCCGCCGGTATTAGGATGGTTAGATCCGTAGAACTTTTGACGAAACCGCCAAAGTCGATTTTATGAGAAAATAATAACATAACTTATGACCGCTTTACATATTATTACAATATAGGTAGGTACTATACGGTCGCACTATCACAATCTTAATCTATACACCATTTATATTAACATATTACAGCGTATATATCGTACACACAATACTTAGGGTTTGTGTTGGGTATTACGACGTAAAAAGTCACGTCATCTCCAATTCGCGTGAACGTTATTACGACTTATTATACTGTATTATTATAATTTGCAAAAAAAACGCTGTTTTGATCGTGTTTGGATCGTTTCTCTACTTAAAACACCTGCAAAATACCTGTTTTAATTTTTTTTTTTATTATAAGGTAGGTATCACTATATCAACTATGTAATTGAATTTAATCTCGCCGGCGAAACTACTACCACCCACCTCAATATATATAGGACCTACGATCATAGAAGTAAATAGGAAACTTGACCTGACCTTGAATTTGATTAAATTTAGTCATCAAAATTATTTTGATGACTGACTTTTGTAATTTTACGAATTTACTATTACGATAACACAATATAATATTTATACTAGTATTCTGACATCGGTTAAATTGCGTGGACAGAACACAGAAGGCTGATGACAAGATGAAATGGAGAAGTATTTGTTCAACTTTATCGTTGGAGCCTAGAAACTTTCGGCCTCAAATCCTACAAATGTTCGTACTTACCTTATTTACTCCAATGACTAGTTATCTATAGTATCCACTTAGGTACTCGTCGTTTGTTTCAGGCGTTCGATTGATCACGCATTAAACGTTTTACACGGATACTACGATTAGTTTTTCTCGCAGAGACCCAGAAAATATCTACGCCGCGCATCTGAATTATTATAATTTATAATATTACCTTTTTAAGTAAGCAATCCATTATTACGTATATAAGATAATATTTAACTACAAACACGGTCATATTTTATAATATAATATATATTATTATCGTCGTATGAGACTAAAATGTAGTGTAAATGTGTAATATAAATATACACACTGCGAAGAAGACGTCACAGTATGTACGTTAAAATTAATAATAATATTACGGTATTTAACGGTGGGTACCTATGCCCGCGCAGACAACCAAGACCGCTATGTGGGGTGGTGGAGGTCGCGGAGGTGTCTTGTTCCGCGATAAATAATGAGTTGTGACCGCCGCCGAATAATATATTATTATAAATATAATAATACTGCGGCGTGTGCGTCGTCGGAAGCTCGCACAGGCGCATTAGATGTGTCTAAACGTCCTATGGACAATTAACAGTACGATTATAAAAATATTATGTTGTACTATCGGTAAAATATATCTATTCGACGCGGTTACGCACGAGCTGTGTGCCCGCGTAGGTATATACCACGCGTGGTACCTATTCACACGACGCCGGCCAATCGCACGTATTATTATGCTGGGAAACGTTTTCAGACGGACCTCACCGGACACGAAATGCGTACCTATAACCGCACACATAATATAGTAATGAGTATTTATTTTATACCTCTTCGCAACCGGTTCGGAGCATTCGTCTAAACATAAATATATATTATAGGGATTGGTACTCGTAATGAAGTTATGACACTTTAATTACCGACCGGGACATCGCGAGTCTAGATGGGAGACCTTCGGTAAAGGTATATAATATTACTATATACACCTATAACATACATACATAATATGAATTTCGTATATAATATATTATAGTATAGCAGTGGTGTACCTCCTAATCATCATAATATCGTGGTTCAAGGGCACCGCGTACCGCGATTTCACGGTCCCGATGTCGGATTTGTCGATATCACAACCATGTTTACCCCGTCCGGTCACAAATCACTCGTGTAGCTGTAAGTTATAATATTCAAATATTGTTTAATATTATGATTATGTTATAATAATTTATAATAATAGTATACTAGTATAAAGGTGTTTGTTTTAAACGCCAACTCCTGTGACATGTCCGTAATATACACGTCATATACACGCAAATTTACCTATATTATTCACAGTTTACCTATTTACGTTCCAGAATTTCGTCTGTAAGTTTTCACACGATTTGATGACATTCTTATCAAATAGATATTCAAAACGAAGGATCTGTCTCACATTTCACCCTGTAAATATTCCACTGTGATGTTATACATAATATGGTTACATAAGGCGATTCTGGTATCAATTGACAATTGGTCAGCATATGTTTTGTATTTTGCAGGTATAGGTAACTCGTATAAGTGCATATGGCGTAATTACACCAACACTGCAATTTTTCACGTTTTGCTCATCTTACATTATAATATTATATAATTATAATACTATACATATAATTCGTTTTAAGAGTAGTACCCTATAAGCATTATACATTCAAAATACAGTTATCGCCTATCGGTGATAATTTGAACGTGCATGATTTTTAAAAAACGTCTATATGACGCAAATATCGAGATGACTGTGCGATATTATTTTTTGTCCCACTCGTAGAATTTCTAAGTTATCGTTTTTTCTTTAAAAAATTATATTATATATATTTCTATGTATATGTGACTCGACACTATTTTGAGATGCGACATTGTACTAAATCGTATAATGTGCAGTGCTCTAAAATTGTTCCAGACGACCAGACATTTTCCAAATTTAGAAACTTTGACAATATTGTAAAATATAGTAATAAGCTAATAAATTATTATTATTATAGCAAATTAGCTATTTTATAATTAATTTTAATAATAAATATAAATAATTTCTACCTAATTAAACTATTATTTTTACTTCCTTAATTTTTAAACAGAAATATTGAAATATGTTTATTCATTGCATATAATATGTAACACAACATCAAATAAGTACCTAGGTAATCACATTGATTATAAATAGTATTTATATACTCAGTGGCAATATGTATGTATCATTTTTTTTTTAATCGACTGAAATTTAAAATAATAAAATATTCTTATTTTAGATTCTGAGAGGCGCGGAACAATGAAGGTATTGATTTTACAGGGAGGTGGTCAAAAATAAAAAAATCCCAGTGGTTTTCAAAAGCGCCGGGAAAAACAAAAAAATTCGGGAAATTTGTAATGATATTAGGTACTATACCCATCTATATTTAAATTTAATTTTCATGTGTTGCATATTTTCATAAATTTGACTGTAGGTATAATATTATATTATGACATATTTCAGTACTTTTAGAGCATATAAAACGTGCGCTTATTGACACACGTTTGAAGTCAATAATAACTTCAATAAGTATATTTTAATATAAATTATTGTTCATCTAACGCGTTTTAACGTCAAAATAATTTTATCGTGTAAAATACCATTGCATATTATATATTTATATGTATTAGCATTGAGTATAATATTATATTGTCGTCGTCCCGAACATTCAATCGACATACATTCATTATACAATATACGATTTATATTTGTTATGCAACATGTATACATTGATCAGTAACGACAAATTATGCCAACAATTATTATCGTCATGCAGTTCTCCTCATCAATTCGGTTTGTTATGAAGTATAGTAATGTTTAATATTACACGTGTATACTACAATAGCGTATAACGCACAAATTTATCGTAAACAACCGAGTACATCATACTCTTCACGACAAGTGGTTCTTTTTTTTTTAAATATTTTTTACACGATTCATTGTTTTTGTGGTAATACGAGTGTAATGGTGAGGGGTGGGTGGAGGAGGTCAAGCAATATCCATCGGAGATATTTACATCACGCGTCGACGAAACTGCAGCACAATCATTATTATTCCGGAAATGTAATATTTCGTGTCCACGATGAATAATAACGTAGGCACCTATAATAATTTGAACTATGATAGGGGTGTTATAGGTTAAGAGCATACACACGGATCGCACAATATTTGTTTAAATAAGTGTGGGGGTAGATGATGGAGGGTCATAAGTAGGTCGTGTGGTGAAATTAAGATTCACCTATTTTTTACTACAAGACATAGGTAGGTATAATTGGTATTTAAACGCTTGAGCTGTGTCTGTTATACCATATGATAATATTATGTATATATTTTTATATAAGATACCACCCGCTACTGGGTTACACGGCGTTCGTTTTCGGTGTTTTTTTTTTTTTTTATATGTAGCGCCGAGTGCACACACACACAACGTTATATTATACCAAAAGCTAATTTCCCATCAGTGTTCGTCTTGATACGTTGTTATTATTATTTTAACACGCACGCACACGAAGACTATAGACGTCATCGCTCTTCGCGTCGGAAGACGACCTGCTCCGGCCCGTGACGGGGCGTTTAGAATGAAATAGAAGTGATGACAGCACACACACACAGGTACCCGCGAGCGCTAGCGCAAAAGACAGGAGATACGGAATTATATGATTTCGAAACGAGATAGGTTTTAAACACTCACAATATTATGTGGACCAGTGTGCAGACGATATATTATATACGGCGATTTCTTAAGCATACTCACCCTATTTTATTGCTTAAATCATACATACATTCAAATTCTGATTATTGGAAATTTTAAATACACACGGATACCATAATTTCGAATACTTGAGATTTTTTGTACCGCTTAATGATGATGCTGTGACAATGCAAACTTCTGTTTTTCAAACAAGAACCTCCCTTATTGGCTTTTAATTATTCAGCGTATTTTTCTTTTTGAGAATTTTGATTACCTAACCTAACCCTATAGGGGGGTTTTTTCTTGTTAACCAGCTGGTATCCGCTTGTCCTCGTTACACTATCATACGATGTTGATAAATAATGTTTTTTTAAGACAAAAATATTTTTGAACTACGAACAAACTTAGAACGGTAGATACGTCCTAAAAAACACAAAGTAAAATCGTGCGACTCTTCGCGACACTGTATTTACGATCCGATTCTGACACTGCAGCACCCGATCGATAAAAAAAAGTCATTCTATATAATATAGTGAGATACTATTATTATATCATGTAACTGCGTGCATCTGTGCGCGAATTTGCGTGCGCCGGTCGATATAGTTTAATTTATTATTAATATTATATCATCATTATTTATATACAAAGGCGAGCGCGTATGATGTTTATACTTTATACACACACACATAACGTTATATTATTATACAGGTATCGAGGGCAATACGAATAAATTAACGAGCGCGCGACGTCGTTTAAAATTCTGCCGAACACGAAATCCGATCTCTGCGACGATGCCGGGCAATAACCGTACGGGTAATGGAGATAAATCGGTGGAAAAAAAATAAAAAATAAAACATTATCACTTATCATAACGTTTTATAACGTATATATTATACTATATATTATTATTATTATTATTATTATTATAATATTATGGTCGTGTGTTTTCCGTCTTTTTAATGCATCCGCCGCGGCGCGAGGCGAACGCCGCCTGAACGTTGACCGCATACACACGCGCACACGCACACACACACACGCACACACACACACACACACACACCACACACACACACACACACACACACCACACACCACACACACCACACACACGCATTTATGTACACTGCAGGCGTATACCAAGAATGTGTCCCCAAGTCCGGTAGCCTACAACCTGTCACCCGCGCGCGCATATACACCTATATTGTTTAATATTTATTATCTTGTTCCAAGTTTGACCGGTGTGCGCATACACGCGTTTTACACACGCACACAGCGCCGGTCGGAACCTGTACGATCGTCGTGTGAGATGTACAACTGCACGGTCGACGGGTGGGGGAGAAGGACTTTTCGGATGAATGAAATTTCCATATACGAGTACGCGTATATAATATTATTATGATAATATATATACCTATATAATGCGTGTGTTCGTGCGTGTGTGTGTGTGTATGCTCAACATGAATGGGGAAAAGCTATATATATACCGGCGAACGTCGTATTATTATAATATAGGCATTGCAGTGTGTTAAAACAAAAATATTTGCGTGCGCGCACGTCATATTATAACGATATGATAATATTATCATCGACCTAATGTAGTTAAACCATTAAAACAATAATTTGCGATGTGTGTAGTAGCTTTATGACCGTGACGACGATTTGATACAGCGACGTTTCGTCCAGAGAGCGGGTGCACAGTAGAGAAACGTTATATTGTCGGGCCGTCCGAAGGAAATCTGAGCGTACGAGTGTTTTCCTTTAGACTTGATTGCTCATGTGATTCCGATTATAATATAATATTACAAATTACAATATTTTATAATAGTTTCAGTACAACACTTGACGGGCGCATAATCATTTCGCGCCAGGCGTCTATAATATAGTCTAGATTATGTATCCATCCGTCCATGCTTTAGCAACGCCAAACGAGACAACAATTATTGCATGATCTATTTTTCGGATACATTTTTTAGGTAATACGTTAGAACTTTAGAATAAAAAATGTATTAAAATGGATATTATTACCTATAAGCCCGCATTGGTTGGGCAGTATCTACGATACGAGTATGAAGTATACAAGTACTTTAAGTACGTCATAATATTTAGTATTTTATAATTGTATTTGTATATAATAATAACAATAAGATAAAATAAAATAAAGCAATTAAAAACATGTATCTTACAGTACTCAATGTGGCCGTACTTGTGAGATAGGTGAGGTATAACCTATATAGTCCACAGTAAACATCAACGCGTATCTTGGATAGATAGTATCTAGGATCTAGATACTCGCGTTCATTGTTGAATTTTGGTGTTTCTTACGCCCTAAATTTTTATTTTTATAAAATCTCAAAATAATTCAATAATAGCACTGTGGTTATAGATTACACTACGGAGCCTATATAATAATATAATATCTTATCGATCCACTATACGATGGTTCGCCACCGATAATAACAACAATAAAACATTACGTGTGCCGCATGCCGAGTGGCTACAGCTGCACATCGCATAATATGTAATAGTCGGCCCAAGCAGTGTATACTTACGTACTTACTACTTACTACTTACTTATTATAATATATACGCAGCGCGCGTTATCGACACGACGACGTGTGCGGCGGCGACGACACGCGTTTATTGCAAATCCGTCACGCGACGGATTTTCGTATCGATTTTCTGTCTCATTCTCATTCTCTCTCTCTCCCTCTCTCCCTCTCTCACACACTCTCTCACTCTCTCCATTTTCCCGTCCGTCGCATCGTGTATCGGATAATAATACGAATACGCGTACCGTGCGACTAGGGTATATTTGTACTCGGGCATATATATAGAGGTGCGCCGCAACGATGTATTTTTTTATACATATTACAATAATAATATTCTGATCGACGCACGACCCGCGCTCGTCGCGACCGTCTTGCTGCAGTCCTGAAAGTTTTTCACTAATTAAACACACGACGTTTGCGGGCACACAAGCATATAGTATCACGTGTAGGTGCCCACAGGGGGCGCGGGTGATAAGGTAATGAGGTCCGGCGAGCACGAGCGAAATCGCGGCGGTGGTGGTCGTGGCGGACGGATATTATACGATTCGTTTTTCATTCCCCTCTGTCCACCAAAAGCCCCTCCCTCCCTCCCTCCCCGTGTGCACAATATAAGAGTTTCGTGTATATATATAATGTATATAATGAGCGCACGTACATTACCGCAGCGGATATATTATACGCGCACACGCGTTCTCAATTCCGTATAATAAACGGTCATTTTCTTAATTAAACTCAATATAATATATATTATATATATATGTGTGTGTGTGTGTGTGTGTAAGTGTATAATGAAACGTGCGATGGGGTCGTTGATCCGAAACCATTGCTGGAGCTTCACGGGTGTATATATCAACGAATGCTACTGCTGCTGTACATAATATACTTATATGTATTATATTATATACGTATGCATTATATTGTGGTCGGATTTGTTGCCGTTTTCGATCCGATCTTCTGTTATACATCATTTTTATGTATACATATATCTGTTTGTGTGTGTGAGTGCGCGCGTGCGCATTATTCCACTATAATACAGGCATAGGTCCTAAAAACGAAATCGAATATTGCCTGTGAGAACGTATAATATATTGTGCGCGTGTGTGTGTGTGTGTGTGTGTGTGTGTGTGTTTAGAGAAATAAGCGTTTCAAAACTCCGATTAATATATTATATCGTTACAGCCGACCCACCCAAACTGACGCCTGAAATAAGAACGGACAATTTGTTAGAGATTGAATTTGTACGTATATACGCGTGTACGAGCAATTAATCAAAATATGAAACTTGATTATTTCGAATCGAGAGACAAGGATGAAGAAAAAACACGGTGGTATGGTAATGATCGTCCGAGATCCAATAAAAACGTATATAATAATAATATGTGGTGTATTAAAACGAAATCGTGTGTACACCGTCGCTCTGCAGTCCGTTCTGAAATATATAATATGTAAAAATAAAAAAAAATGCGTGATTAATAAATGACGTCAATGATGGCATTAATAATAATAATAATAACGAAAACAGCACGGGTTTTAAATACGTTGTGCAATAGGTGTACGTCTAGTATGGGTATATTATAATGTACGAGATTTTACTGTATAATTATCACTAAATCGAGTATTTAAAATTAGGAAGTCGTTAAAGTCTTGGGAATCGTACGCGTTTGCATAAATATAGCAGCTGGTGTAATGACATGAAATACAACTATATACAAGAATAATTAAATTGCACCGTGCCAAACGCATAATAGTCGGTTTATAAGTACGTTTAGTGAAACGAATTATAATTGCGTTTGCCGAGCAGAACAAATGAGCCGTTCTCGTTATTGTTCCTGCCGATGGTAAGTGTATTACGCTGTTATATCGTCGCGCGCAGACGAGACTCGTTTTTCCGAAACACTGGAAACATATTATATAAACGTAATATTATAACAAATCGCGACGGTGTGTTTACACAGACGTGACACAATCGATTATAAATCTTTGGACGGCGCGCGGTTTTGAATATCAATGACGTGCCTACATTATATACGTGACTGATGTAATATTAGACAGTCGAAATATTATAATAATATTGTAATGTAATTTATCATGATTTCGGTCGTATAGCGCGACGATACGATGGCCAGCGTTCCAACGCGTATCGTTGTCTCGCGCGTCACGACGATATTTTCCGAAAAAAAAGTAGGGAAATCGGCAGTCATAAATAACCGATAAGCATAATATGATGATGATATGTGAACGACGACGATATCGATGTAATCGATGCGTTTATCGGGCGATAGTGGCGGTCCGCCGTCACAGAACTATACCTGTACAATGGTTCGCGATGGACGCACGCGATCGAGTGGAATATTTCCATATTTTTCAAAGATTCGAGCACGCAACGATATTTAAGGATTTTCGCTTGATACCGATGGTAAAATGTCCGACGGTTGTTTTAGATCCGAACTGGCCCTTGTGGTGGTCGCATCGTCTGCAGCGCACGTCCGCGATCGCATAATAATATAATATTGTTTTCGTGGTGCAGTGGTAACTATACAATTTAAATGTTGTCTGTACACCAACGGGAAGCGTCATGAATCAGTCGATCAGGCATAATATTTTAATATATCATAATATTGTGTACATATTATAGGTACCTACCCAAAGGTACAGATATGTACGATCCAGGCTGCGACTGATCGGGCCGCCCCGGAATGTGTCCGCAGTATATATTATTATTTTACTGTGTATTTATGGAAGAATGACAACCGATCGTTTGAGCTGCAGCTGGTTCGGTTGAGTATTAAAAAATGTAAAATTATAAAAATATATACCTAATATACATGCTACACTTGTATCGTAATCCGAGATTATAGTAGTTGTTCGGGGAGGTACACTTTTCATCTTGCAGACACCTTGACTGCCTCCCCCTTTGATTAGTAATAATAATATTATGTGTAATACTTTCCGCGCACAAAAACTGGTGACGGGACGGGCTGTTATATTATGCCAACACATCGCTCTATACTCGTATGTTACAGGGCGACAGTGGCGTATTTAGGTTTTTGTCTTGGGGGGGGGGGGGGTGGTATGATTTTATCCACGCTCTTAAAGTTAGAGGCGTTGAGTTAGACTCTGAAAACTTTTGCACATTATATACAGCCTATGGGGGGGGGGGGCCTGATAAATACGCCACTGCAGGGTGACCCATCGCGTTTGCCAGTCTTTCTGCGTTAGTATTACATAATACATGGAGTGTGTGTTGTATAGTGACGGATAATATTGTGTTTAACCTAACGGTCCTGACGCGATTACCGCCGGTCGTTAACCGCCCGCTTAGGGTCGCGACACACTACAGCGGTTTTGACGCGCGTCGAAAACGCGAGATGGAAATAACATCGCGTCATCGTCAAGTCGCCGGCCGCGGTGCGTCGTTGCGATATGGCTTATTATTTTATTAACATGCACGAGGTGTACGCGGCTCTAATGGGATTTCGTTTTGTCTGCGATACAATATTATATTATAAGATCATTACGGTGTGTATGTGTAGCGAGAGAGCTCATTGTTTTCGACCGAAATTCATATCGGCCGCGGCGCGGCAGCGTGCGATGTGTGCAGCGCGCGCGTGTAGGTTATACGATAATAATATAATATTAAGGCCGCAGACGTTTCTGCAGCGAAGACCGTCCTGCACTGCAGTGCTCGTTTGTAGAAGAGTTCATGACCAGACAGTGTGTGTGAAACAAAAAAAATCACATGTAGACAGACGTATTAAAAACGCTATTATATAGACGGGCGCGCTTATGACGGTATAAAAAGCTATTTCAACGAATCGACCATACGGCTCGATATACCCAAATAGAGTATCTATATGCGTATAGACTATCTATATATTATAACTAACTCCGCGGGTCCATCTATAATACGACGTATGCCTAACCTGCGCACGTTAGATTTCATACACTCGCGCGGTGCCTACGACGCGTGATTCCACGAACGCGGCCGAGTGCGCGTATAGGAAAGGAAAAAAAATTAAAAAGGGCACACGGCGACGACGACGACGACGATCGACGATCGACGACGACTGCGACGACTATATATGCGACGACGATCATTAATCACCCGAGTGAATTCACATGGCGTGGCGTATATTATTTTATACGCGGTACGTACACGTTTTGTTATTATATTCGACGACGAGGTGTATTATAAAATGGTATACAGGTATCCGCCGCCGCCGCCGCCGCGTTGTGAGTGGCATTCTGACAAGCCTCGGACGAGATAAGTATCTATCCGCGCGGGCACAATATTATTATTATTATTATATTATTATATCCGTGTGCGGCGCGCGCGTTATCCGCGACCGTTGATTGGTCGACGTCAGGTGTCGGAATGCGGCCGCTGGGTGTGTGACATATTGGCCCCGCGCGGATATCGTAATGCCGCGCCGCAGCCCTATCGTCACCCGCCGCCGCCGCGGAGTAACGGGCCGGCGGGCGGGTCGTCGTTGCGCGGCGGTCGGACGGCGTGGCGGGGTGGAACGCGTCAGCGGGGCGTCCGCGGGGAGGTGCGGCGGTGGCCCCCCCGCAACGGGGTTTTAGGGGAAAACGCCGAGCTCGATTGATGATCGTCGTCCGTCCGTCCGTCCGACGCATTTACATAATTGAAGTGGTTTCCTGCGCGCTCATCGATCGACGTATCGATCAAATCTGCGATCAAATTATATACATGTGTATAAACACTAAGACTTACGTAGGTATATAACATACCATATACCTACGTCGTTATTATTATTATATATTATACCGTTTCTCTGCCGGGCGTAAATTATTGTTAATATTATAATATTGATGCGTTTTCAGCACGCGTGACAATTAGGTATGATTACATACAATATCGGATTGCATTCGATTGAGTTTTCTGCTGCAGACGATTTCGTGTTCCGATGGGAATACATAAATCCAGTACGGAATAATAGGTCACGTTGTACATGTGTGTGTGTGTGTGTGTGGACTTTGAATGGGAAGGATCGGTCGCTGCAGATAAGACCGACGATACTATTGTGTTTTTGAGTTGTTTTTTTTTTTTCATGTTAATGTTCAAAAGTCTGAAGAAAATAATAACTTAGGCCTGGCAATAACAAAACGATCCATTACACTCGCTCACTCGGTTTGTGTGCGTGTATATATATACATATACATGTAATAAATATGTATATAAATGTGTCTTATATATTATAGTATATAGGAGAAGACGACTGAAAATACATGGTAGTTGTTGTCGAGTTGTGTTTTACTTAAAGAGTAATAAAATAATGTATTACCATAAACAATATTTATGAACAAGAAACGACCATTACGCCGTCATAAAACTTCACGATTTTTCCGGCGTGACAATATTCTGGCGTTGTGTGTGCTTCAACCCAATTGGGGGGCGACCGGAAATTTCGAAACGAGAACGGATGTTAGCGCGGTGCAGTTTATTTTCATTACAAATGTACGTAATGTATATGTATATAATATGTATAACCGTTTTCTCATCTTTTTCTCAAGACGTTTTTATCGGATAAAAAGATAAAATATGCATATAATATTATTCTCCGTAATAATACAGTTTTACGTTAACCAAAATAATAATATGATAATAACACTTGAGTTTAAGTATAAAAAAAAACCAAACTATAGGTTGAATTAAAAACGAATACCATTACACATTCTCGTTTGAGTTTTTAATTAATTTTCTTTTATATATATATTATATATCTTACACTAAAAATCACCAGATGTATTATATTGGTGGTGGCTTTTATGCCACGTGCATAATGCAATATTGACAAAAAAAGAATACGAGTTCACGCGGTAGTAAGTACATTTTTTTCGTTATTAAAGTATTAGGTGTATTTTTTTGTCAAATTGCAAATAACCTTTCTTTGATTTTGATTTTTTTCGCCATGATCTGCAGATATCTCATTAACGATTAGGCTCTATCACTGTCTAACAATGTCAAATAATAAAACGGAAAAAAATAATGATCCTCTCTTTGGTTGGTTTGGTACTTATATAATATGTTTAAGTTATTTGCCGCTGCGAAAAAAAATTGAATGAGCCATTATCAGAGTTCATTTCATTTAAACCGGTTACCGCGTTTATTTGAAATTAACTTTAATTTGTCTACATGCCATCCAGAAACACTCGTTCGTATATTAAGCATTTAATATTTTGGGTGTGTATTTTTTGATAAAAAATAGATAATCCCAATGATTTTTGGTAGGTTAAGTACAGCGTAAAAAAAATAAAAATTATCGCTGATCTCAATGTCAACCAGTTTAAGAACATTTGATTGTATAATAATGTATCTACAATGTAAAATATATAACATATATACAATATTAAATGCATAGAATGGGATATACAATACTATATACCTACCAACCTATAAGTTAAAATGAATTTGAATGAATAATTATTATTTTTCGCCATCCATTTTAAACCGATTATAACACTGATTACATCCACGTGTGATAATTATTTACATCCGCGCAGAGAAAACGTATATCATACAAATTATTAACAGTAATGACGTAATAAGAGATTGGAATCATTTCGCGGACTTGAAATAATAATAATTATCAACTCTGTGCGCGTGGTTAACATTGGTCATACTTCAATAGAAAAATATTTGTATAATAAATTCCCATTTATTTATAAATGATCAATATTAGGTGTATATGAAAAAATAATCAGGGCATTTCTATAAAGTGATATTATTATGTATTATGTATCGGTTTCAATGAAAATATAATTTACAACAATTATGAAAAAATGAATATTCCATACTATTATACGTACCTATATAAGGTACCTATTATTCGATTCAAGACCCCGCATTAGAGTACAATAGCTTTGATCAACTGTGCTGATTTGCTCTTAAATACGGCAATCTATATTTTATTACTTAACAAGTCATCCATTGTTCAAGACCTATTTCCTTCGGGCATTTAACAAATCCATATTATTTATTTTTTTGAATTCCGTTTCACTGTAGGCTAAACGTGAAAGTTCAGTTTGAGATACATTAAAACCATATATTATTATTAAAGTATTATCCTTCCGATATGATATTAATTTTATTTTGCGTCTCATAATAATATACATTTTATATGTATACCTACATCAAAGTATAGGTCGAAAAAATATTGTGCACATTATTAGCCGACCATTCGAATAAATCTAAATCTAATTGAATTCATAGGAAATAATAATTATTTAGATTTTTTTAAATTAAATAACAATTATTACCTACTGATTTCCGGTAAATATACGATAACAGCCCGAGAGTAATAACTAATAAGTAATAACAGTCCGAGAATAAGTATATGCTTATAAACATTTTATGTTTTGCAAAAGCTTAAGTGCATCCGAAAACGTATTAATAATATCGTATATAAATAACTATCAGTAATTGAATGAAAAATGATTTTTTTACGATTTTAAAATAATAGTACCATACAAATAACATCTAGAAATAATATATTCGTATCTCTCCTAATATCTATATTATATAACATATTATATTAAGACGATTTTAGTACACGAAATAATACAATATGTATTTGATATATTTACAATATATTCTATATTTATAATGTAGCTAAATAATATGTATTATTTGCTTGTAAATAAATGAAAATATTCTTAACACGTACGTAAATTGCCATATAATTTAATGTTATAAATAACACTTAAACTTGAAACGATATTTGATTTTTCTGTATCAATTTGAACACTGTAATTATAATAGTCAGACACAAGCACGTCGCACTGCATATTATATTCAATACTAATGCATTAGCGTATAAAACGCACTGAACACAAAGAAAATGTTCAACTGATAGACAAATGTTTGATTCGTTAGCTATTTTTCACTTTTATTGCACTTTTATAATAATGTAACCTATTGAAATGGTTTATAATGTTTATATAATATATTATTACCGTCGATAAATCAGAAAAATGTATACAAGATCGTCTTCGGAATTCGGGAGAGTTTATTTTACGACTATTCTGACCTTTTTACCCGGGAGAGTTCGACGTAGAAAGAATTATTATTGTGTCGCTAAACCACGGGAGCTCACTACCTCACAATTCCACAGCCATCGTCGTCCATCACCATCACGCGTTTAAGGGTGTCCCACTATCGTATGATGAGTAGAAATAATACGTTTGCCCACCCTCGTGCCGCTTTCTATATAATATAACTTTGCCTTTTGTTTGGCATACCTATATATTATAATGGCGAACGGCTAATACGTACACGTGTCGGTAATTTACTGATTCGGCTGACTTTGGCCTATACCAATTTATAAATACTGCAAACCTATATAAAATTATATTATGATAATGCTATAATATAATATATAATCGGTATTGATTTCCGAAAACAAATATAATTTAAATTAGAAGTTTCCATATCACTCGTTAGTTGATAATATTATACACATAATAATATATTATTTGTTGCTAATTAACAGTTTGAATTTATAATATATCATAAAAAAAATGTACACTATAGTTATAGGTATTATTTATATATATTATAGAACAAACACATCGCATTTAAAAACATACCTATTTAAATTTAATATTTGTTTTATCTAATAATTATAACTTTTTTATTATACTCGTGTCTCTCAATCAGTAAAAAAAAAAAATTATACTACCTAGCTATTACTACCTTATTCAGAAATTACGTCTAAAATATTATTAATAAACTGATAATAACTGGTGCAGTAGTTCAAGTAAATAATAATATGGTACACGTAAAAAAAAATATGATGATCAATGTATAATATTATAATATAGGTACTGTCGTCCATCACGTTACACTATTTTCTCAAAAAAATTCTTCGTGTGAGAAAAATATTTATTTAAAATATCACGTTGTAATAATAAAAAAACAAAAGTTCGTTGAAATTATTGTAAGTTATAACTTATAAAATGTAATAAACAGTGTTACAAGTATAGTAGGTTAACAGCGATTTGTTTTCTCATCGAACCCTGCAAAAAAATAACAATATGTAAACTGCTGTGAATGTTTCAATATATAGTTGTAATATCGTATGGATGGTAAGTAATGTCGTGATATAGGACATATATTTGTTATATATATAGCATAGTACTACTCACACAGTATCACGACAACGTGTAGGTACATTTTTTAACCCGAAGGTGCAGTTTATTTGCATAATTTGTCGAAAGTACAGGTATTTGAGCGTGATACTTGTAATATTATATTATACAGCTCTATATACGTAATGCTGAATACGTCTTATTGGTCGATACCGTACAATAGCAGCTAATATAATAGATTGTGTACCTATACAATGCATATTTTAACGTAACGGTTTTGGTATGTTTAATAAATTTATCGTTTCAACAAAGTTTTGACGTTTTGGACTTTCTCGCGGCGTCGCAGCGGGAAAACCGCTATACGTTTGCTACCGATTCGATAAAGTTCAATAGGTACGGTAGATGAGGTAAATACGCCACCGTGCCGGTTTGTACGGGAAACGCAATATATATTTTCATTTACAACTAAAACGATTAAAAATCTATAGCACAATGGATTGGCATGACTATTGCGAGGTATTATTGTACTATGGGTACACATATTATTATAATATATATATATCGGTATACAATGCAGCCGTGTACACCGTATAGGTACAATACGACAATGAGGACGACATTATTATAATAATTTCCATTTTATAATAATTATAATAATTGTATAAACTACGTGAGCATGTTTAAACTGTTCAAGATAGAGAAAAAAAAATTATGTTAAAATCCCATTCAAATAGTATATTCAAATAACATAAACATAATTTTATTTAATGGCTTCGATAAATAACCGTCTTATCGCGATGATAAGAATCGAAAACGGCCAATCGAATTAAATATTATAGTAATATGCATTATATTGCACTCGCGATGTAGATGTAATCACAATTTATTTTAGATGCGTTAAATACTTAAATTGTATACAAATGTTATATACTTCAACCTCGTACAAGACCATTTATGCCCAATCCGAAATATGCGTGGGACATCTCTCGGTGAAACGCTAATTTTTTTAATGTCCCACCATCCACCTATACCAGCAAGCCCGAACAAAAGCAACCATCTCATCAAAAGCAGCATTCGATCCCGGACAAGAATCAAGAATAATAAATTCCCTCGAGCTAACCGATCTCGCAACAATCATAATATTATAGAACAACGCACCAAAGATATTTACATTACAACAATAATAATTATTCTATTATATAAGAGCTCAGATTTTTATCCAATTGCATATTATTTTTCTTTTCACATTTTTGGGATTTTTAGCAGTAATTGAGCAATTATTTATCTCGACGGATTGTAATAGTTTGAAGCTAATGGCGAATTTTTTTTTGCATATTTTATGGTAATTGCATATTTCTGCATATTTTGACAAAGGTACCTAGTGCATATGAAAGCGAAAATTAAAAACAAAAATGTATAAAATAATATTTTGTCAAGCATAGAATGTAATGGTACATTTTGTAGGTACTACCTAAGTGACTATTCATTTTAATAATATTAAATTGTAAATTATTTTTTGTTTATTTAGCAGATAGGTACGATAGGTACCTATAATTAGGTATAGGTTATTTAATTTGTTCTAAATTATTTTTGAGTCATACATTTATTAACCATTAAAATGTAATTTTTTTACCAAATTACTCGATTTAAAGTTTTTTTTCTCACATATTCGTTGCATATTATTTTCACGATTTTGACTGCATATTATATGGAATATTTTGACACTTTTTAGTAGATAATAATCCGGGCTCTAATTTAATTATTATGCTGAAATGTTCATAACTTGTGATAAACTTTAAAGTTTAAAGTATCGTAGACTAATGAACACTGAATTTGAAGCCTTAATCTAAAAACAATAAAAATTATACATATATATATATATCATAATTATAGTGATCTATATTATATTATACTATAAATATCATGTACTTCCCCAAGTTAGAAGGTATCCACACTGGTGGACCTCCCTCCTCACGTCATTTCATGTCATGTACCTTATATTAGCTATCCAATTTACTTACTGTATAGTATATAAATATAACAGATTATAAATACTCTATTTTTATCTAATGAAAAAAAAAAACATGTAAAAAATAAATAAATATTATATAAATAATATTACGGTACATCGTATATTCGACTATCAGAAACTAAACGAGTGCAGCGATGCTCACGCCATCATCATTATGGTAATAATATATTATTATTTATTATGATCGACAATAGTGTTATCTCCACGCGTGTCCACAAGAACTATAGGTACTTACTCGTGTACTCGTGACGCATGACATGTCATTATTATTATTATTTAGGATCACGCGCACCTATTATCGTATTATTAAGTCGCTGCAATCCCGCGACCGCTGTGTTTTTCGGCGAAACCGAAACATATTTTGCTCATCATCGTCTGTGACGTATTATAGCGCCGTCAGAGTGAACGGATTAAAATCAACCACGGATCGTACAATAATTGTATGCTTTACATTAAACTATTAGCTGTTATAAACGTTATAATATACACTACGCCATACGCCAGACACGGGCATTGCATGATAAGTATTTTGCGACTGCCCAACGTTCGTCCATCGAATCCCAAAATCGTGGTGTACATACTTATTGCATTCACCGTACGAATTGTTAAGATATTAATATGACGAATCCATAGAAACGTTTTCAGATATAGCGGAACTGTCTGCCAGTGATTGTATGACAACTTCTTTAATGATTACTTATTTTTAAATATTCTCCGAAACCATATTTCCCCTTGATGTTTTTGATGTAATTAAATGATAAAATCAATAATATCTGCATGTAACGCTTTGATTGTATTGTCAAAGAATAAATGTGTTGAAGGCCCTATCTAAAAAACAAATATTATGCTTTAAGTATAGGTATTATAATAACGTGTTTAAATCTTTTCAAAAATTATAATATGAAAAAAATACTTAAATCGGAGATAATATCAATTTGATAGCATTGACCCAATTTCCTGGAGTCCTTTAAAATCTAACCTTTGGACCACGGTTGAAATTTTTAAGAATCCACAAAAAGATTAGATTATCATTCGATCGTTGGCCATGTATGATTATTATGATTATACTGATAAGCCATAATATGACTAAATAATATGAAGAGTATAAACATTGTGTCCACTAATGTATACCTATACTGTGGCTGACTGTGGCGAAGCATGCATATAAATAATAATAATAATACCACGAATGCATTTTGAGCGACAGTAAACTGCATACAGCACTCGCGCGCAGGTTTCGGGATGGCCAAGGGCCAGTATCACCATCTGCGGTTCAATTTAACGGACTCCTAACCAGCCGAATTCGGTCGGTAAGAAAATCACTTATCAGTCGGTTAAGCGTAATCGAAGTGTAATCAATGATTGTAATACCGGCCCTAAAAGTGTGGCCGTTATGGGTATTGATGTATAATATAAACTATTGCAGACTCTGCGTTGAACGTGAAGCGTTTGCATAACGGTCGAACAGATTTCCGGTCGGATGACGGACCGTACACCACCGCGAGTGGAAATAAAAATATAAAAAAAAATAACAGAAATAAAAAAAAAAAAGGCGCACGTGGTAGACCGTGGCGGCACGCGTTTCCTCGCGGGACTTGGGTCGGCGGGGCTCGTGTGTGCGTGTGTGTGCGTGTGTGCGTCGGGGCGCTCCTACACGGGGCGACCGGAGACGATGTCGACCATAGACGACGACGGCGACCGCGACTGTTCCGCTGCCACCGTCTGCACCACCTGTTGCGATCGCTCGTGTGTTGGGCAGACGGTGACGTCACCGTCTGGGCCGTCGCGTGGCCTTGACCCCGAGAGATGAACACACACATATATATACACGCACACACACGAACGCATAATCTGGACCCTACCCCCGACA
This sequence comes from Sitobion miscanthi, assembly GCA_008086715.1. NCBI lineage: Eukaryota > Metazoa > Arthropoda > Insecta > Hemiptera > Aphididae > Sitobion > Sitobion miscanthi. The sequence continues at coordinate 23,177,033 of CM017797.1, forward strand.
CCCACTACCCACCCCGTGGTATATATATTATATTTTATTTACCGGCCGGACGGGGCGGCGCCGCAGACGAGACACACACAACAACCGCCGTCGACCGCGGCTGCTGACCGCGCGAACGGTACATAAAGTAATATAACACATAATATTATACAATGAAAACAAAAGCATACTGGTGTGTTTTAAACAATTATCTAAAAAAAATATATTTTTATTATTTTATCGATAGGTATATCGAATTATTCCAAACAGGCAAACGTCCGAAGCAACCCACCCTTGATCGCCACGGCACGCAGCTACAATGCTACATGATTATATTATTATTATTATTATTTATTATTATCTATCTGTTGTAATGGTATTGGCACATTTGAGGGGTTGATGAGTGAATTGCTCCTCATTCTTTAAGACTTGAGGTGTTAGCTTTTTGTTTTTTATAGTTATGTTTAATAATTGTGGATATAAATACAATTGTCAAATTAGCATTAAATAAAATAAAAAATAATTATAGCTGATTTTGATAAAAACGTAATGGAAAAATCCGTATCAAGAGTTGTACCAACAATTTTTGATTTCCCTTCTCCTCGCTTCCTTCCAATAGTCTAGCTTCATTTACGCCATAAAAGGATCAATTAAATTGTTTATTATGATAAATGAATAAAAATATAAACATCTAGCAGAGTATTTACGTGCATAATCCTTAGGAATATGTTTTTGATATAGTATACGTCTTGATATATTATCGAACAGGCATTAATGTTTACGACCCTGAGAGGTATTAAAGCTTAATTATTGTACAAAATTCGAGACTATCCCCGGGTTTGGTTACAAAAATGAATTCTTTTAATCGTTGTATAAATAAGATAGGTTCATCGACAAAACTCGCTCAAGTAGCTGCAGTATACGACATAAAGATATTGCTACTAAAAAATCTTAAAACAATACACTTTTTTTTAAGAAAATACGTATTAACCTAACATTATAAGACTATCAAAAATGTATTACCTGACTACTATTTGTAAATTGCGGTAATAACATTAAGTCGTTTCTAAGTCATTATCTAGTTTAATTAGGATCAAATACACCTTTTAAGCCGTGGGAATGTTGTAATAATTATATTGCTATATAGTTAATATTATTATTATCATGTGTGTGTTACGATTTTTATATAATATATAATATTTAAAAACTGCGCTGCTTGCATTGCGTCAATAATGATAATCGATGTTGAGATTTTTAAGACATTTCCCTTATACTTTATTGTTGTACCACCATTACGCCTGCAGGTATGATATCAGCTACTATAATTTATGTATTGTTTCCTGTAATGCGATAAAATGTGCACTTGAAATATGTGAAAAATGGTAGATATGGTGAATTAGTAATTAGATAATGTTTACTGTTTTATATTATTGGTATTTATTCGTCTTCAGTTGAAATTGCCTGCATTGACTAGTAATTTATTTTTTAAAAACAATTTTCATTTCCATTACGGAAATCGTTGGAGGAGAATTGTTTTTTCTTCCACGGTATAGGGCCTATACTATACAAATGCACAATAATAAATTGTCATCATCATCTGATTGTATAAGCGATATTAATATAATGAATACATTGCCGCTGCACAAAAAAATATTTCAACGTTAAATCTAAATGTATACAGCAACAGCAGTTATCTTTATTCACGTATATTGTCCTTTATACTACGGCGTATTTCTTCTGTAACATTGTACACTCGTCTCGTGAATTAAAAATGGGTAAAGTTCATCTACGGACGGAGTGAATAGATGGACAGGAAAAAGCTGTGTATTAGACATATAAAATAAAATATTATTTGTATATACAAACTGCATATTATGCATAACAATATTATGAGGCCGACCATACCTATTATAATGGACTAGACTATATAGCCCATACTCTGAACATGCTATTACATAGAACATATAAGTATTTATGAACAAAAAAAAGCTGTATAGTAAGCAAAAGACAATTGTCTCATAAATACTATAAGGAATATATTAATCTATATCTATTAATAAAAAATATACTGCGTATTATACCGTCCAAAGCACATTAATTCAGCGACAATTTATATTTTATAATCGATTTAATGACGGGCAAAAACATAGTAACAATAATAAAAGTAATTTATATAATATTGTTTATTGTAACTATCATTATTTTCATAGGCCAACACATAACACGACGGTAATATAATATTTTGGATATGTTATACAAGTAACCTCAGCCATTATTATTATTGGAAAATCATCTTTCCCTGAAATTATATAAGTCGAGTTCCGTTAACACAGAAGTAAGAATATTATTTCATTGCTATAAAATGAACATAATATATATATATATGTGGTTTAATATTAGATACTTAAAACTATATAGTTATAATAAGTTATAACTTGTAACTATTGCGCAAGAGATTTGGATTTAAAATGCACTAAAATTCTAACATAATCCCACTAGATACTGACATATGATTTTATTGAATCACTGAAAAGTTTATCGTCAGAGTTTTCAAAAATGTTTAAAAGCCATAATAAAATGCTATAAATTTAATAACACAATCCGACCATTAATATAGTATGAACTATGAAGATGTAATATTATCATCGATCATAGACTAAAGAAATTATTACTTGACTTTGCAGACAAATAAATTGGAAACTCGTTTAACGATTTAGAAAAATCACAATTATTCAACACAAAACAAAAACATTTATGTGACTGTTTACTTTTTATGTTGGAAAAATAATAATGATTGAGTTATAGGACACCATCATATAATGGGTTTTAATAAAATCATATATTTTTAAAGTTATATTATATTTTTTATTGTTTAAAAGTTTCAATTTGTATTCATTGCGAATAAAGAATTATTGATTTATATGAAATATTTATTTTGTTTCGTTAACACTTTTTAGTGGTAATATTTTGTTCAAAATTGTTTTTATTATTGCAGTAGCTAAAAACTCTCAGAAGATAAAATCTTCATTACCAACTTTAATAATGTATCCATGAAAACTTAATTTAAGGCAACATTTTAAATTTACTTAGTTTGTCTTTCGGGTAATTCAATGTTATTGTATTGAAATAATAGTTAGTTTCAGTTACTATTGTAATACTTTTACTGGTAGTTTTAATTTTTAATTAGCTACAATTTTTTACATGTTCATAAAAATATTACAATAATTTCTTTAATATTACTATACCATTAAAAAAAAATCATTATTTTTTCATCAAATATGTTTTGTACGAATAATAATGTGCCCTGAAATGCTATTAGGACCTAAGTAATATACGCACTAACGTATAATATATTATTATTTCATACATTTCCGTAGGTTAAACCTATATAATAAGTAACTATAAATTATAATACATGATTTTAATTTCATGAAATCTGTTATTCATTGACTACAAACTTAGTATAAAATAAATAAAATAATTATTACTTATTTATCAGAAAGCCAAAATGTATTAAATAGTTATACAAACATATTACATGGTATAAATTTAGGTAGTCATATTATAATTAAAATTTTTTTAGGCATATTTGTTTTTTTATATTAATATTACTATTGTTATTAATAACCTAAAAGATATTACCTTTTTTTCTGACTTCAGAGGAGATACACTAAAACTTTATGTTTTTACGTTAGATCGATGCCACAATAACTGCATTAAGTTTAGCAATATTACCAGTGACTATAGTCCATAACACTAAGTAAGTAGGTATACCATAAAAAATAATATAATATATTAATAATTTATAGGTTTAAGGGAATTGGAATCAGGGATTTTCTGTATTTGTCTAACACACGTGAAACATAGGAATTTAGACGTGTTTTCATTTCAACTTACCGATTGATCTAGTGAAGCGATAAGAATTCTAAAAACAGATTTGAATTAGTCATCAAGTCAACTTAAGATCAAATATTCCAGATTTTTAATTTTTGATTTTAACTTCTCCAAAAGTTTAAATATACAGTTTCCTTTTTAGTACGAATCTTTTTAAGATTTAGGCAGATAAAATAAAAAATGTGGCAAAGTCAACCAAAAGTAGACATGACAATAAATTCAAATCTGATTTTAGAACACCAATCTCTTCACTAGATCAATCGGTGCGTTGGAACGAAAACACGTCTAAATGCACATGTTCCACGGGTGTTCAACAAATACAAAAAATCACCGTTTCCAATCCCCTTAAGCCGGGCTCACAGTTATATCGTCTGTCGTGTCGTGCAGTACTCGTGTGGCTTTTATCATATTCTGATTAGGTATGGTAGGTAACCGTGATATAATTCATTAATTATAATCCACCAGGAAATTTCCAATCTTGTGTCGAGCTCAACTTTTCGACACCGAATGACAGACAACAATACGCACGTTTCCCCAGTAACCCCTTCCCCTCTATGATCTTTTGAATTTTTATGACCTCAAATCTAAGTACACATAGCGTTCCTAGCATTTTGGCAATTCTTCAACCCCCCTCCAAGCATAAACGATAGCGTCAGGGTATTTTTTTCGATCCCATAATTTTCAGTACTCGATTCATTAGAATTTGTACGCTTCTTTGCAAAAATGATAGTTAAGTAAGAAAATAATTATTCGTTTTGAGTTTCACGCTCCTTATTATGATAAATAATAATCAATATCTAACGAGATCTAAGTCTAACGAATTATCCTGATTTCAAAGCCAGACTTCAATTCACACACCATCCTTGTCACTTCCGTATAATAATATGGTTATTATGGTTTAACGAATTTGCTGATAACGTTTCAGCATTTCAAATTAATTCTTTAAAGTTAAATTATGTTTATTGCATGTGTCAATCCGAATACTATTGTATAGTAATTGAATGTTTTAATATATTATAAATTATAATATGGCACGTATTGCCTGATATTTTTTTTTGTGCCGAATTTCATAAAATGCCTAAGCATTTTAGCATTATGTCGGTATATTTGTTAACATAAATCGGCTGGAACGTATATACATAATTATTTTTTGTTTGACTATTATAATGTTGATTTCAAGCAAGTTCAGCCTCGTACACTTTCTCAGATGTACAATTATGTGTATATAGTTATTGCAAAGGTTATGTAAAACTATTGTTCCATTGTTATATTGAATCGAAAACGCATTATTTCTTCTCCGAGAACTACATATTTAATAGCTGCAGTTTCTAAAATATGATATGCATATAATACCGATGTCCGATATAATAACTTTTCAGTGCTTACAACACCATACAGAGCAGCGTTGTCGTAATATTATGATATGCACGAAGGCTATAGAATATATATAATGTAAGAATCATATTATTATTGGGATCAATAAATATAGGTTTATGTTATAATATTATGTATTACGCAATCACAAATCAACACCAGAAAAATTGAATTCATCTTAGTTTTTCACCTGCTCTTTTTCTAAACAAACGCGTCACCGCGATGAAATAATGTACAAAATGTCGTGTCATTTATAAGTGTAATATATAATAGTTTAGGTACTCGTATACAAAACGGTACAGAACAGTTATAACTGCAGCGTGTGTGTGTTTGTTCAGTGGTGGTAAACTTGGGCGAATAGTATGCACTATCTCTGCAGCATAATATACAAAACTAATATTAGTATTACTATATATTATTATAATAGTATTGTATAGTCGTATCATATAGACTATATATCTAACACGACTGCACTAGTCTGCACACTGCACATACTAATTTCGACGGTGGTCGCCAGTCGCAGCTGCAGTTCCGGTCATAAATCCTCACACAGTTTTAACCGGACACTCTTCCTGCTTCTGTATTCCGTAAGTACTTTTGCCTTGAAGCGCTCTTAGATACGTATACGTAAGAAGTGAGTGCTCACTATCAAGATTTGTTCCAAATAAGAGAGAAAACTACGCAAGCCACTAAAAGCCAATAGGAACCAAATTTAAAATTTAAACTTGGCGTTTATATATTATAAAGAGTTATAACATGTTTTTGGTATATAGAGTCAATGATTCTTCAAACCTTACAATGGTACTCGTTTAAAATCGTCATATATGACCTATAGGACTTTTAAGACTTTCTTTTCCGGGTGTTTATCAGTGACTTTTACATGACGACGCCAATCAACATTTATTTTCTATTCTTTTAGAGGTATGCGGTTCTCTCTTTTATATAGTCTCTTAGCAATAGCTACTCCATTGACGACCTTGGTTTTCACCTCAATCACAATCCACTTCCGAAACGCTTGTTGCAAGAATCTAAAAATGTGAGCCTTATACTCAAATACCACTTTGTCATTTGGGAATCTTGTTCAGTATCTGACTCTCTACAACTTGAATGGGTCCAACGCTATATTTTTTTTAACATTGTCGCATAATATATATTATTTAAAATCGAATGTCACCCATGGCCTCGCATGGTTACACCCCGGTAGAATTGAAGCTAAGTCTCCCGTCCCAACCATCCTTAGCGGACCGTAGACAGGCAGCTAATATTATCCTCGTCCCTCTACGAACCTTCGTACATTTTATGTGCCATTTAGCACGACTATAATTATCTGTCCGATGAGCCCTTTACTCGGTGCATGTGTTTGGCTAACACCCACATATCTTTTGTTCCATGAGATATAATTCCGCTTGAATTAATTTCTTTCGTTCCACAAATATCTGTTAATTATAATATAATAATATATATTATGATATTTCTGTACGGACTCGAATCAAGCGATTGAATAAAATCATTATAATATTATTTTCAAAATGTTAATAATTTGACATCATATAGCTTCTGCCGAATGTCGACAAGCATACCGCGCAGCTATATATTATGTATTAGCCAATGTGGGTACCTATATAGAAGCTACAATACACCATCGTAATAATATTATAATAGGTATTTAATGTATTTTTTTTACGTTTCGTTTGAAAAATTCGAATAAAATTAACATTGGGATTTGGCAATAATAGCAATATGATCGACTTGTTCTCAGTGCGCGGCTGGGTCAAAAATATAATGATAATATACGATTGTATATAAAGAGTGATTGCCCGAAACTTTTAATTACAGACATGAGCGGGTCGGCGCGCGTGTGTGGGTTTTTATTTGTGTGCGTACAAATCAACTGTATATACAGTACCTATAGGATAAGGTATACGATTTAAACGACCTCTAATCTTATCAGCAACATTATAATATATGCGTTTAACAAATCTGTACCTAATTAATAAAGGCATAATTAATATTATTTGAAATACGTTATTTGTTTTTTAAAAAAAAAAAAGCTCGGGAATCGATTCCGTGAGTATATAATATAGGTAATATATAATTTATACACGCGTATAATGCTCAAGCCGTAATAATTACCGTAGGTAAACATAAAAATTATAATCGACATTTATAACAGGGTCATCGAAATTAAATGATAACGTGTACACCTAGCTATATATAAATACACCTATACCTATTATGTGTGTGTTTTATTATCGTGGAAAAAAAGCTGCTCTCGTCGTTTTCGTTTTACAGAAAAACGGTTGTGTTGTAATCTAATAATATTTCAAAAGAGAGGCGATGACGAACGGCTGCAGCATTCGTACGGTTCGTACATTAAAACGAAATTTATATTTATTATATTAATATAATAATTAATAATCTATATGGTTGACGATGAATTCCGGAAAATTCCGCGGATATTTCATATTATTATTAAACGCGCGCGTCCGTATCACGCGACATATTTTTGGATTAATTGTATTTTAAAATAATTATTCGTGTTCCTGCGCCGACATGTGGCGACGGATGATCATTAAAAAATGAAAATAAAAAAATAAAATTTAAAATATAGGGTGAAGATCGATGTCTATACTCGTCCGCGGAGAACAATGCCGTATACGTAATTTGCATAATGAAACCCTATCGTATATAATATGTTGATTAATACCGCATGGGACTGAACCGCTCTATTTGTATAATACCCAGTGGACGAATAATATGTTGTGAATTATTTAAACTCGTTTAAAAAAAAAATGTATATAAAATATCTATGTAAACAATTTTAAAAACGCTCGCATGTGACGCGTCCATATATTATTATTATAAAAATTGTGAAACAAAAATACTATAATGATGTAAAACGCACGGGTAGGAATATACTACGTACCTATATATATATATATATATATATATGTGTGTCTATAATATCGTAACAACGTGCCGATACAGGAACCGCAGTGTGATAGGTATATTGTGTGTATATAATTTACAAGAGATATCACCAACTATTTTTTTTCGTCTATATAGTGAATATAATATCGACGAATGATATACAATGCGGACGATTCATATTATATTATTTACATTTAATATAATATCATATTATATATTATTCACGTGGACTGACTAATTAGACGTCGGTGTAGTCGTTTCGTGTAATACTGTTTTTTTGCTGTGATTGTTAATGAATATTGTATTATAACTTATGGCACAGGTTTGCCGGTAATTCCTGCGTGCAATGCGATAATCCCAACGTATATTATACCATAGATTATTATATGAAATATTTAATAATAATGCATCGATGACGTTAAAATAACGAATAACGATTATTACAATATTGTACATACGCATAACCTTTGAAACTTGTTCGTGATTGTTTTCTTCAAAAACAATAATTACTTTATAGTTTATAAGCCAAAGCACATTGTTGCATAAAATAGATTGGTAGAATTATAAACTTGTAGAACACATACTATGATAATGTTTTGTATGATTTGAATCCATGTCTTCGTGACTTCGTCAATTTATTATTATATTATATTACAGTAAAAAATATAACATAAACATTTTATTAAAAATTAATATTAGTAAAATATCACAGCGTTTAAAAATAATTTATAACAAATAATAACTAAATAAACAGAAAAAAAAATAGTTTTTTTAATGATGTTAAACTTTTATCGTATTACTTAATTTTAGAAGACTATTTTATCAAACAAATAAAAAACAGATGTTGTTTAATAAACTCTTGATTTATCACTTTTTTTATTGATCTTCAACCAACAGATTATTACAACTCGACAAATTATAAATTTTATAAAGGTTATTACTTAGGTATTAGAAATTATATAAGTGTTAATAAAACAAACATAATATATAATACGCATGCCCACATTGATGTATATATTTTTATTATAAAACATGGTGTAGGGTACCTATATTCTAGAATTTCACTAGCATAAAAATATGTTAGTAAAATAAGTTCAATAAGTAAGTTGTAAGTAAGTTGGTCTATCCTATGAAACAAAATAAAATATTTCGAGCATAAAATTTTATTTTAATATGTAAAAAATGCAATTAAAAAACATTATGGTATCTATTATAATGTTATATATTATCAAACCAGTATGTATACAAATAGTATTATATTTTATACTAGGTATAAATGTTTTCAATGAAATAAAATAAAATAAATAAATTTAATTTGTGAATTTTTTTTTCTCGGTAATAATATGTTCTCGACTGTCGTATGATCAATCGGTCGCTGTTGTATGCGGTTTAAATAAATTGAATTGTGATTTATTTTTTGTTTATCGATCAAAATAATGACAACCTTGTCCTAAAATAGTTTACAACATCCAATAAAAAGCGTAGATACGTAAGTATATAGCCGTATATGACGGTCGCCGGCGGGATACGATTTAGTTTTATCAAAATCGGATCACAAAAACTGTCATCGATTTTCTTGTCGCTACAGTGCTCAGGACCCATAACAATCGTAATAATTATCCGCCGCGGCCGTCGTCGAACAGTTCAAATTCGACGGGCTGTAATAATAATTATCGTGTCCGACGACGACGGCGGCGGAGGATAAAAAATAAATTTAAAAAAAAAGAAAAAACACGAGAGAGATGCGCTGTTCTAATTTAAAACATTGTCAGCGGCCATCTGGCGTCCCTAGTGTTTTATTATTATACAATACATAATTTTTATCATCCTTCTCTCTGCATTTTTTTTTCCGTCCCGATAATTATTGCCCGTTTCGATACGGGGCGAAAACATACACATGGGTAGAGGGGGAGAAAAGGGGTAAAATATAAAAAAACACGCGCACACACACACAAATGATGAGCGGCAGCAGCAGGACCTGCAGCAGTGGCGTATTAACCCGATGAAATAAAAACGAACAATTATAACGAACGGAAAAAAAACGGTTATAATCGCTAAAACATAATACGTATACGGCGGTAAATAAAATTACCGATGATATATTTTTTTCGGAAATAACGTCTCTCTCTCTCTCACCGCCGGAGATCTACGCGGCCGATAATCGAGGGTCGTCGTCGTTGCGTGTACATTATTATTATTACTATCATCATCGTCCTGCAGCAGTTTGGATACCAGGTATACTATACCATGTTATGTGCACATATACGCGACCATCGGCGGTTAGTCCGAATGTCCGGTGCATCGTGTACACGGTAATACAATAATATTTGTTCTTGCACGCATTATAATTTTGCTGCTATAATATTATTACAGTCGATCGGACGATTGGTTGTTTTCGCGCGACAATAACGATTATAATATTATTATGACGGCTATATCACGATCCGATGTGGACATATTTATGGTATACACTGCTGTATGTCATCCTAGATTTCTTACGAAAATCGTTTATCCGTCTATTTATTTTTTTTTCATTTAAAACTGCAATTTTTCGATGGACCTGGAATTTACCTACTGCTATACTGTTACACAGTATACACACTCATTAAATCTGCACCGCACGTACCTATATGCATTTTAGTACAACTGCATACTGCAAATTACGAGGGGCCGCGGGTCGGTGTGATATCATAATAGAACTCCAACGTCACCTCGTGTGGCACACAGTGCATAGTAAACGTCCGGTCTATATATCACCGCACAGTATATGTAATATGTCAGTCTACATCACCGCAATAGCGTAAATCGGGATTTACGACAATAATCACAATAATACTATAGTAGTAACACCTATATAATATAAATGCAATAATATAATATTTAGTGCCGGTACTCGTTCATATTACAGAACTACATAATATCATATACCCACAAATAGGGAATAAAATCAATGCACAGCTGCAGGACGGTCGAAATAAATAATACAGTTTACTGGTGGTCGGCAGGGAGGCTTAATATTTTCACCAAGTGCTTCCCAAGTCCCACCTCGATTCGTGAATATGACGATCTGCACCCGTTCTTTACTTATTGATATATTATAATACAACAGACCGCGAACACACTATATAGACATAGCGTTATTATTCGTTATCATTGTTATTATTATTTTTTTGGGGGGGTTGAGGGGAAATACTGTATTAGTGTACTAACAACTATGTATCTTTCGACTTCTACGAAACAATTGGCATTCACTGCAGTTGTCCGGTTTAAGCGCCACCACGTATTTAAGTATTAAAATAATAGATACGAGCAATTGGAAAATATTGGCACCGGTCTTATGCTGTATAATTATTGCGATCCACGCCGAATGATGGAATTAGATTGATTTCAGTTGAATATAATATAGCAATAATTACGGTAAATGTTTCGTGAAAAGATTCACGCCGTAGTATAATCATTTTACAACGCAGAAATCATTTTTATTGCAGAAAATCGATGTAGAAATAATGACTAGGTACCTATTTGATGAACCGCCACCGCCGTGGATGAAAATATTATTATTATCGAGTTTAAAATGTGCACCGTAATATTGGACATTAGACTTTATGAAATATATTCCTTATTCGTCATAATAACAATATTAATTAGTCGTACGACATTTTAGCCGGTTAGTTTTATTATTCGTGCGATCGTATATTTTGTTTTTATTAAATTGTAATAAATGTATTCGTATAATACAATGTTCTGTAATCTATTATTATCTACGCGTTAGTTGTTTTTACGATGATTTTTCACTTGCTTAAAATATGATGCCAATCGCAAAGTATAATAACATGAAATATTATACATTAACACTATATTTGTGGTTAGTTTGTAAACCATTTTTATTTTAAGAGTCAGACATCGTGTAAATTCACGTTTTACAAGTTAAATATCAGTGTCCAAAAATTGAATTTAAAAATCAATTCGAAACATGTGTATAAACTGTTTTATAAAAATATATGTTTCACTTCGAGTGGTTTTATGAAATAAAAAAACCATTTACAATTAACCGGTCTGTGATTATTAAAACCAATGGTTAGGTAGACAGCCTTAGATGATATTATTTTTTAAATGGTATTTTTCATCCGCTTTTCATTGAAATTAAATAATATGCTATGCACTATCGTATTTAACATTTAATTAAAAACCTTCAAATTGTATAATTTATTATATTTTGATAGTAAATTTGGATTAATATAATAATACAATATTATATTGCATTATTGCATCGTCATGATCTTATGTAACACTCTATACTGGCCACGGTCATTATTGATAGTTCGACACAATAATATCTTATAAGGAAAAAAAATATTTCACTCATTTAAGCACACATTTATATTATACGAGTATAATAATATACATTATAAATTTTAATACATCGTATAGAATTGTATAGAAATAATTACGGTATTTATGTGATTAGCTTTGACTGTACTGATGAACTATTTTTGAAATCAGTAAATGGTAAAATTTATGACATTTTGGTTTTTGATAGTATTATAATATTAAATGAAATCGTATTATCGAGTTATTACGGAACAGCATTATAGATAACGAATACAATAATTTGAATAATTATAATAATAATATAATTTGATATCGAATTTATATACGATATGTATACTGAAATGTAATTTTTCAGCGTCTTGGACATTCAGATTCATGTTTTAGTGATTACCTAAATTCAGTATATCACTTATACACGATGCTTTTGTAATAATTTTATGATAGTAATACATATATTATTATGTGCCGTTATCAGCCCCGTGCATAGGCAAATTGAAATCCAGACGTGTATTTCGCACGTTTAACATCAAACCGCGTTAACTGTGTGATCTGAAAAGGGCACATCATTGCGTTATACTACCATAATGTTAAGTCGCAAGTAGGTATATTGTAAAATTACAATTTTTATTTATTAATATTTATACGACTTTTTAATGTATATGCGCGCTCAATACGCAATTAATATAATATGTGTTCGAATTTATATGCGTCCCGCCATAAGTATATTATGCTTAACTTATATTATCGTACAGTATGATATGCAGTTTTACACGAAAAGCACGCGCATATAAGCACATAATAATAATGATATATGACTTTTAATAATGTGAGGTTGAAATTTTGTACCGATTTTTAGTGAATAAGGATTTAGTTTTATTTTTTTTTTATATCTGGCGCGTCTGTCTGTTGCTCACGTCGACTTATATATGGGTATAATTATTTCTGAGTCCCGGGTCTGACATAAATAATTTTGAAGTTACATATTATAATATACAATATTATACATATACATATTATATTGGTATGTGTGTGTGTGTGCATGTGTATGCGGTATATCGTATATATATATGTGCCACACAATCAGACGATGGTTTAAACAATTTTTTGTTTCTTTTAAACCCATTGTGTAGTACATTTTAACCACCAAGTTAATCGTTCAGATAACAATGTGCTCGGAATAGAGCATAATAATAATATAATATAGTGTATACGCACATAATATGTATAAGAAAAGAAAAGAAAAAGAGAATATCATATGTAAGATACCATCGATTACGCCCAATATCAATCAATTATCCTTTCTATATGTTTCTACCTCCCGTCGACCACTGCCAAGAACACGTTAGACCATATTGTATTTGGTTGGGAGTTCTAAAAACCATCTAAGTAACAGCGCGCGTGTGCATCTTTTTGAACTTATTAAACCCTTTCGTAATCAATATTTCCATAATGAAAAATGCGCGTTAAGTACATTATTGGGTGTTTCTCGGCCTACATGGGTAGAATAAAATACTAAAATAAATTATTAATCATCAAATACTCTGTCAACTCTGCGACCTCGCGGAGTCATCAAAAGACGAATAATAATTATTTTATACCTTATCCGGAAAATCTCGCATTACCTGTACAATGAGACCGTACTCGACGAAATGGATAAAAAAAGTTTTACTCTTGCAGATTCGTGGTTGCACTATTGTAATTTCGTTATAACTTTTCCGTTGCGTCTTCCTGGAAACAAACTAAATTATGTACGTATATATGTTATTATTTGCTCGTATTGTACGAATTTTGTAACCATGAAATGAAAACAGCGTTGTACAGCACGCGCGTTTCGTATACTGACTATGACTATCTCAGTGATTCTCAACCTTTTTAAACTGACAACCCCTCTCAAATTAAATATGCAATATTTTTGCGATCCCTAAAAACATATTTTTTTCTAATATGCGTGCATACCTAGATATCATCATTAAAAATAGATGATTTAAATCATGTGTTGGTGATCATAAGATATAATTTTGGCAAATCCAGATTGAGAATAGCTGTAGACATCGTTTGTTCAGTCACAACCAATAAAATTTGGCGCGAGTAAATTTCGATTTACAAAATGCAAGATAATTTGATTCTTCGTAAACTTTTGATGTGCGGGTATTATTTAATATTTACCTATATTATATGCAGTGAGTCAGTGGTGTTATTGTCATTATTGCTGCGGCAGTGGTGCGATTTTTCTGAGACACGTTTTAATTCTAGATAATAATATATACCTATAACATGTCTGTATTTCATATTTTTATTGTTGCCCACCATCATAGTCACTTTGAATGACAATAGAAATCCCATTATAATAATATTCATGGGCGTATGCGAAAGGAGGGGCTAGGGGGCTCCGCTCCCCGACAAGAAAAAATTAGCCACTCCAAACTAGTTTTTTTCGCTCATAATAATATTCGCGAGACAAAAAAATCACGCATTTCTAACCTAGATTTTTTTTTATTATTTTTATTATTGAACCACTTGACCCTCGTCGTACCGTTTTCGCCCCATTTCACGTATCCTATGATAGGTATATATAGGTATACATATACGATGCATAAAACTACATAAAGAGACCGTTAAATTTCGTAAACTCCTTTACACATTATTTATAAGCAAAACAAATGCAACGACTGGTGATTTCTACCCCTTTCCCACAGCTGCTGTGGGTTTGATACGCAGATATAAATAATCCGTTGGATCTTTTCAACATAAAATCTTAATAAAAGTAATGTTTTATTATTTATGCACTGAAATTAAAAATAGAAGTATAGAATTTATTTGAAAACGGCGTATATTTTGTAATATTATCGTTACTTTATTACCTACGCGTTAGAAATATTATATAACTTATTCAAGCTGTACATAAAATAAAATATACAACAAGAATTTTATTAAATGTAATTTTTAACATTTAAATCAAACTATTATCTAAGACAATTTCTTAGTTGTCAAATTAATTATGTCTTAGTTTATAATATAATCTATTGGTCATAAAATAAACATTTTATGTTTTATTTTTAGATAATATAATTTTACAATTATAATAATTATTATAATATTATAAAGTATATACATTTATTGATAGTGCCTAAATTCTTAATATCTTCAATAAATTATCGAAATGAATTATCATGTATATGCGTATATAGGATGATTATTTTAAGAATTATCACTCATTATCTCTGTAAGAAAAAAAAATATTTTTAAAAATATATTTTTTACATAATTTGTAGTCATTACAAAACAACATTTTTGAAATTATATTTTTCACTATTTGTTTTCGTTAAACACAACATTTTATTCGAGTAGGTAGTTGGTAAATGATATCGATCGAAATTCGATTTTCAACTTAAATTTAAAAATAATTTCCTATGCTGTCTTTCAAAAATTAAAAAATATAATGTTTCCAAAAACGTTAATACCTAATCATAAAGAAAATTCTTGTTAACCTTTAAAACAATCACCCTGTATATATAAGTATATTAAATAGTCCTACTAACATTTTTAAATGGATTTTATATTATATATAGTTATCAAAATTAATAGAAAATGCACTATCGCGTAACTATCTATATTCATATATAAAAAAATGGTACTTTTGTTAAGACTCATATAAATTATTCAAGTGTGTTGATAGTTATTTCAAATTGAGTTATTTAATTTTCATGTAGGTATAACAGTTTATTTCTGAGAAATAAAAAAATGTATAATTCATTAGCAAAATGTTTATCATTAAAACAAATAAATGTGTAGTTTAATAGGTTATTATTTTCATATCACATCGATACGTTTTATTATGAAACAAATATAATTAATTTTAATACACTGCGTACTATATTATAAACCAAATTTAGCTTTGCGTGCAACAGTTATTAGGAATATGTTACTAGTCTTTAAAACTTTAAAATTAAAAAAATTAACTTTATCAGTAAAGAGCATAGTTTTTTTTGTATGTACCTATGGTAAAAAAATTGAATTCACTGAAATATGTTAAAACTTTACATCCCAGAAATAATGAACGAGAATTAGTTTCAATTTTTTTTTAATTTTATAATTTTAAATTTTTGATTGGCAATTAGTCGGAAAAATATTTTAAATGCCTGTTTTATTTCTGTACATGATAGGTAAACGGCCGTGCTCTTTTTTATTTAGTTTTAAAATATAAACAAATCTATTGTATATATTTACGAAATCATTAGGTACACTTATTTGGCTACAATATAGTTGATCTCAAAAGCTTATGACTTTGTAAAGCTTTTAAGTAATGTTTCATGTCTGAAAAATTCAACTCAGAAGTTTTAAAAATATAAAAAGTTAAATCGCATAAAGTAGGTACAACCTGACTTTGAAGTAAGTTTTTTTTAAAACAATAATAAATAAACTAGTTTCACTATAGATTATTAAAAAACAAAATTTCAATTTTTTTATTAACCTATTGTTTATTTTTACCAACATTAAATTATAATTACAAATATTTATCATCAAAAAATAATTTGCATAATTTAAAATTATAATACAGCATAAATGTTCTACTTTTAAAATCATATAAATATAGCTATACTCAATATAGCTAGTAGGAAATGTTTTTAAATTTATTTAACTCTACTATAAACTATTCTATACAATATACGTTATATTGACACATTGTTAGATTTTAAATATTTTTTTTATATATAATATAATACCTTATAATATTATAACCTATTTAATAAAGTAAATTATATTTTTTGGTCTTGATATAGATTGCACACAAATTATGAAAATAACCTGAAATTCTTCTTTACCTCTGTGTATTAATTTCACCTAGAATTTCCACATTATTAACACATACCTAGCTACAATTTCAAATTTCTCGTTTAAATTTGAATATTAATAAGAAATCCGGATTACCTATACATACGGGCATTATTATCCGATTTTTAAAAATATTACTGCAGCGGTGTAATACAGTATACATAATGAATTAAAAATTGTTATATTTGGAGAATCATTATTAACTTATTCGTTAATATGATAAAATACGCTTCACGGAATTTTTCGCTACAATTATACACTGCACAGGATAACGTTTCTTTTTTTTCCAGGAGTATGATAAATGTCGATGCGATGCAAAACTAACGCTCGAATACAAAATCTGCGTTTGAAAAACGATCGACCGATTACGGTTAATTTGAATAACATAACCGAAGTGCATATTATATTATTATAATAATATAATAAACGTTTTTGTGCGCGTGTGATTTTTCTCAAAATTCCGTCAATTTATATACAACATAATAATGATAATACTATAGTGTTTAAAAAACGTTTGCGCGGCGTAAATACCTATACGACCTAAAAAAAAAAAAAATCGTAATTTGTTTTTAATCCGACTATATGAGGCGCCTATAAAATATAATATTATAATAAACGCGTTTTATACGAAATACCTACATATAATAATAATAATATAATATAATAGGTATATATATATATTTTTTTTTAATTGAAATTATCAACTCGACCGCCGCGTTATTATAATACCTATACGTACCTAAACAACACAGGTTATAGGTACAACATAAAAAAGTCGAAAAAATTCGCGTCGGTTTCGCAAGCGAAATCTATTTCTACGTACACGCCTATAACAGGTAAACGTCGTCGAGATCGCAGGTTAAGTCGCGGTTTACTCCCGGACGATCCGACGCAATAATTACAATATACATATATATATATATATTATAAGTACCGAAATAATATAACGAATATTCAAACGGCACGGTGGTACTGGTATACCTACATATGCATGCATGTATATAGGTATACTATATTATAATATAATATGAAGTTACCTTACAATAGAGCAAAAACGTTATAATAATATATAATTCGGTTTTATTTTATTATAGTGTTAAATTTTTTTTTTTTTTTTTTTGGAGGGAAACGCGCGAGACGTGGCCATTGGACTCGAAAATCCGTTCCCCCCGCCCGCGCAGCGGGCCGCGCCCAGACACGGCCGAACGGTTGCGGCGGCGTGCCGGGGGCCGGGTCGGCCGCTCGGGCGCCGTCGCCGCGTCCGCGGTGGGGATACGAAGGGTTTCCTGCTTTTCGAATTTTACGTTTCAGTGTCACCTGGCCACCGCACCGGCACCGGCACCCGACGACAACGACGACGACGACGACGACTATTATACACTATATACGCGGTACGACACACACGCGCCGCGAAAATAATAATAATAAAATTAATAAAAAGGAGGAAAAAAAATTACGCCGCAGCAGCACGCACGCGGGATATACACTCGTCGCTCCGCCGCCACCGCCGCCGTCGCAGTCGCAATCGCCGTCGCCGTGGTTGTCCGCTGTCGTCCGTCGTCCGTACAGCACTGCACGCGCGCGCGCCCGGCAAGCACACGCGGACCGACCGACCACCCTCTGCCCGCCGCCGGACTGACTACGCATCACGCGGGGGAGAGAAAATTTTTTTTGTATTATTTTCTCGCCGGAGCCGATAGAGGTTTTCCTCGATTTTTTCTACACGCCGCTATAACGCGATTAATGCGATTTTCGTTTGTTTGAATTTTTTTTTTGTTTTTTTATCGTGTCATTTGCTCAAGTATAATAATAATAGTATATGTTACAGTGTTTTTATCCGCACCGCCGAACACGCACCCGCGACATGCCAACGCCGCGTACCGTGAGTGCCGATCGCCCCTCGTCGACCGTTTCGCGATTTTTGCGGATTTTCGCCGATTCTTAGTTTTTGTATACTTACATCAATTTTTTTTTTTTTTTGTGCTTTCCGCGCGAGTGAGTGAGTGACGCGCTCGTTAAAACGCCGGTCGTATCGCCGGTATATACGCACCTGTATATAATTATTTTGACATTTACGAACGGTTTTTTTCAGTAATATTTATTTGTTGTTGTTTATTTTAAATTTTTCGTTTTTTTTTTGCGGTTAAACCGTATAAAAATTCACTGTTAAATTTCTCACTGTTTGTGCAAGTGTCGTGGACGCAGGACGTGTGCGTGATTGTACACCACGATCGGCTGTTACTGTAAGTAAATCATCATCGTCATAATATTATTTTGTACACATTAATGTTAATTTAATTTTTTCACTCGAAAAACGTAATCGAACCAATTTTTTTTTGTGAACACCACATGCATTTTCTACGTAAAAATGTCACCAAAAAGATTTAAAATTTTTATTTTCTTTCGTCCGAGACCTAATCAAGATCTGTTGAAAAATTGAACTTATTATCCCACTCGACGGTTAACGAGCATTTTAAGTCATTGATTTTCTTTTGGATAATTTTAACACGTAATTATGCGATTTCGTCGATATCATAGTTTTATTTTTCCTTCACATTTACCATTTTCACCTCAATCCGTGTTTTGTATAGAGTTATTATATTAATATATTAAAAAAACCGTTTGCGTTTACAAAACTCGAAATCGTATATATTTTGCAATTATATTAATTCCCAACAATTACCATGTAAAAACACGCGTAAAAATACACACTCGCATACCAGCTAATTAATTAATTAAACGATACACCTATATACTTATTTATACTTACAAAGTACAATAAATTTCCTGATACCCGTGATTACAATGTTAAGCTACGTGCGAACATTTATGTCAGTATTTATGGCTTTAAATGTTAGAAAAAGAAAAAATTTAGAAGAATATAATTTCGAAAATAATAATAGATTGAAATTATCGATGCAATTATTTTGGCAATCGCAATATTCTAGTAATTGTAGACAATTATAATTATTTGCCATCTGAACATAATTATTATTAAGTGCTGCCTATAATTATTTGCACAGCAAGAAAATTCGTTCAATTTCGTGAAATTCAGTCTTATCTGGGTGTGAAGTGGCATCCATAAAAAAATTATGATAAATTCACGTAAGCCTGTAAAAAAAAACTAAGAAAAAAATAAGACTAGTTGACCTAAACTAATTATTACACCTCGTTATCTAATATTTTTTTTTTATTTAAATTTTTTAATTCTTTCCCCTTCCCTCCCTCTTTGATACGATTTTCCATGTAACTAAGTAAAAAGCTTACTTATATCGATTAAAGTTAAAACGCCTGATATTATATTATTATTTTTTATTTTTATCAATTAGGTGTTTTTCTTTAATCTATATAATACACATATTATGTAGGATATTATGCCTACAATACTACATAATAAACATGCATTTTCAATTACTTTACATAATATATATTATATTATTTTATCACCCTTGAAGTTTAATATTCATGTCATAAACTAATCAAAATCATGAGATTTCGTCACATTTTCTGAGATCTTATTCCAATTATCTTACATTAGGCTCTTCTATAAAGCCCACACAAACAAGTTCAAGTTCAATGCACTACAAATGAGAAGACACTCATTAATTATATTATGATCATTTAAGTTTGAACCAATCTGCCGAGCACTAAATCTTTGTTAATATTTTTTATACAATTAATTATCTTATACAAACATTCTTAATGATAAAACTTACTGTTTGATATTCTGATTGTTAATTATTGTGTGGATATTGTGCTAATATATTATAATTTATGTTTTATGCAATAATAAATTGTTCATATTTTGGCGACATCGGAAATAGAACACGGCACCTCGGAAATGTTAGCCGACTATGTTTTTTTTCTTACAATTTCGTAATAGTGCTTACAAATGCATTTAATTCGTGTAGAATTTCAACATTTTTTTTTTTGGTTTCCGGAAAGAAGTCCGTCTCACCTGTACACAGGAAGCCATTTAAAGTAAACATTCGTGCTACCTGTGCAAAGTGTGTAATTTTTTGTGGCGAATCTACAGAGACATACATGTAGGTACCTACGAACGATCGTAAAAACTTGATATTATGTATATTATTATCACAAAATTCCATTCATTTTATATTTCATGTGTTTCACTGTCTTAGAATTTTTATATTAAATAACATTCGCAGAACGTTATTATTTTAAATAAAACTCATCTCAATCTTTATTATTCAAATATTTATAATGATAAAAAAAATATAATGTATTACAATATATAGTTGATTTACACGTGGTCATTAAAAATGACAAATTTTATACTCTCGTTTTTGAGCTGCGCATTATCGTTGAGATCCGTCTAATAAAAATCAGTTTTACAGCCTTCACGCATTTCTTTTATACCTCACGTATTCGTATTATTATATATTGTATTATATGCGTTTGACTTACCGTCCAAAATATACTCGCGCCGCAGACAACCGTGTTTATACGTGTAATATAATATAATATATACCCATCATACCCACTGCCGGCTGATAAGTTTTTCGAATAAGAGAAGAGACCCTTCGGACATATTATATGTTTATATCTCATAATAATTTAAAATATAAAATAAATACCTACATAAACACATTATAATATAATCGTTTACCCTACAATGATATTTCCACCGGGAGGCGAACCCAAAACTTGAAATAAAAAAAAAAATCGTCAAATAGGCCCGAACATAAATAGTTATTATACAGCCAAATGTTTGATGTCTTTTTGCCGGAGGCCGTGGTCACATGTTTTTTTTTTTTATTTTATTTATCTCTATCTGTAAAATAATAATAATACTTATAGCCGTCGAGAAAAAGGTGCAGCTCAGTGAGTAAAAAAAAAAAAAGTGGAGCGTCGTCGCGTTCCGGCCAGTGTTCGTCGCTATTACATCTTTTACCGCATACTCAAAAAATAAAATCGAAAACATATTTTGTCTTCACGCGCGTTTTTTCATTCTTTCTATTTTTCTTGTTTACCAATATTTTCGTCTACACATACGCGAGCGAACACGTGAAAGGGTATCCGCATACACACTCATATAATGTGTAAAGGATACACCACGCCGGATATAGGAGTGTCCGCTACTGTTTGTTTTCTCCGCGTGCGTGTTTGTGTGTACCTTATACTCGACGCTCTGTCAAGGTTTCTTAAACATTAAAGGCGCGAACCGTGCTCACTTCTTATTTTGAGCTAATTACTCGGGTTTTTCATCGCGTACCTTATATTATACGGATATATACGTTGTAATTACTCGTTTTACAATGTGTACACAGCCACACTGTAAATTATTATTATTATTATTATTATTATTGTAATAAAGGTACGTCTTGACTTTCGATGAAACCTATTACAGGCTATTATAGTGTTATATTTTAATAATATTCTAATCACGATAATGCGTGTACTGTGTGTATAAAATGTATGAAATGTAAAACACTTGAAACGTATAAAAATTAACAAAAATAATTAACGACGTTTTTTCGTTTTTTTCCCCCATAAAATATCAAATACCTACAAATAAATTCCATCATCATAAACTAAATAAAACCTAGTGTTTTCTTCGCTTCTTCGTTTCTCATATAATACGTATAGAACACCGCGGCCAGATAATATATTACGCATATCATATTATTTTTATTTGTATTTGTATTTCAGTATTTGTCACCCAATCTATTAATTGCCCAATAAAAGCGTGCACCGCACGACCCGCCACCGCCACCGTCACATATCACGATAATAATAATATAATATAATGGGCCTTATTACTTTTTGACCGAGTAATTAACTACACATTATAATTTATAGTAATAGTATATTATTCAAAAACTATAAAACTCTCGTACGTTTTTACTACCCGGAATCAATTTTATCGGGTTCTATTATACGTGCTCGAGACATTATAATATTATACATTTATTCCCCGGGAACCGATAAAAAATTTATATATATATAAGAAAAAAACATTTTAGAATTCAATTAAAGCAACAAAATTGCCATGAGTCGTAAACCGTCAGATATACGCAGCACCACGTCATTATAATAATTCATAACATATTACTTGTGTATCATCATTATCATCATCGATCGTCTTGTATCTAAAAACACAACTCTCTGGATCGACGGTTCAATTACTGAGAATTCAATCATTTCGACTGACGCCAAGTGCGAGAATTTGGCAATTTTATTATTTACTAATACTGTATAATTTGTATAAAGCAGCAGTGCAAAATATATGTTCCGAACGTTGGCATCTTGACAACTACGGTTTAGGGTTCTTTTTTCAATTTTTATTATTAATCCTGTAAATTATTTCGAAATATTTATCGTATTACGCATCCTATAAACGATGTACGAGTTTGCCGCGTTTGTGTCCTGCGACAATATAAACGGATCACGAAAAAAATGACAAATTGCGTTAATGTTCTTTCGTTTAGCAGATTGCCTAACAGCTATTTTTTTCCAATCGGGAAATTTTCACTGTACATAAAAATAAAAACGGCTGTGGTAATAAATCTATATAATATATAATATAATATTATACTACATAATATTATACACAATATAGGTACTATATATTATTATACATTAGACAATATATAAAGTAATACACGGGTGTAACCTATATAAAATACAATAAGTATATTGAATCGTAAATGTATTTATGTCAAATCAATATACCGGATAACGAATAAAATAAGAAAAAACAAATGTACATTACGCCTACGACAAAGCCTATATATGTATATATGTGTATAACCGAGTAAAATGCCGATTCCTCCATACTTATATAGTATGTACGTTTATATAGGTAACGAAAGCTCGTTTAAAGGTTCGTCATGATATTGTGCATCTATAAATTATTATATGATTATGCCGCCGTGTACGCTGAGGTTTATAGAGGGATTACTAAATATGTATAATATATCTTTCCGTGGATACACGACCTTGGTTTTCGCGGGTGGAATTCGCAATTTGTATCATTCTTATGTATTACATATTATTATCCTCTATATGCCACGAGTGTGTGCAGTGCACGACTGTGCACGCGGAATTTATATTATATAGCAATAGTCCATTTATATTAAAATCAAAATACATATAATAGGTAGGTATATACAAAAAAAAAAAAAAAAAAAACGAACAATAAAAATGTGCGGAAAAACATTTTTTTCCTGGAATCAAAAGGCTATGCCTCATATACGCGCATTTCTCTTGGTAGGAAAAAATGCGTATGGGTACCTACTGCAGCAACGTGGAATCCAGTCGACCCAGATGCATCAGAGACCGGGAGCGGTCGCCACGCGCGCTTGCAATACAAATTTAAACAAAAAACTGTACATCTATGTACGAACTATTGAAATTTATTTATACACTACAATATTATTTTTATTATAATGTAGTATTATTAGTTGTTTTTATATCAGAACGGATGAAAAACGGACGAGTACAACACGGTGTCCGGATTTATATCGAAATTCGCTGCCGGCCATTTAGGCTTGTATTTTTCCCTCCAACGTTGCAAGCATAATAATATGTAATATATATACAAATGAGAGGAATCGGTTTTTTTGTGCTAAGTTTTTTTTTTTACTGTCGACCGGCACGCAATCATCCGACTGAATTGGCCGAATAAATAAATATAAAAATATATAAAAAAAAGGCACTAATGTATGAAACGTCGAAAAAGGCGGCTAAGAACAAACAAAGACATAATTCACAGACACACACATACGCTCACTCGCGCATATATACTGTGTACGCGCGCATGGAAACCATAAACCTTTCTTTTGGCCGAAAAATCTCGCGTGTGTGAGTGTGTGTGTGTGTGTGTCAGTGAGTGTGTTTATCCTGTTACACGGATATTTTTTACTCCGAGCGAGCCGTGGGGGAATTATTATTATTATATTTTATATTTTTTTTTAATTAATATTTCCCCCCCCCCACCCACCCACCTCCCCACTGTCGCTGCCGTCTTGTACGCGCATTTCTGCCGACGCGTTATTATTATACACAAAGACATCACACACACACACACGCGCGCGCGCGCGCGCGTATATTATATAGACAACGCCGCGGCCATATGGCTCTTCACTCGCGTATTATTATTACACAGAGGCGACCACTTCCCTCCACCCGTCCGCCGCGTACACACAATGGATATTTTCTGTTCTCCGAGTCCGTTTCGTGTACGCCGGACACTATAATATGATACATAACGTGATATAGTATTGTATGATTCCGATCATCGCGCGACTTCGAAGCTATTCGGGATATCTACTGAAATCCAAAAATGTATAGGTACTTTAAGGTAGGTGCACATATTACGACCGACGCCCAGCGGTATTACCCACCTATGTGATATCATGATATTAAACCGTGGTAGGTGCTGATTTTTTTTGATCTTTTTCGTTCGCGTGCTGCAGATTATATTATGCCCAAGTCTTGGCACGGACTCATGCCAACACCGAAACCCTGCAGTTTAATCCACGTATATTTTTTATCGTAGAAAATGATTACCTATCGTAAATTTATAATTATTAATGTATTTGAATCTAATAAACAACAAAAATAATCTTTCAAACTCCGACCACAGCTGCACTGTATGGGCGGAGACTGTTATTCGGACGTGATATTATTATAATACATAAAAATATGTATTAACAGATCTAATCTGTTACTCATATCAATAATACGTAGGTGCCCGTAGCATTAAATATAGAACAAATTCATGTCTAAAATTGAATATTTCGATAAAGCAATATTTAAAAAGTCGATGCCGCGTTTAGTAGGTAATCCTCGTACCGCTTATCATTATACGTATACGACTATACTATATAGTTTTCTTTTTAACAATAATTAATATTCGTACATTTTTTCGGGTGACATAGGAGACTTAGCACAATAATTGCACATCGGAAGAACCGAGGAAATGTGTTCATTGAGATCAACCGATATATTATATAGTTGGGCTCACAAACACATAAAAATAATATCTATATATAGCCTATCGCGCACGGGTCTTGTAAACCCGGTGATAAAATCGAGGGAAGAATAAAAACTCCGAATTGAACGGAAGCGTAAAATCGTGTGTATAGGTATAACGACCCGACGACCGTGTTATAATATTAAATAGCAAACGCGTACATAATCGGAATCGAATTAGGTAAAAGTTGATGAAAGACATGAAAATGTTTACTGAAACACCTATCCATTGCGTGCAGTGGTGCCTAGGCGTGGTGATTAAGACAATTCGGGTGAGGCAAACTCCGAAATAGTTTTGGAAAAAGAAGAGGTAGTGATCATATTTTATGCGACGGGTCCCAGATGTGGTTTTTTTAAAGTGTTTTTCGCGGTATACAATACATATTGTATATTATATATTATTATCGTGTTATATTATACGCGCATGTCTACCGAGTTGGGTTTTTTAAAATCCGTCTTTAACAGTTTCGCAAACGCATTAGTATTTCGGTTCTTTTTGCAGACCATTTCCACGAACTCGTCATCGTCACACCGTGGATCTCCTCGTCCGATGCCGCCATCGCCGCGCATAACAAAACGAACGTTACGACTTACGACTTTACGATCTCGACGGGTGGCAGCGGGGACGTGCCACAATATTTATTGTTATTATTATTTCGTTCGTTCTCGCCCGCGAAGAAATCGCGTGAAATTTCCACAGACATCGAGCGCGTAGCCGTATAAACTCGTAGTCATATAATTCGCTTTTTTTCCACGTCATAATAATATTATGTGTACGTACATTTTTACGTCTATTTATAAACCTAAATATATTACGATATTATACGTGATATGCGGACGTCTCGTGGCGTGTACGCAATGATTTCATCTGGCGGCGAGATATTATCGTCGTAGATCACAATATTATTGTTATTTGGACGTACACTGCTCGATCGACGGTGACAGTCCTAGGCGAAAAATCTTCGGCGGTAAAAATGTTTTTTTTTTTAAAACCGTCTCGTTATCGCGGGCTTCTTTTGCGGCGGCGGCGGTATAGGCGAGCGAGGGTTTGTGATGAGCGGGTGGCGGCGGCGGCGGCGGTGGCCGGAACGCGCATAATGCGCGTTTAAGGAGAGAACACGCATAATGTCCGTTGAACTCACAAACAAACGTAATGTAATAATGCCGGTTCCGTCTGTCGGCGGCGGCGGCGATAGATATAGATGCAGATTGTGCGCGGCTGCGAAAACCGGTACGGTGTACGACGACGACGAACGGCGGCGGCGACGGCGGCGGGTACACGCCTGGAATGGGAGCAGTTCGGATTAGCATACGATACACTTATATATTATGAGTGCGCGTACACACACTACGACACACGCACTCGGAGATATACATGTATACACGTGAATTAATACTGTTTTATTATGCGCTTTTAAAACCGGGTTTTATGTATATGTATAATACCAATACCGCGACGAGATTATACTATTATTTCGTATTTTTTTTTAATTTTTTTTTTTTTTTTTTGTTCTCATAGCCAACTGCGCGCGATATAGAAATAAATAAATAAATAGTATTAATATAATAATAATAATAATAATAATAATACGATGTAGAGGAGCGAGCGAGCGAAACGGGTGCAGGGGAAGGTATAGGACGAGAGCAAAATAAAACGGGAAAAATTGTAATAATCGTTCGCGTATATATAATGCACGCTCATTTATGGATACATATTATATTGTATATATATTATGCCGGTCGTACATCAATTATTATATTATTACATGCAACCATTGTTGTATGCGCTTTTTATTGCAATACTGTAGTATGTTTTGTCCAAGTATAAACGTCTGTGTGCGAATGCCTGCGTGTGTGTGAGTATCATAGGCAGATCTATACAAACACAACCGACCACCCCCAAATCGGTTTTTTTTAACAAAATTAATTTCCGTTTAAATTAAAATTTTTTCCAGACATATAAACAAATTATACATAAATACACACACACAACACATACACACACCACGAACACACACACACACAAATACAAAACACGCTGCGAGTCCCTGTCCTTCGTCCTGACTTTTTCCTAGTACTCGACCGCCATAAAAAAAAAATAAAAAAAATAAATAAATAAAACTGAGGAAAAACTTTTTCGGATCAATACTGAAAAGCAGTTTAAACACACAACAAAGACTGCAACATTTCTTTTTTTTCTTTTTTTTTCATTTCTTTTTCCCAGCAGACGAATACATTACCGTCTGCAAAAAACCGATAACGTCGAGACTTTTACGACATTTGCCCGTGTAAAAGTACAGTTTTATCGTCAAAACTTATGGAAACCCGAAAATGATTGCGTTGCAATCGTATGTATATTGTATATGTATACATATATATATATATATATATATAAATAAATAATATATAGGTATACCTACCGGTGGTGGCATAGAAGGGGTTGGAAGGGAGCGAGTCAAGGGGAAGGAAAGACCAATGTTACACGACGACGAATGCGGCGGCGTGGTGACGGCGATATACATAGTGAATTGATTTCAATGCAGTTTTTGCGTAGCGCGGGTTCACCCCGAAAACGAGTACGACTGACCCACATATTAATATCATACATTAGTCGTGTCTCGAGTGGTTTTTTTATTTTTCGTTTCGAAAACCAGTTCAATCTCGTCAAAACGATTATTTTATAAGAAAAATCCACGCCATCCGCTGGCCGGTTATACTAGACCAGTTTTCATGTAATCATGATAGATAGACGTATGTGTTTTCCGTTTTAATATTATTATTATTATTTATTATTATTATATTTTTTTTTTTTTAAAGTAAAAACCGTAAAACGCCCCGAGGTTGAATTCAAATCGGATACACTGTAATTTCGCCAATTTTTTCCTACTTTTTAATCGTGCTGATATTATACCTACCTACCCAATATAACGTTGTTATATATTTATGCGTAGTGTGTCTATATAGCTACACCGAGTGCAGCACGTCGTTATTTTATGCAAACGTTGCGGTCGCCCGTTTCGCGGTGGTGTTCAAACCGCTCATCAGTCTAGCGTGCTCCGGTTGTCAGAAGCGTTCTGACCACAAACGAAAATACCGACCGAAACCGCGCGGTCTATAAACAATATACATACCTGTATAGTATATTACAACCAGTAGAATATATGTCGGTAATATTTTAAAATCGCTCATTTTCTCTTTTTCTCTCCTATCGATCTCCCGCCCACGTTTTTCTTTTTTCCAATTATAACATTATTTTTCGTGCGCCCGTTTCGGGGCTATTCCACTAAAAAAAAAAAAATGTATGTTATGTCGTTTGAACGTGATTTTCACTTTTTGTCACACCACTATAATAAAGCTGCAGTGGCGTGGACCGAAAACGGCGTGCCGGCCGGCCGCGCACAAAAGGAGCAATTAACGTATAATTAATATTGTTTCACGCTGAGAACCACTTGATCGACGCGCGCGCATACCATAATATTAATATTATATATAGGTACCCTCGCCTCTATATCTACACATAATATATTATATATATGTTTATGTATACGGTCTCGAGAACAAAAAGATTGTACGGTTTTGTGTGATGTGATTATTATCTCTCTGGAGCTATTGTAAAAGCGCCAAGAATACTGATCGTTTCATATATATATATATACCCACAATAAATATTATATGGTAAAAGAAAGAAAAAAATAATACTCGCGTTCGTCTTATATATATTTTATATATATACCGTACATGGGTACACGGCCGCGCCTATAAAACGTGTTAATGGATGTATAATATTATTTCACCCACCTCCCCCTCCCACAAACCCAGCGTACACAGCCACCGCCGTCGTCGTCATAATCCCAAAAGGTTAAAAACGCAATGACGGCTGTTTTCGTTATGACGCGCAATGATTATGTTATATTTATAATAATTTTTTTATATCAATAATGTATACACCAGACACCAGTAGAGCCGGCGTGGGTATACCGCAACAGACGGACTAAGAGATGGACACGGATAGACAGAGAGAGAGAATCGCATTAGATACACATCACACCCTATGTATGTACATATATATATATATTATGATATGTAAAATGTAAATCATCATTCATCATTATCGTGGTACGAGGATTTAGGGGACGTCGCGCGTCGTAGTCGATGATGAAGACTCACACGACACCATATGACGATAAAATAACAAAAAAATAAAAATGCAGAGTAGTAAAAATATCGAAAGAAATAATCGAGAGGCAGTCTCTGGCACTTTACACTTTACTTTTTGTTGTTTTATGTGCCGCCGGACAAAAGCGTATTATAGGACTTGAGCATTATAATAATATAGTGTGTGCGCGAATGAGTGTTTAGTGTGTCTGAAATGTGTGTAACAGCGATAAAACGCCTTTGACGTTTTTACAACATGAATAATGCGTAATAACCGTTTCGACGATAATAATCCATGTTTGTCGTGACATAATATTATTAGCCGAAACAGCGACAGGTTTCCAATAAGGTACCTTTATTTATTATATGTAATGTAACTACCACATAATAGCAGCTAGGCAAAACAACCTAGCCGAATTTCGGGTAAACGCGCGGGCTTTATATTCTGCTGACCGAATCCAGCTATCGATAACTTAATTTAACGTTCAGGCGCAATATTATAATATTATATTATACATTAATAGTTTTTTTTATTAATATTAAAATATAATATCAAATTATTAAATAAGTATACGAGTGGAAGACGGACGGTATGTAGGTAACGCGTTAGTACATATACCTGGTGTTAATCCACTTAATTTAAATAAAAATACAGCATTTTCGTCGCTAATGTTTATTTTTTTCACGAGCAGCAAGTTACAGGAACCATCGCGAAAACTCGGTATAACCTATCCCTTTATCGTATCGCCGTAAATCCGTTTGTGCCCACCTGCCGCTCGACCGTGCCGTGTACCCCGGTAACCGCGGTAGCCCGACACAGCTATAATACAGCAACAAACGACCGTACGACATTATAATATTCTATTTATAATAATGTAGGTACATAACACCGTACGATAATAATATTATAATAAGAGAGGACAAGAAAAAACGAGTCGTGTGCGCACGCAATCGACCACGTGGACGAGAGGAGCTAGACGGCCGCGGCGTAAACGGACCGTGAATGAATCAACCGGTTCTCTCGGCGGTTACGCTCCTCGCACCCTCGGCCCCGCGCATCGAGACGGTCGATCGGTCCGCCGCCGCAGCCCTCGTCGGGCACGTGACATCGGAAGCGCGCGCGCGCCCACCGGTTCGGACCGCGGCCCCCGCAACCACCGAACGACTGTTATCTGTCGCGTGTTATCGGCCGACGAGCCGTTAATGCATGCGAGACGAATAAACGATATTATGTCGATTTATCCCGCGCGATGATCGGCAACAGACTTTTCCGAGCGAATATCCGTAATAATAATAAAAACTATCACGTTTTCTACTGCGACGGGGACCACCGACGACGAGCCGAGAATTGCGTTTTCGTGTTATATATCCTTCGAATTTATTGTTATTTTATTTCCCCGGCACCGATCACGAGGGCTATATTATGTGTATGTATAGTTCTACACTTCTACATTAAGCATTATCTATTATGACGCCGTGCGTACCTACACTTAGTAGTTAGTACGATATCCCCCCCCCCCACTCAAACCACACAGTCACCAATCAGCTCTCAATTTGACCAATTTATGTTCCAAGTTTTCTATCAATAATTAATATTAGTCTTGTCCTTGAATTTCCTATCCCGATAACTAATAAAAAAAAAACAAATTCTAAAGAATCCAAAATGCATAGAATATAATATACATCGTAATAATAAACCCTCCATAGGCATATTGTAATGTTTGATAATTCAAGTGGAAAACTCGGAGATTATACAGCACTTAAACACTGTACGACCAGGGATATTATATTATTATGTTTTAATTTATTTTACGTGTATACTAATTTATCGTACATCAGCCCAACCTTTTTAAACGTGTATCTGAACATGTGAATTTCGTTACACGGCCGTGGTGGTGTAACTCAATAGTTTATAGCTTGTCAATTAGGGGGAGGAGGGGATTAGGGAGATTGTTCTTTTCCGAATCCACCTACCTACCTATTTAATAGTATCGTCTTTTATATTGAACGTGTTGTGGTGTATTATTGCTTCTAAAAACTCTGATCGATTCATTGTGGTAAAATATCGTATATAATATTATATTTTATGGTATAATTGTAAGTACCCATATTATAATATACATGTACCTAGCATTGCTAGAACACATAAATATTATATACACGCACTTACAAGTAGCAAGCTTATACATCGCAGTCATAGCCCTTAGGTGTACTACATGCGCAAAACCGATGCAGTATAGCACTTAAACTTGTATAATACCTACGTCGAAAAACTACCTATATAGGTGCGTATACGTGTCCAAAGCGTTGGCGCTCGAACACTGCAGACTGCAGTATAATATTATACGGACAATATGTGTAGACACCTGCTGCAGCGGATTCGAATTATTAATACCGAATCACACGTTTATGTGTACGTATATAATATATTATCGAGTTTAACATATAGAGTATTCTCTATTATATTATGGATATAAATATTATACGGGTCTGGGCGTGCTAAAATATATATATTTATAATATATTATTGTGCATTATTATGAGGTCACGTTCCCGTCCGTATATTATGTATTAGTATTATATATAATATATCGTACATAATAATATGCATAATATATTATCATATAAACGAACGAAAAAAAAAATATATATAGAACGATATTTCGATATGATCAATGACAATAAAATATAATAACAACTTTTATCGGTAGTGTGTATAATACCTCCGTCTAGATTAATATAACCTTTCGAGACACCGAGCCTGCAATGTAATTTAGCGGCAGCTAGGTTATGAACAGCGTTTGATTCGATTTTTTACTGATGTTCGGTAGATATTATGTACGTAATTTGTGTGAGTACGTCGCGGTCAACGCCTATTTAATACGCCTGTAAAAATTGTAATAGTACCTAACTAATAATGCACGTTAGGGCTTATACGATTGTACATATAGTAACACACGCGTTAGTTTTTCGCGCACCTGCAATGGGATAGAATAGGATAGACACGCCTTCGAATTGATATAGATTGATGCGTGTAAGTTGGATGAAAATCAAAAAAAAAATAATAGAAATCGATAAGATACCGATATTTTTTTTAGTTTGTACGCATTTTGAGTTGTAAACAACGACGCGTGGAATACATCAAGTATAGGTAATATAATATATAGGTACATACAGTATATAATATTAATTATATACAGCCATACGGGTATACGATGCAGGTGAAATTGTGTACTCTGAAGGCCGTTCCCAATTCCCATACCGAGGTAAACACATTTTTTGCCAAAAAACTCATGTTAACAGTAATTACACGTATTTTCATTTAAATTATTAATACAATATTTCCAGACCCCCAGGGAGTTGGCAATTTTAGATTTCGGCATTCCGACGCGACCTCCACGCCGCCGCATATTATAATAATATTATATTATATGCCAACCGGTCCGATCAATCAGCGGCTTGTCACGTTTTCTCGAATAAACCGAAAAACGAACTCTCGCGAGTTTTGCGACTCGTTGGATATACACATAATATTATAACATGCATACTAATAATATGATCAAACTGCGTTGCATAATTATTATTATTTCGTATTCTAAGTATGCTTAACGACGCTGGACATATACTTTTGGACTTTCTTATTAATGCTCTATTGATTTAACGGTCAATCTATTTATTATTACTATGTATATCTGTTATTGGGTTTCACGTGTCTGAGAACGAGTGCACGATTTCTTGTTGAAAACAATTTAACAGCTGTTTGTATGGGAAAAAAAGGAGTGTTTTAATAACTATAAATAATATTATAATTTGTAATATTTTCAACCGATAATTGTTTCAACTGCGATGGTATACTTTTACATATACTTTAAAATACATATAATTTCACATATATTATACGCCGCTATATAATAATTATTTTTTCACGCATAATTACTATCATTCAAACGATTTAATATCAGACGCAGAAAAATCAACAATTTTAGGCGATGGTAAAAATGGGAGTAGTAATATAATATATATATATAAGTACTCACACGGATATTACAAGATTTCATTGCGCGCGCGGTCTGGTTAAAACGTGCACCCGTCAATAAGTAAAATCCGTGTGTTCTTTTAATATTTTTGTCTTAAAAGATGTTTTATACACATATGCACATATATATATATATGTATACATCCATGTCTATATATTATATATAAATAGGGTCGGATGCTGCGCCGCATTCATTATCGCAGATTACACGAAAATATTGTAAATACCCAACAAAAGAATCGTGCATTTACATATTCACCGAGCATCGTCGGTTATTAAATAAATCTTATTAACATAACAAATGTGTTACATCCTTTCACTTTTGATAGGTTACGCGCACATACGTACAAAAAAAAAAGGTCCATTCATTCATTCATTGAAAAATTAAGTAGGTATATATAAATATTATATAATAATATTATATGTTATAATATTTTATTACCGTTTTATTTCTCGTCCGTTTCCCATCGTGAGATAATAATAATAATATTATAGTTATCGCACATCGTGTCTGGACCTTGATGTCATTCCATCCACATCTCACCCGTCGTTCAAACGAAGTGACGTATTTATTTTTTTTCCTGTCCGGCCTATCTGCGCAGCGGGTTTAACGTATTAATATAACCGTTCGCGATCGGCAGAGGGGGCGGCGGCGACATCGGCGGAGGGAGCGGACATCGCTTTTCGCGCTTTCAAAAAAAAACTTGTTCTAAGCACGTCATTCCGCAGTGCGCACTCTATATTATGCACACTGTATAACGTAAGCATGAAGTGACTTTATAGAAATTCTACTGTGGGCGCGCGCGCGAGCGTTTTACTCTAAATTCCGAGAAATACGGCTAAGGAGGAGCGATATCTGTGTGTGTGTGTGTGTGTTGTATATAATAAATATATATTTCGTATACGATATGGTCCGCGGGCGATCTTTTTTGTGTTTAACTGAAAAAAATAAAAAAAAACCGGATCGGCCGCGACGGCTAACCGCGTATACGGTTAAATAGACGTCGTACATAATGATACGTTGAAAAAATAATCACAATAAATATACCTACCTAAATAATAATATCGCATAAAATATAAGGTGTTAAAATAATGCACGGAATGACCGAATGTATATTAATAGTGGTGACTCTGTTTTTTTTTTAACGATGCCGTTTTGGACATTTTCGCGTTAATAACCCGCCGGAGTCTCGTTTTTTTTTTTCTTCATATTTTATATAAATGCGTTTCATCTCGGTTGGCTGAATAGGCATAATTGGCCAAGTCGTCTGTACGTCGTCTGTTCGTGTCGTATACGCGTATAAATGATATTGTAATGCATACAGCGTGCTCGCCGCCTCGCGAGGAAATCAAAAAAAAAAAATGTTTATATAATAACAATAATATTAAACATACCTTATAATGGCAGCCTGCGACGACGGCGAATCGGCGTGAAGCCATCGCGCACCTTTGCGAACGGCGGAAGCGTGTCGAACACCACACCGTTACACGTATAAATATAATCGCCACGGTCAGGTGTACAATATAAATAATAATAATAATAATTGATGATTGTTTTCTTTATTCCGTTTCGATAATAATTATTATAAATCGTTGCCTATTATATATCCGTCCGTTATTGGCACGTTTCTTCCCGTTCGGTATCGCAGCCGCTATATACATAATGATTATGTTATTGTCGTTCGCGTTGAAAATGCCGTGATAGGTATTCATGTTATATCATATTATTTGCACACGGATTTTCCGTTACAATCGAATCGTCTTCATATCGTTGTGCACGTAAATCTACCGTATTGTGCCTATACCACATTATTATTACCAGGGCTGTGAATTTCATGCATTTGCATGTTTTTTTTGCTACATCGTATAAGAAAATGGTTTTGATCAAAATTTGTTTTGCGTTATTTATAAATTGGATACGAAATCTTATTTTGTATTTTTTTGCATATTTAGCCGGTAAGGGCATATAAATGCATGATTTCGCAAGTTCCTCTTTTTTTCTCAAGTTTTTGCTTTTTTTCTCATTTGTAAATTTTCTTAAATTTGGACGATACAGTTTTACAGTTGTAATTTTATCGCAGTGGTAATAATAGCAGGAACATCGTGTTTATCCCGGTCTGGTGTGGCATGCAATACCGTAACCTCCTGTTGTTATCGCTTGTCTATATCTGTGGTCAAAAGTCAAACTTGAAACATCTTTAATCTTAATAAAATATTAAACAGAGAAGAAAAAAACGTTGGCAGCTTAGATATAGGTACCTAAAGACTTAACAAGTAGTGATATGGCATATTTCAAGTATGCCCCTACCACGTCAGCTGATGTAGAGCGTTCATTTTATTATTTTTATAAGTCCGCATTTTATAATTACAATATTTATTTAAATAAAACATGTTTTCATCCAGCATATGTGGGTATAATTTTTTTTCAAATTGCATATTTTTTAATTTTATAGTGCATATTTTAAAGCATGTTTCGCTCGTTTTTAGTGTATAAATGCATGCATATTTAAGATTTTTTTAGTGCATGAAATTCACAGCCCTGATTATTACAATTACTTTTGTCTGTGCTTGAGCTTAATCGCAGAACTCATACACGTAGGTACGTAAACTATGCCCATTACCTAGCGACATTTACCGAGTCGAATCGTTGTGAAACTGCGCGGGAAGAATGTACACTAAGACATCGTTACATTGGGATACACACGCCTATGACGTCCGAAAGTTGTCTTTTCGTAGTGCTAATATTGTTGAAAATTGAAACGTACATTTAGTTACAATAACTGCAATAAACGACTATGGGGTAGGTAGTTAAAAATAAATAAATACTGTACCTATTATTATACTGTGTGTTTAATAATATTATATTGGGCGACGACTGTATATACCTAAGTCAAAATATGTGCATGTACAGTTCCACGTTTTTCGAATGGCGTGTGACGATGACAAAAATAAAATTCGAATCTCTATAATATACCCATGATATTATGTCCGTATAGTGTACGTATGATGTATTATGAGCGAGAATGGAGGAGACAATATAAATACGTATATATTATTATTATCATTTGAACGTCATGCTTTGTATTTTTGAAATTGATTTCGAAATTGATTAAGTCAAACGGACACACACTCGCACATAAAAAGACCACTGCGGCACACGAGGGTGCCACGCACATATATTATATATGATATTTGTCTATGGGGGAAACGCCGTTCGGGTGACATGTCCTGTATGCCCGGCAGTGGCGATGGCGGCAGAGGATTATGGGAGCGTTGACCATGATGATGATGATGATGATCAATAATATGTTCGGGAAAAATTGGAGGAAGGCCGAAAACAAAAGGAAACTTAAAACGGGTTCGTGATTCCAAAATGGCGACCGTACGGTCGACTTATGCAAATATTAATAACGGACGATGGGAACTTTATATATGTATATTTATCGGGGAAAAAAGGAAAAAAAAGAATGTAAGGGTTACCGACAAACAAACACAATAGCAATAATAAAATATATAGAAGGGGTATATATATTTTTTTTAATACTCTTTGAGAACTCGTTACGTGCTAGGGGTACTCACTTCTGTGTGTGTGTGTTTGCATATGAATAGGAGTTCAATTTTTTTTTTTTAATTCTTCCCTACAGTAAAACAGCTAGAGCGGGAAAGGCGTTCGCGGGCGGGTTACACGTCGTAAATACTAATATTCGATATGAGTCATTATTTTTAATGAAAAGCGCCGTAAAGCCCGGTGTCAATTTTGGAAGCACGAAACGCGCCCGCGTGAGTCATCGAAAAGGAAAAATGCATATTCCACACAAAAAAATATATATGTATACAATAGAAATTATACGGGTCGGCCAAAATTCGTTTTTTCCCCCGTTTGAACATAATAATATTTAAACGGTCCTCTAATGAATCCTCGTAGAATATATACCCTTGAAGCTAATTAGATTCCATTATATAATCTCCATCGCCGCCGCCGCCGCTGCGCTGCGATGGATATATCGTGCGTGCACTAATTCTCCGGGCCCGCTGAGGTCGTTCTTATTGGCTCGTTAATCATATTTTAATTAAAAATAAAAAAATTAAGAGAGAAAAAATATTATACATAATAATATATTTTATATATATATACATGCATACGCTGCACACTACACGTTCGCTGGCGTATATGATGCGTATAAACTCGGGTAAAATACGAAAAAGAATACACAGAGCTGGGTTTGTTTAGACGATATTACGGTGGGCCGACAGACCGTGTTTTTTGAGGTCATTTATCATTTCGTACGAGACGATAGCCGGCAGACACACTCCTTCATCGTATTTATTTATTTATTTTTTTCTTCTTATTCTTTCTCCGCGTCTCCTCATGTTCTCTCTTAACTAACCGGGGGAATCTTAATTATTTTGGTTTTTTTGACAAAAACAAAGATTTATTATTGTTCTTTTGTTCGCAGACGTCGTCAAATATGACGGGAATTTAATTACATCTGTATAATAAAATAATAATATATAGTGTTTATAAAAACGGTCAGATCTTTGTTCTAAACGTCGTCATCGTTGTCGGATGGGCATCATAATATTATATATATTAGGTGATGCATTTCGGTTTTCTTTTGGACTCTTAACTGACGGTGACGTGCAAGCCATATTTAAAAATACATATACACATTGCGGGCTTTGCTGTATGAGTGTGTATGTATGTGACGTCATTATATTATATAGTTTTCGAGATATTCGCGAGTTTTAATTACGGCGATACGCGTATATAATATATTTTATCATTAAATGTATTGAATTTTCGACCGTATATTGTTTTTAGATTTCTTTTGATCATTTCGTATACACATTAACACTCGGGATCTCGATTCAAGGTTACAACAATATCAATACGCCCGTACGGATAATTATTGTTTCTGCATAATGTATTCAACAAGTATAGGAGCAACAATAATTTCAAAAATCTCTGCATCTGGAATTGAAATGATAATATAATACGCATTATGGTACATATAGTAATAAAAAAATGAAATGGGTCTTACGCCGAGACTGCACCCCGCGCAATGCATAGACGTGAGTACGCAGTCTCGCAATAGTTAAAATATATAGATGTAGTATATTATATATAGTCCCGCAGACCTTGCCCGATTTTTATTTCAGGGGAACTCATTATTATTATTCCAACTTACAATAAGCATAATACATACATATACAGACGAACGCCATCGGCGGCGACGTGTCGTTTCGCGAATAATTTTTGTCTTCTATATAGGTATTATGTACATTATAATACGCGCGCAATGCAGTGTATACATATACAATGTTGAGTGTAACGTAGTTGCACAATAATATGGTCGCGAACAATGTGA